>CM076967.1:46173273-46318273 GCA_039105355.1 Benthosema pterotum
ACAGAAAAAATGTTGAAAATGGGTGGAATTCCCCTTTAAGGGACAACATATCTCCTTCACAGAGGTACCAATACTACCATCCTATTATTCGCCATACAACAACACATGGCTAGTGAGTTGATATTCCTAAGTTGCTATATCCAGGTAATATTTGAGGTGATATTCCTTGCAAGCATCCATACCAGGTGATACTGCAGTACTGAAGCATACTTATAATAACAGAACAATAACAGAAAAGTAAAAGAATATTCCACCTACTACGAAGGACGCGGCTTAGCAAGGAGATTCTTTCCTATGTTTTCTTTCATACTGATTCAATCTGCTTGTTCCATGACAACAGATGGTATTACTTATTTGTACAATCAGACATAGGCAACCTGGTTGTTTGGTTCACCATGAAATGGGGGATCCGTGTATCTCTGGTGGTGTACCAAAAACAATCCCTTCTGTCTTTTATGTGTTAATGATCAGCATGTTATTATAACTCCATTCAGCCACCTTATTTACAGTATACTTTGTGTTGGTGCAATCCAGGATCACTGGAACTATCTAGCAGAGAAATCAAAATAGTATAATTTCAGTGCTTTAGCGTGTATTGGTTTGGTGTGCAACATCCAGACCGACATATTCTATAGTGTCAACTTCTAATTCATATTCAAAATGTGATGAATTCAGAAGTCCAGATCCGAAAAAAGGCTTGAGAGAGTGTTAAAAAACAATCAGGTTTATTCACAAGAGTGCTCTGTGGAGTACTGACACAACACTCGCGTATCATGGCATTCCTCCCCAATACAGTTACATCCCTCCTCTTATACACTTGAGAGGGCTTAAAATAAAAAAAAAACATACAGAAGGTTTAAAATAAAACAAAACACAAGTCCTTACATGGCTGTTTCTTTAAGTCTGTTCAACATCAGTGGGTATAGCATGGCCTTTTATGGCCACTCCTTCAAATCACTGGAATAGGCTATACTGACTGCTAACAACAGGTGAACACTTCTCTTGTCAACAGTTTTCTTAGAGACAGCAGAAAATAGAAATGTCATTTTCCCACTACAATTCTTCAGTATGACAGCTGTCAGTATAAAGGGTGAAAGGTAAAGCTGAGCCTACACACCCCTGGGGGGCGCCAAACATTTGATGCTGAGGAGAGAGTTGAGTTCACCTTCACTGTCTCTCAGTGAAAAGAGAGTCTAACAATTCTACAGTACCCTGGCATGATTCCTATTTGACTTTGGTGTTTTGTAATGAATTCTACCAGAGTGACAATCACACCCAGTCTGTACTATGTACTAGTACAGAGGATGTGACAACATCTGTACTATGTTGTTGTCACAGTATTCTTTCAAGTGATTTCATAATCACTGAAGTGATTGAGTGATGAGTGATCACTGATGAGTATATAATTCTTATGCTCTTTTGTACATTTGAAGTTTGGGTAATGGTTTAATGCGTGAGGTTTTCCAAGACAGAGTAATTGTTTGTGCGTTTCCACGGAGGTTTGGAATATTGGTTGCCACATTGGAGCCAACAGATGCAACATTTCTGAGGAGAAAAGCACTGCACTGATCCAGCCCTTTAGCTTTCCTTTACTGAAACACTTTCCTTACATCCTCTTCAGTGATGGTAATTGTTTCTCTCTCCCATTTCTGCTTAAACTTCCGCTCAACCAACCAACCTCTCTCTCTCTCTCTCTCTCTCTCTCTCTCTCTCTCTCTCTCTCTCTCTCTCTCTCCAGCCATGAAGAGTGATCACCGGTTCTCCAGTCCTCTGGAGGAAGACAAGGCTCTCATCTATAACTTCTCTCCTGTCTTCAGAGGACAAAATGACATTTTCATGGAGAAATACTACTTTGACTGAACAATTAAATATAATCACAGCTCACAGTGATGTGTATGACAGAAAAAACAGGAACAGGAAACATATGATATGAACATATGAGTGAGGAAAATGTAATTATTACTGTACTGTCAAATTATTAAACTATTAGATTGTATTCTGTGTTGTATATAACTTTTGTTTATTAAAATGCCTATTTTTATATTCTTATTATTATTGTTTATTAAAATGCCTATTTTTATATTCTGATATCCCAATAATCCGACATGACTAACCATAACCTCACACAGAAGCAGGGGCGTTTTTGCCATTATGCAAACTAGGCAGTTGCCTAGGGCGCCATGAGGGGAGGGGGGCGACCACCAGGCATGCTTTAAAAGCATTCCAGGCTAATAAGACTAATATGGATAAATACATTATACTTGTCCTCTATAACATAATTGAACATTTAAAACACTTTCTATAATATGAGATTTTCCCTGGAAAATCCCAGGGAAAATCTTGCCTAGTGCTCCAAATTGCTTAGAAACGCCACTGCACAGAAGCCCCGGGTGAGTCTTCACCTGGTCTTGCGGGTGAGCAGCACACCAAATATGTCTCTATACCAGAGGTGTATGGTAGGAGGCTAATCCTTGATCCGTTTATCAAAATGCATTTACGAGCTGATTTGATTTGGCATTAGGAACTCATTGTGACCACTTGCCCTTGATGATAATGGCCCAAGGCAGGGTTTGAACCCACAACCATCTGCATGAAAGGTGTGCGCTATAGGTATTACACAATCCTCTCAGATATGCTTATAGATTGTTGATTTATTGTTTGATTGATTTAATACTTTATTACAGGGGTGGGCAATTATTTTTCCCAAGGGGCCAGATGAAATACATAAAATATTGTGGAGGGCCAAGAATAAAAGTTGAACTAAAGTCTGCGTAATATTAATTTAATTTCAAGGTAAAAGTAAGAGTAAGACCAACCATTTTATACACCAGGGCCTACTATTTATTCAGTATTTGAGCCACAGAGGACCACCATTTGATGACATTTTAGCCCCACAGACTAAAAATTTCTTTTGTTTTTGTGCATAATTCCAGGCTGGATTTCACAAGAAAAACAGGCAAACATCAGAAATTACCATTCTTTTACATTCTCTGGCCAATTCAGATTATGAATATCAATATTTTAACTCTTGAGACTGTAAACATTTTTACGATCTCAAAGACTTACATCTGCTTAACCAACTTTCCATATTTAACAGGAACTCTCTCAAGGACCACTGGTGGTCCCCGCCCCCGGACCACTGGTTGAAAACCACAGCACCCTTTCAAGGGCCGGTCAGAGTCAGCCAAAGGGCCACATCTGGCCCCCAGGCCACATAATGCCCAGGTATGCTTTATTAACAGACTGCAAAGTATTACAGAGATAGGATCTTGTTGTGATATTTCCAAATGAGTAACGTCTCTTCAGTAAACATGGTTCAATAGAAAAGGTTACAAGTCAATCTGGCTGACATGTTCAGTTCTAGTCCATCACCGTCCATCTCCAAAGTATGATTCCCTGTGCCTTTGTTCAACAATACTAGTTAGAGGTCGAATTATACCATCAGTGTGCATGTATGGGCACATAATTACATAACCTGTGTGTGTGTGTGTGTGTGTGTGTGTGTGTGTGTGTGTGTGTGTGTGTGTGTGTGTGTGTGTGTGTGTGTGTGTGTGTGTGTGTGTGTGTGCGTGTGTGTGCGTGTGCGTGTGTGTGTGTGCCAGGAAATGCATGTAATTAGTCTAATTACATTAGAGGGTCCATTACCTGATTATCCCTCGAAAATTACGTGTATGTGCTTATCTCTAATGTATGCATGTGTCATGCGTGTGCGTGCAATGCCGTGCATGTATCCATATGGTTCCGGGGGTTGATGTACTCCAACCGCTTTTATCTGAATGTATCTGTGTGTGCTTGTCTCCCTGGACCCAAGTAGGCTGCATGTTTGTGTGTACTATTACATTGGTACGTATGGCTAAATGTACAATTGTACTAAAAGGATAACACGAAAATCCCTAAGGACTTATTTCCATTGCAGACCTGTGTATTCTTTCATCAACACAGAAAGACATGCAGTACCGGTACACTAAGTTACAAGGCGTCTACAATTCTACACTACTCACAGTTAAGTCAGTCAGTCAGTCAGTCAGTCAGTCAGCTAGTTAGTTTCCAATAACTAGTTAGTTTGCAATATGGCCCACCATTTTCATTTCATAAAAACATTTATCTATCCAAGACCAAGTAATTATAGATGTCTCAGTTCTGTACAATATGGGAAAATAAAACTGACATAGCAGTAGCCGATGTTTATCTGATGTTGATAAGCATACTGTACATTTTGCATTGACTAAGTTGGTATGTTGGTCATCTGTATTCTACCATGCTGTAGATTCTGGCCATTTATTTCTTGTATTGAAGTTGTATAGTTTCACTGGCACAAAACGGCAAAATAAACAAACAACAACAAAAATGGAATGAGCATATATAGGTATTGATATCGGCTATCAGTTAAACTGTTATTTTAAACATCGGTATTGGCCAAGAATTTCCACATCTCTAATTTAGTACCTTTTAGGAATGCAGGAATGTTACAATTAGCTTACTAATTTGTACTATAGATAAGCAGTTCAAAGGTCCCTCCAGATTGGATGAGAGGGGTCATTTGCTATCTTGACAGTTTATTTTTTTGTGAATCACTTCCTTATTTCTATAAGTTTCCATAAATTGAGATTTCCATTGAGCTGAGCTTGCAAAAACACAAAAAGCTGGTCAGTATTTTCAGTGGAATTATATGTTCTGTCAATATATGTGCTTAAGTATTTAAACTGATTAACTACCTCCACTATTTGTCCACTAATGGTAATGAGCAGGGAGCTAGCAGAGGTGAGGTGAGTTCTCAATGTGAGGCCAAGTAGTAACCCGACCAGTTTGTTTTGAGAGGTCTGAAGCTTTGTTTTTAATGCCTTTGTGGTAGTACCATGGCATGAATGCATAGTCAGAATGACATGGAATGATCGAGTGCTCCAGCTCGCGTCCTCTGTGTATTCCTACTGACCTGCCTAACTAACGTGAATGTTACTTTAGTAGAGAGAGCGACGACAACGGTCTGGTACGACCCTCCTATAGAACAAACAAGGGTAAATTCTCTTTCTACTGCACTTTCCTTTCGCTTTCTTTAAATCAGACCTGAAGAAATATCCCATGGGGCCAAAGGAGTATAGCTAAACTCCTACTTCTCCCGTAGAAATGTGTGAAAATGCATTGCCTGCCCTACAGCTTTGTTTTTATTTTTTTGACTCTGCATGTATAAGTGTTGTTTTATTGCTGCTATATTGAATACATAGGAATTAGGAATGCAATGGAAAGATACTGCCAAAACAAATTGTGTTCTTTGGTGGACTTTCCCGATTACCTTTGTTGACATTTCTTCACTAGGGTAATCCTCTAGAATACAATCCTGATGCAAGGCAGCTGATGCAATGCCAATATCAATATCAGGAGCAAATACAGTAGCAATCGCAATATCAACAAGACAGGCCTGATGAGCATTCTGTGTCATCAAGCATCACACGCATATTTTCAGTCAATGTGATATAAGACAGGTGCACGTCAATTGCAATTCCAAATGTTTGTGTCAAACAAAAGGCAGACGCAAGTTGACACATCCCTTCACGAGAAAAACAACTGTCCGTGAAATATGAGTCATATCTGCAGCTGCCACTCCACAAAAGTGGGCCGGGCTCGAGGGGAGGAATACTAGATGAAGGAAGCAATGGGGAAGTCTCGTTTTAACTGAAGATGCTCAGAGGAGGCTGTATCACTCTGCCAGCGGCTGTCAGAGACTGAGGCAGAGCAAGGAGAGGTTCTCAAGGACAAGGAAACAGTGGAAAGACTGTCATACTTTAACTGTGTGCCAGAGAGGGAGAGAGACTTTAACTGAGAGGGAGAGAGAGAGAGAGAGAGAGAGAGAGAGAGGGAGAGAGAGAGAGAGAACCTGCACATAGGAGACAGTATAGAGCAGGTATGATCGGCATGGGGTCTTCTGTGCTTGTTCTTCTCATTATGCTTCTCCATGTGGAACGTGGACAAGCCACTGCAGGAGCTACAGCCCCCGGTGATGTCATCATTGGCGGACTCTTCCCCATCCACGAAGCTGTGGAGAAAGACGACAACAGTATGTATGAACCTGCTGTTCAGAGATGTGTCAGGTGAGTTCACTACAGTATAGCAGACATCACTGATAAGCTCCCCCCCTCCTCTTTCCCCTCTCCCCCCTCACTCTGTCTCTAATTTCATTTATGCCCGTGGTCATTTTCTGCACGTTTTCCAATCTCGTGTTATTGTTGTGTGCACATTGTTGACACATGATACTGACAGCAGTGCCGCTTTGGGCCAACTCTGCGCATGCAGGTTCAACAAGGGACGTCTCATCACGGCTCTGGCGATGATCAACGCGATAGAGACGATCAACAGGTCCCCCGAGCTGGCTGACATCGGTATCACCCTGGGATATCGAATACGCGACTCCTGCCGCGATGTCAGCACGGCGCTGAGGACCGTGGAGGAGTTTGCGCACCAGGGAGTCATGGACGCATCCTCCTCGTCTGGCGGCGTCACAGCTGTGGTCGGGGCATCCTCTTCTGAGATGTCCATCTCCGTTGCCAGGCAACTGACCCTCCATATGATCCCCCAAGTAGGTTTGATTATTTCTTACCTGTCCTCAACAAAGCTGGCAACAAACCACGCCATGGCCGCTGCCCACCTCAACACTTTGCGGCAAAAGTATTACACATTCCAGCAGTGACACAGATTACAGTCTTGCTCTCATTCTTGACTGGCAAAGAATGACTTGATGAAAACCAGAAATGACTTTTGTGTGCATCACAAAAGATGTTTGTTGTGTATGATACTAGTATCATACTAAATGATACTAAAACATTTTTTCTATAGATGACAAAATGACGCTGAATATTTAGTTGATGAAAATACATCTTCAGCTAAGATATACTGTATAGCCTAAACTAGTCGAATCTTCCGCCTTTTCTGCAGATCAGCTATTCCGCCACGGCTGTCATTCTGAGCGACAAGAACCGCTTCCCAGCCTTCATGAGGACCGTCCCCAATGACGACCATCAGACGGCCGCCATGGTCAAGCTGCTGAGCGACAGCGGCTGGAACTGGGTGGGGATTGTCACCACGGATGGGGACTACGGCCGCTCGGCCCTGGAGAGCTTCGTGACCCAGGCGTCGGAGATGGGGATCTGCGTGGCCTTCAAAGAGATCCTCCCAGTGACTCTAAACACTCCGGAGTTCCACTCGGCGATACATCGCGCCGCCACGACCATCCACAAGCACCCGAAGGTCCAGGTCATAGTGTCGTTTGTCCTCCCGAGTCACATGGCGAGCCTGTACAAAACGTTGAGCGCGTTGCCGAGAACGGGCCTGAAGTCTCAGTCTGTCAGGAGGATATGGGTGGCCAGTGACAGCTGGTCCTCTTCGAGCTCCGCTTTTGACAACGTGACGGTGGAGGACGTAGGAGACGTAATCGGTTTTACCTTCAAGAGCGGAAACCTGACGTCGCTCCATCGCTACCTGAGGAGGCTGGAGGAGTCTGAGGGGGAGGATTACATGGGAAACAACTCTTTCCTGCGGGAGTTTTACGCCCAGATGAACATCAGCGGAGGAGGAGAAGGAGGAGGACGACAACGAACACTCGAGATGAAGACCAAGGCCTTTGACATGCTACGAGGCGACGCGATCCCAGGCTCCGTCTTCAGCGTTGAGATGGCAGTGAACGCCATCGCTCAGGCCGTGGCTCACGTCTGTGGCACCAGCTCCAAGGACTGCAAAATACCAGGCTCGCTGAAACCCCAGGAGGTACGACCATATTTCACACATTTCATGCCCGATTGGGTGTGTGCGTGATGTGTGCAGGTGTGCGTGTTTATGCACAAACCATTGAATTATCTGTGTGCACGTTGCAGGTCCTGAAAGCGCTAAGGTCCCTCCAGTTCGAGCAAGAGAACAAAAAGTACATGTTTGACGGCAACGGAGACATCAGCCTGGGCTACGACGTGGTCATGTGGAGGTCGGAGAGCGGGAGGGACGGCGTGCACGACATCGTGGCCGAGTACCACCCGATCAATGGCAGCTTCTCCTACACCAGTCACAGCAACAGACGACAACTGGTGGACCTGAGGGTAGGCCATCGCACCAGGACACAGACACAAACACTCTTTGCGCAAAGAACTGTGAATCTCAATTTGACCCGCATTAGGGCATGAGTACCCTGAGTTTTTTTTTTCACAATGACCTTTGTAGCCTTTCCCTCCATACAATAAGATTTTTGGGGCCTTTTTTGCCTATATTGATAAACAGTATAGCTTGACAGGAAAGGGGGGAAAACACACAGCAATGGCTGTTGGGATTGGGAGTCGAACCCACGGCATGCCGCCAATCTGACTCAGCAGCCTATAGGTGCCCAGACGTTTGAGCTAACTGTCTGGATCGCTTATGCGTAATTTATGCTCCATGGAAATTTCCATGGGAAATTGACAATCTACTACATGCTCAGAACTGGTCAGACTTCAGTAACAGCATAAGCATGCATACAACAGGTATGGTGGGTAATGCCTATACAGTAGGTAGAGAATGATAGGGGAAACCCAAGTCAGACAATGATTCAACACAAGTCCACACTCCTTAGAAGACGACAAAGGGTTTTGTTTACTCAAAATAACGCTTTGAAATGTCAGTGGGGAATGTGGAACAGGAGGCACAGTTGAAAATAAACATTGGCTCATGTTCCTTTTATTCCTGAGCTACTCCAGAATCTACTGTCTCCTGGTATCATCATCCAAAGCAAAGTACATAATGATACGCCCTATGAATATTTAGCCAATACTAAATAAATAAATGATTCCGTTTTTCTATTGGCAGACACTCACAGCCAAACAGATGAACTCCTTCCCTGTGTTTTTTGTAGGGCTGTTAAAAAAATTATCTGATTAATCACAGCTTCAAAATTTATTTAATCATGATCAATCACCATTCAAACTATGTCCATATACTGTATATATGCTAAATATGCCAGGATGTACAGGATTTAAACATTAAAAAAAAGAATCTGGGGGAAAGATATTAATAAATATTTCTCTAAATAGGTGATCTACAAGCCCCCAATGCTTGTAGATCCCTTGAGCTATGTATATTCTCTGGCTCTGGTTACAGGGAGATAACCAGCTATATGTCTCCGCAAAACCGTGCTCTACCGTTTTTGTTTTTTCCAATGAGAAAATGCTCAGTGGTTTGAGTCAGTGTGCACATACATTAATTGCGTTAACATTTTTAATCAGATTAATTAACAAAAATTATGCCATTGACTTATTTTCAACAGTTTTTTTGTTAGAGGAAACATTTGAACAGTGTGCTAAATGAAATGTGAACGGTGTGTGTTGTCATCCTCAGCGCGTGGTGTCTAAATGCTCGGATAGCTGTCTACCTGGAGAGTTCAAGAAAACAGCGGAGGGACCGTACACGTGCTGCTACGAGTGTATCAACTGCACTGAAAATCACTACTCTAATCGCACAGGTAAGTTATGACCACACACACGCACAGATGCACACACACACACACGCACACACACACACACACACACACACACACACACACACACACACACACACACACACACACACACACACACACACACACACACACACACACGCACACACTTCGTAAGTAAGGGACATGAGAAAACATATTTACATCAATACACAACAGTAGCCTACAACAATACAATCAATAGAGAAAACACAAATGTACAACAATACAATAGAGGGAAAAAATGTACATTTGAAAGTCAGAATCATTTCAGTAAATCATTTTTTATGTACCAAGCTCACTTGACGGAAGAATATACACAATGATTAGTCTTTAGGGTAGTTGTGTTCTGTTTAATATCAAGCCTGCCTATGACGGCCTTTCTCGATTGCAAGACTGTGTTCACTGAGTCTGTACCTAGTTAAGATTTGTCTTTGTTTGCAGTCAGTCACGGTGCTAGGTATTCTGTCATAGTGCGTTCTCTGTTCAGGGCTCAAGATAGCTTTCTAGTTTACTCTGCCTTTGTGTTGCTTCTTTCCAGCAGTTTTGCTGTTTTATGATTAGCATTAGTCCAATGGGTGCGGCTCTGTTTGTGTTTGTGCACAGAGTTCCTAGCCTCATTGGCACACAAACAAACACCCACACAATGTTTCTCATTGCGCCCTGCCTTCTCCACCCAGACAGCGACCAGTGCCTGAGCTGCGACCCGGAGACGGAGTGGTCCGACCCGGGGAGCAGCGGCTGCCACGCCAAGACCTTGGAATACTTCTCCTGGGGGGACGGCTTCGCCGCCGTCCTGCTGACCTTCTCCGCCCTGGGCGTGGTCCTGGCCGTGGCCATGGGGGCCCTCTTCCTGCATCGGCGGGACACTCCCGTGGTGAAGGCCGCCGGGGGCGGCCTCTGCCAGGCCGTCCTGTTCTCGCTGGTGGGCAGCTTCGGCAGCGCCGCGCTCTTCGTGGGCCGGCCCAACGACCTGCAGTGCAAGGCCCGGCAGGCCCTGTTCGGCCTCAGCTTCACGCTGTGCGTCTCCTGCATCCTGGTCAAGTCCCTGAAGATCCTGCTGGCCTTCCAGTTCGACCCGGGGCTGCAGCACGTCCTGCGGAAGTTCTACCAGCCCTACGCCATCGTCGCCGGCTGCATGGCCGCGCAGGTAGCCATCTGTTCGTGTTGGCTGCTCCTCAGGAGCCCGTTTTACAAAGTCGTCCGCAATCCGAGAACGCGCCTGGCGGCGTGCGACGAGGGCTCCTACGTGGCGTTCGGGGCGATGCTGGGCTACATCGCCGTCCTGGCGCTCGTGTGCTTCATCTGCGCCTTCAAGGGCCGCAAGCTGCCCGAGAAGTACAACGAGGCCAAGTTCATCACCTTCGGCATGCTGCTGTACCTCATCTCCTGGACCATCTTCGTTCCTGTCTACGTCACCACGACGGGGAAGTACGTCCCCGCCGTGGAGATGGTCATCATCCTCATCTCCAACTACGGCATCCTGGGCTGCCATTTCCTTCCGAAGTGCTACGTGATCCTGTTCAAGAAGAGTCAGAACACCAGCAGCGTCTTCAGGAAGAACCTGTTTGAATATTCCAGCAAAGACAGTAAGGCGGCCTCCGTCTCGGAGGTTTCTCTGTCGGGGGAGAAACACGCCGGTCAGCCCTACACCACCAGCGCTCCATCGCTCATTCTGCCCCCGGTGGAGCACAGAAAAACTGAATCGGCTAATCGCACAAACAGTACTGGTAGTAACTGCTGTAGTGGATACGGCACGTTAGTCATGAATCAAAGAAAACGTCTCCGGAGATGTACCAGCATATGAACTATTTTATTTTTGTCATCAGATTTCTTTTATATAAATATTGAAAAATAACTGTATTATTAATAGGAACATCATATGTATCTCAGGGATTTCTAGGACCAACATGCACTTCACTTTACTTATTTTTTATTATTTGTACAGATCTTTACTGCATATGTAAATAAAATAATTTAATACTTTAAATAAATCTTGTTATGGAAATATTAAAACAGCATGTGTGAATATCTATCTGAATATTAATGTTGTGACATTCATTTATTTTTATGTTTTATTTCATGCTTTATATTATAATCTCATTTACACCCAAAAAACCTGAACATTTGAACATTCAGTGTTCTTCTGTGGTCTGGAGTTTTATGTGGGCTTTGGAAGGCTTTTGAGGTGCAGTGAAAACAGGCAAAACAGTGGAGACAGTGACATCTGGCAAATCAGTACTGGCATACTGTATGGGATTCAGCAAGAAAATCAGAGCACTTGATTGGGATGGCAAACCTACTGGATGTGAAAAGGTCAGGTGTATTGAGTGCAATTGAATTCAGAATACCTAAAAAACACAAGCTGTCCCAGTCTCTTTAGTCAAAGGGCTTTGGAAAGACCTCAGTTAAATACATAGGGGAATCACAGAAATTCCTATGGATATACATTATTTATGATGTAAAAAAGAAGGTTCACTGTCTGACCCATGCCTCTCATTTTAAGTTTTCCTGACCTATTTTCTCTGCATGTGTTCACGTGCCGCGTGACCTATATATGACCATAATGATATATGGGAGGTGTAGCACTGATTTCATCACCCGATGAATGCCAACAATGGCTGGAACATTACAAATGGCAGTGTTTGTGTTGCAGTCTTGTATTCAAGTATATACTGTAGTGTAGTGTGCCATTGGAACTGACTGCAGCTTTAAGCCTTATTCAAGTATGTAGTGTGCCATTGGAACTGACTGCAGCTTTAAGCCTTATTCAAGTATGTAGTGTGCCATTGGAACTGACTGCAGCTTTCAGCCTAGGTCCTGCTGTGTGTGTGTGTGTGTGTGTGTGTGTGTGTGTGTGTGTGTGTGTGTGTGTGTGTGTGTGTGTGTGTGTGTGTGTGTGTGTGTGTGCGTGTGCGTGTGCGTGTGCGTGTGCGTGTGCGTGTGCGTGTGCGTGTGCGTGTGTGTGTGTGTGTGTGTGTGTGTGTGTGTGTCTGTGTGTGTGGGGATTGGGGAGGAGTCCAACCTATCACTTCAATAAAGACTGGACCAGTTATCAGAGGGCTGTCTGTCAGACACTATTTAGAGAAGCGTTCTCACCTGTGCTCTCTGGCAGGGTGTGTCACAGTTTGCCAGTAACTGCATGCTGTCCAGAGTCTGCTTGCGGCTTGCTGATAATATGGGCCTCCTGAAGTTTAGTGTGCCTTTAGTTGACTGAATTTCACTAGTCTGCTTCTTGGTTACCTATATGCTAAGCCAAGGCATGTAATTTTGAAGCTAATGGACTATGGGTGCCAGTTTATTGTCAAAGCCATTTTATAATGGGTAGGTGAGTTTGGATTAGTATACTTTTTTGTAACCCCTTTGTTTTTGGTTGCTAGATAAGTCAGTGTTTTGTTTTGTTTTTTTGTTTTTTTAATTTAGGAATGAGACTGTTTTGATTATTTATTTGATTTGCCCCATACAGCCTTATTTTGTATGATTTAACCCTTTTATATGTAAATAACGTAAACCTGTAAATTGACCTAACTAAAAGAGCCTATATAAGGACACTAATAAAACAAAGCCTCGCTCAACCTTTATTGTGATCCTTTTACCACCCCTAGACCCAGTGGGTTGTAATAGTTTGTTTTGAAATTAAGTAAAAACTGTTTAGGTACTAGAAGTTGGAGTTTTCTAGTGGTGGAAATGTATACGTACTGTACAACTACACATTTGAGGAATGTCAACTTACTGGGGTATTTATGTACACCTTTACTTCAAATATTGTAGATTTTGATGTTATAACAAAATATATATGTATCTATTGGCTCATGATGAATCTGCTGGAGACACTGCTGTGCTGTGATTGGCTAAAACGCTGCCTAACCCCAGACAACCCCCCTCACAAATTAGTGCTGCCTTTCCTGAGCATGATGAATGTTTTGTCTTCATGATTTGTTGACAACAATAAAGTTCTGGACCGTCTGTAGGACAAAGAAATTGTCTGTCTGCCGGGAAACAGCTGCAGCATCAAAGTAGAAGCAATGTAGAGGGGGGAAAGGCAAAAATATAGCTATATATCTATATTGATTTTTGGTTGCCTCTATTACCTTTAAGTAAAATCAATTATTATTGCATGCCAGTATGTTTCGGTCTTTAACACTGAAGGTCAAATGGCTATACCTGCCAGCACTAATATTAGCAACCAACCTAACAAAGACACACAAAGGAGGCTTAACTTCTATCATCAAAGAACATCAATCACTTGGTTAACCATGAGTCAACAAAGTTGGGAAATAGTAAGCTTTCTCCCCGCCCCTCACCCTGCTTCTTTGAAGTGGTGAAAATGAGTTCAGAAATGTGTAGCAGACTCTGGACAAAATAATAAACTACCCTGTAATAAAGTAATAAACTCAACTTATAGGTGCTTGAAAACATGGGTCCATATTTGAAAAGTGCATCCCTGCTGAACCAAATTGCTCTCATAATTCATAATGTCATTAGGTGCAGGCTAGATTGACCACATTTAGAGATACGTAAACAAGCTCCCACGTATGCAATTTGTCGTCTAGTAAGGAACGCTGTTTGATTTCTGGGTGGTACACATTCAAAATAAATGAATCCACAAATCTGGCATTATTTATTTCTACCATATAACCTACATTATGGGGAAACTTTCAGACAACTTTGACCCCTCTGTCACAAGGAACTATTTAGAATAGAATAGATCTTTATTTAGTCTCCCAGGGGAGAAATTGGTTCTGGGCACAGGGAGACAATGGCGTTATACACATTACACAGAATACAAAAAAGTCACAGGAAATACAAACATACATACACTGCACATATATGCATACTACCGTCCATTATCTCTGACTGTTGAGTAGCCTGATCAATGAAGGAACAAATGAAAACTTAAATCTATTAAGCTTGCATGTTGGCAACCTGTATCTTCTACCCGAAGGCATTAGTTTGAATTCATTATGCAGGACATGGTTTGGATCCCTAGTAATCTTGAGGCCCAGCCTCCTAGCTGTATCATCATAAATTTCCTGCAGAGAGGATGGGGGTTGTGAACCCCCATTTTTAACCCATATAGTTTCATATGAGGGGTCAAAGTTGAACAAAGATTGCTCAATTTGGTACAAATAGGTCAACACTAAAATTAACAGTAGTTTTGTGGAGTAGTTTCTTCCCCATTGGCCCCAACCAAATGAAGGGAGCTATTTAATATTCACCAAAACCAGCCCATAACCCACCACTGGACTCAGGCAATAAATTAATACCACCTTATTATACGTATTTCTTAATTATACGCATTTCTTAATGCGGCTGGCACAGATTGAATAATTTGCACAATCCATGTCCTAGTACCATGACTGATGTCCTTAAGTACAGTAAAGTATACATAACACACATACTCAGTGGCTGATATAATGCTCATGTGCCTTTATACATTAAATAAATAGTATAGTATCCTAGGTATTATGTAAATAAACATGAACAAAAATAGTTTGGGTATGCTTGTCACTATCTGATTTGAGAAAGCACACTAAGGTTTACTTGTACTTGTTTGTGGTGTTCTTTTTTTGTTTGTTTTTTATTTTGCCCTGATCTCTTTGATTTTACGGTTTCACCTGATGAAACCTTTAGTGTCAAAATGTGCACAGAAACTCTGACACACATTCTCTCTTACCATTGTCGATTCACAAGCACTGCTGAGGGGGATGTTAAATGATCTGCATGTCCTCTTCAAAAACATGGAGGATGTGTATACATTACACACATGACATCAGCAGCAATCCTGGCATTACAGTACACTACCAACCGCCTGGAGCCGTTGCTATTCCAAGTAAATCTCATGTTAATGAAAGTGTCAGTGTGTCAATATTACCCAGCAAATCCATTGAATAAACTTTTACTTAGATTTAATATATGTGTGTAAGGCTATATGGATAAGGTTACATTGTTTACAATTAAAGAAGTCAAAACATTGAATCTATTCTAAGTATAACGTTTGCACGGGAGGGTAAACATAGCCTTGGGCATATCACGCTGCCACTACAACAAGTTTCACCCGAACTGAAAGCACTTGTCTCTGAACTGGCCAGTCTGGTTACATCATAAAGATGAATGATAAGATGATGCATGCGGATGCTTCTGGCTTGTGTCCCACTTCAGGATAATGTTATTATGCATTCTGTGAAACTGTTATACACAGATAAATGAGGCACCAATCAGCTTGTAGTACAAACACACACATGCTGTAGCAATTTAAGAAGGCCTTGTGTATTACTAAATGCATTTGATATTAAATAAAACTGTTACATTGAATAATATCTATTAATATCAACATTTAGCTATTTGAATGATGGGATTCTCAGTATACTATTGGTGTGACCGCAGCTACACCATGTGTGGGAGTAAGTATGTCTAGGTCTAGGTATAAGTAAAGTGCAGGTGTACTCAGATTGCAAGGGAAATTTTGGGATTATAACTGCATTGTCTTTTTGGTACCAGCAAACCACCCGTAATGCACACTTTGGAGGAATGTAAATGCGAATGGCGAAACAGGATCCGTGTGGAGTGGAATGTCTCACTTGTGAGGCCTATTGTCGCTCGACGCTTAAGGACATAATCCTCATTGAGTGGGGAGAAGGGCTAGAACTGTCATGAACTCAATATATAATGGTAAAAGACTGACTGAAACTTGTGAAGCACAATGAGATCCCCATCAGCTGATACCATGTGCTCAGCTAGTTTTATATCGGGGGCCATGCATACCAGTTTTAGAAAACAAACACAGAAAAGAAACTACAACATCATTTGCATTAATTCACATGACAGTTATGTTGGCACCTGCTGGACTAGTGGTCCAGGTGGTCCAGGCACATGCCACAGACTCTGGGCTAACAGTGTGACGTGTGTTTGAGTCCCATTCATGGCAATCTTTGATACATGTCCCCTTCGTTCTCTACCTCTTCCCTGTTTATATTTACCTAATAGTATCAGCCACACACAAAAAACACAACACAGTCAATATCAGTAGAAAAACAACTAAACACATTAATTCACATTATAGTTATGTTATATCAATAAACAGATGAAAGCATAAACAGTATGTACAAAATAAATAACTTCTTGAATTTGCGTTCCAGTAAATCCCTCTACACTTTTTTTCTGTCTGTTTTGATTGCGGTGTAATTAAATTTAAACTGTTTTACTTTCCTGTTAATACTTTTAACACTGGGGCTTAAAGCATCGAGGGTGTGTATTATTCATACAAGACATACATGTCTGTATTGTGTTCTGTCTGCTACAGAACAATACAGACTTGATGCCGGAAGGAACTGACTGTTGACAGAGTTTATGGTTTTGCTTATTGTTGTGTCTCATCACTCAGACACTTCCATGACGTGAATTAGACTTCAAAGGTGTCTGGTATGCTCTTCTGCAGAATCATAAAAACACCTTACAGGTGTCTAACAGGTGTCACTCAATGAATTGGTTCCTCTGAGGTTTTGCATCTGGTTTGACTGGATTCATTTTCTGCGAGTCTATACAGTAGTTAACAACTGAATGATTCATGAATTGCCTGTGTTTGAAAACACTGCCATATGAGGATGACATTAGCATATCATGGTATCCAAATAATTTCAGCACTATGTCTCTTGTCCAGGAATTAAAATAAATGCTCCCGGAACAGTGCATAGTATACGTATTACTATATCTGATTTGATTAAAATGTTACCATGCTTTTTGTGGTTGATTGATCGCCACAAGCTTTACCAATCAACCAAGATAGTTGATTTCAAGGGTGTAAGGGTTGGACATGTTTTTGTAGGCCTACATGTGGTACATGGATATAGGCTATACTGTACCTGTTTTCAGTCGTGGAAAGTAACTAAGTACATTTACTTAAGTACTGTACTTAAGTACAAGATTGATATATTTGTGCTTTACTTCAGTGTTTCCAATTTCCAGTACTTTCACTTCTACATGCCTCCATACATACCTTAAGTATAGCCCCACTATGCAACTTAAAAAGTATTACCGGTAATAATAATAAGGGTAATAATAATAATATACACCGCGTTCCAAATTATTATGCAAATCATGTTTTTGTTTGATTTTCCAACATATTTGATGCAAATGATGATCAGCATAATTTTCAAGTCATTAGCTGTCAATTTTTATTTCAAATGTTATTGAACAAACCTACTAATGAAAACAGAATTTAGATAATAAATTAAAAACTTGGAAAAGTGCGTTTCGCACTGTTCCAGATTATTATGCACATCATAGTTTCAAGACATTTTCTAGTTTGTAAAGAACTGAAAATAGTAATTTATTGAATTCATAGCAATAATGAGGTCATATGTACTGGGAAAAAAAGCTATTTCAATCCATAACATCTTAACAGGTCAAGTTACATGCTAACATAGGACCCCTTGTTTGATAGCAGCTTGCGTCCATCAAACTTGTGAGTTTATGGAGAGTTTCTGCTTGAATGTCTTTGCAGGATGTCAGAACAGCCTCCCAGAGTTGCTGCTTGGATGTGAACTGCCTTCCACCCTCATACTGTACATGAAGACCAATTTTCAAACAGTCTTGTTCACTGATGAGTGCCGTGCAACCCTGGATGGTCCAGATGGATGGAGTAGTGGATGGTTGGTGCATGGCCACCATGTCCCAACAAGGCTGTGACGTCAGCAAGGAGGTGGCGGAGTCATGTTTTGGGCCGGAGTCCTTGGGAAAGACCTGGTCGGCCCCTTTAGATCTTTCGCTCGAGGATGCTCCACACATTCTCAATAGGATTGAGGTCAGGGGGAGGGGGGGATGGGGGCCACACCATGATTTTTTTTTCCCCTTTTATGCCCATAGCAGCCAATGAAGCTGAGGTATTCCTTGCAGCATGAGATGGTGCATTGTCGTGCTTGAAGATGATTTTGTTTCAGAAAGCATGATTCTTCGCTTTTGTACAGTGGAAGAAAGTGGTCAGTCAGAAACTCAACATACTCTGCAGAAGTCATTTTCACACCTTCAGGGACCCTAAAGGGGCCGACCAGATCTTCCCCTAGGATTCCGGCCCAGAACATGACTCCGCCACCTACTTGCTGACGTCGCAGCCTTATTGGACGGCACTCATCAGTGAACAAGACTGTTTGAAAATTGGTCTTCATGTACAGTATGAGGGTGGAAGGCAGTTCACATCCAAGCAGCAACTCTGGGAGGCTGTTCTGACATCCTGCAAAGACATTCAAGCAGAAACTCTCCATAAACTCACAAGTTTGATGGACGCAAGCTGCTATCAAACAAGGGGTCCCATGTTAACATGTAACTGGACCTGTTAACATGTTTTGGATTGAAATAGCTTTTTTTCCCAGTACATATGACCTCATTATTGCTATGAATTCAACAAATTACTATTTTCAGTCCTTTACAAACTAGAAAATGTCTTGAAACTATGATGTGCATAATAATTTGGAACAGAGCTTTTTAAGTTTTTAATTTATTTTCTAAATTCTGTTTTCATTAGGAGGTTTGTTCAATAACATTTGAAATAAGAATTGACAGCTAATGACTTGAAAATTATGCTGATCATCATTTGCATCAAATATGTTGGAAAATCAAACAAAAACATGATTTGCATAATAATTTGGAACGCGGTGTAGGTTTGTTGAATGGCAAGCACACACAATATGCAAATGGTAAATAGTGCATTTATATAGCACATTTGTCTAATGTGCTTTACCTAGATTGTGCATCACATTCACACACACATTCATAAACTGGCAGAAACCATGCAGGCACAACCAGCAAATCTAGTGTTCTGCTCAGGGACACATTGACACTAACTGTAGGGGAACCCGTGTTTGAACCGGCAACCATTTAGTGACTCTACGCCTGAGCTGTTATCTAAGTCTATTAGATAGACTATTAGATAGCAGCATTTGTAAACTTAGCAATTTATAGTATAAATATAGGCCTACATAATTAATTAGCACATCGTTTTTCTACTGCTACGTTCCTAGTTTATGTATATGATTTATGTTGACTTTTGTCTTTTTGTAAGTATTTGATGTATTACTATGCTTTTTTCGTTTTGCCCATGCCTAAAGTAAATCGCTCTGGATTAAGAGCGTCTGTAAATGCCTAAGTAAAGTGTGGGCCATTTTATTTAGCAGGACGACACAATGACTCCACCTAGTGGCCAAATGAAACACTGGGGTAAGTTGGAATATTCACCAGTGTCAACGCCTTACCCATGTCTGATCACTGAATAGAATGATAGACAAGGGCCAATCAGGGGCGGATCTAGGCATAGGCATGGGGGGCAATGCCCCCCCTAAATGCCTAGTCTGAACTACCAAACATGATGGCATGCAAAACAACCCAAGATATTCCAGTGCTTATATTTAAAAGTTTTTGAAACACTACTGAAAATGGTATGGGGGTGGCTTCATCGCCCGTGTGGCTTCGTGCCACGGGCGATGAAGCTGCCCCCTTACCATTTTCTTCTGCCCCCCTAATTGGGAAATGTTACATCCGCCCCTGGGGCCAATACTGATACTTTCCCGATACAGTGTTTGCCGATAGGGATGCAACAAAAAAAAAGGCCAATCCAATACAGTATCAGGATATCCTTAGTTATTTGTCACTATACCTTTTGGTAGTTATACATTAACAAGTGCTGTTCTAAAGAGTGTGCGTGCGTGTGTTTGTGAGGGGGACTAAAGATACCAGCAATAGTGTACAGGCTTGTAACAACACCATTTATTATTATTTTTTTATTTCCCCAAACACAAAACAAACCCGATATAACAAGCCCTCTGAGAGCCATTCAACATTAGAAGACAGTCACTCAATGGCTGCATCATACAGTATTCACTTACCGGTCAGGACCATACCGTGGCATTATAGCTCTGTGTTGGAGCCAGTTGAAAACACAGCAAAATACGTTTCAAACGGGAGAAAAGAAATATACAACCTACCAAAACCTAAAAAAGATATACAATCATACAAACATGAGAAGTATTAGAAAACAAAACTATACACGATTGAATGTGCTTGACATCAATTTCTGCATTACAAATACTTTCCGTAAATATATATACTTTTCTCATTCCGGACCGATTTATTTTTTGCTGTACTCAAATTGGACACCACATATACATTGTTTAATAATGTAACATGTCAAATATAAAGATTACCAATTGTTCCGGGTAGAAACAAAGAATGTACTCTGTGGATAAAAAGGAAAAAAAAATATCTGTGGCTCTTAGCGTTTCTAAACCAGTCAAGTACATAAAAAAAGAAAATAAATTCACATAACTGGCAAAAAGTAAAGGAAAGCCAACGGGAAATACTAAAGCTGCATATCCCACCGTCCCATACCGATATGTCATATACAGCCTTTAAATACTTTCTTTAGACACTTTCTCTTGTATGTATATATAATATACAAAGCCATCTTTCTCAATATAGATAGCTATTTCCCATCCAATCAAATTCACGGTATCACAAAGGATAAATTTTAAAAAATGATATCCATGGTGTGCATTGCTAGTATTGGGTGAGATGAGCAAAATAAAACAAAAAGGGAAAGAAAAAAATCTGTCCATTTTCATGTAGGTCAAGACTGAAAACACACAGCATCACACAATATAGGCAGCACCTGTCTTGCCCTGA
Source organism: Benthosema pterotum (assembly GCA_039105355.1). Taxonomy (NCBI): domain Eukaryota; kingdom Metazoa; phylum Chordata; class Actinopteri; order Myctophiformes; family Myctophidae; genus Benthosema; species Benthosema pterotum. Next base: position 46,194,428 of record CM076967.1, read on the forward strand.
CGCTGCTTTGAAACAAAGAGCAGCTTGAATAAACAGCAAACCAACTGCTTAGTAGCCACTAGCCTGTAACATTATAATTAGAAATCTCACTCTTGCTTATAGACAAGTTAAATAACACACTCTGGTCAGAGCCGCGGCGTTTGTGAGTTGACAATAAATCGGTTGTCAAAACCATGAGCAGAAAAGCCCTTTTCCGCAGAATAAATAACGAGATTCAATCCCCCAGGTCGCTTCAGTTTCATCAACAGGAGAGAGGAAATGTAACCCAAGAGAGGATGTGTTGCTACTTCAGACTTAAATATGACACTGGAACACCCATGACGTAGCACTGTACACACAACGCCCCAAAATCATCATCTCTGGAGCCAACAAGGGAAAATAAGTCAAGACTTCGCCCTTCGGGAGGAGAGGGAGAATATTCATGATTGGATTTTTAGTCAGTTAAAAATCCATAGCTTGAGAGTCTTATGCTTCACAATGTTCATATCGTAAGGGTTTCTTTTTCTTGACTGAAGAGGTAGTTTCACATTCAAAAAGGGAAGGTAATTTTGAGACTCCGGTTTGTAATGTAAGTATGGTAAAACTTGTATCACTGTAATCATTTGTCATGATTAAAATATCACAGTAAATCAAGAGAAAGTAGGGAAAACAAAAATGTCACTCTTCAGCCAACGCTGAGTGTTTCGCCAACAGCAAAGACTCCAAGTCTGCATGGGACGGGTACTAGCGAAGCCAAGCAATCCATGCAGGCTCCCGCAAGTGTCAAACACTGACAATCAGCCACCCAGAACATAAACGGCTCTCTCATTTGTTTTTCTATCCACAAACCTCTTGACTGCCTATTCCTCTCTTGTGCTCACTACAGAGAGCTTTTCTTTGTGGCTAGTGTTTGTAGAAGAGAAAATCCAGGGACTGTTGGCCCATCAGCAAGGAGACAAGGATGACATAGCAGGACAGCAGGTTTATCAGTGCCATGAGCAGGCAATCTCTGTAGAGGGTCAGACTCCCGCATGAGGAGAAGTGGGAGGTCTGTGCCGGTTAGAGCTGGAAGCCCTCCATGGGTCCATCCTGCTGCTGGAAGATGTACTGGCCCTGGTTCTGGTCCACCTGCGGTGCCAGGTTGGCATCCTCCTCCTCAACGCCAAAGTAGTGTTCGATCAGGTCGAAAGCCTTCTGGTAGATTTCCTGGTTCTCGTGGCTTTGCAGGAACTCAATCTTGTCCAGGCCTGAATGGGGAATATGGGGAAAAACATTGAGACAGAGCATGGGCTCATTCTTTCTGCCTATCCTTCAATAGCCTCTGTGGTGTTGGCAAATGTTACGAACGCCTTTCAATTCCTTGATCACAGGCAAAAACATAGGTCCTCTCAGCACGCTTATTGAGACACGTTAGACATCCATTAAGGTAAAAACAAAATATTTTTAATTTGTTTTTTTGTGTGTTTGTGTGTGTGTGTGTGTGTGTGTGTGTGTGTCAGCCTGATGGGGGGGCTTTCAGAGTGAGAGCCAAAGCAGTAATGCCACAACTAACTTTCTTTTTTTTTTAAATAAATTCAGGGATAATAATGTAATGTGTTAATCAGACAAATTGGTCTAGCCGCTTACAAAATCATCCATTAGAAACCTTAACTGTGAATTAGTGTATATAGAATATTTAGTAGATCACAAGATGCTTCGACTCTCTTCAGATATAGCAACAGTGTAGTGGGTTAGGAAAAGTCAGTCAATACCCTAATAATAACCCAACTACGTGAGACTGGCCTAGCGAGTGATTCAATTGATGTCTTTGTAGCTGCTCCTACCGTAAGCCTCCTCGATGAGTGCACAGTAAGGGTTGATGCCACTTCCATTCTGCTTGGCCTCCTGTTCTCCAAGTCTCAGGATGTTCTCCAGGCCGTTGAGAGACACCTGCACTATCTTGGAGTCCATCACCGTCAGCAAATCACACATTGGCTTGATAGTGTTCAGTGACACCAGATACCTAAATGAAAACAAACAGAAATAGTGTTCCAGCATTCAAAGCATCCAGCATTGGGGGAATAATGGTAGAATGCTTATATTGTTTAGTAGTGAGACTAACACAGCACAAATGTGCACACACGCATAGGATTATGCTGCGACAACAATTTGAAAACAAACATCACTTCATGAGCATACTGTTTATGTCCATCTTGCATTGGGGGCATCATACTGCAATTACACATCTTGTACAGTTACCTAATCTGCACAGGGGTGCCCCCAGAGGTGGCATTTGTGATAGCCCAGGCAGCTTCCTTCCTTGTGCGGAACTCTGCTTTCTGAAGGATGTCAATGAGTACTGGGAAGATGTTGGCATCAATCACAGTCTGAGGGTAAAACATCACAAGTGTCAGCTCACATTGAAACTTCTCGTTTAGTTGGCATGTTGTCAAATACAGAAAAGGGCCTATACCTGAATCTGTGCTCTGTTTCCCGCTGTGATGTTTGATACAGTCCAGCAGGCCTCCTTTTTGATGGACTCCTTGGGGCTGCTGAGGAGGTGCAGCAAGCAGGGCAGTGCTGAACAGTTCAATATAACCTGGAATGACACACAAGGAGGGTAAGTGAGTACATGGACCAAGGAATGGACCATTGTAAAGCGCTTTGAGCACTTGGAAAAGCGCTATAAAAATGCAATCCATTATTATTATTATTAAGTGAGTACATAGACCAAGGCAAAAAGGAGAAGCAGAGAGAGAGAGAGAGAAGATTCTACCTGTGTTTGAATGTCATCTCCTGTTACAATATTTCCCACAGCACGCAGTGCAGGCGAGACCACCTTATAGTCACTGTGCCTATGACAGAAAAGCAAAAGGCAAAATATAAATACAAATAACGTTTTCAACCAGGACATAACTTTACTACCTAGTGATGTTGCCTGTGATGACTACATACATGAGCAGCTCCACCAATCTGCGGCACACCCCAGAGTCGATGACGGTCTGGATCTTGTCATTGGGGCCGTCAGACAGGTAGGATAAGGCCCAGCAGGCATCTGCCAACACATCTGGATCACTGCTGAAGAGAAGCCTGGACAACACACTCAGACAGGGAGACACCTGAGAGCGAGGCAGGCAGAAGACAGAGAAAGAGAAGGGTTGGAAACCATAAACAAATAAATAGGCAATCTGCAAGCTCCCCATATGTTTCAGCTTGTATATTTGAGTACCAATAAAGCTTAAAGTGTCAAAATGCTTAATCTACTGTATATTGCCAGTCTAGCCTGTCTTCCATAGCAGCCACTTTTAGTAAGAGAAACGGTAGGAAATATATGGCCTGATCTGGTTCATGCAAACTGGACTGACCTTTGCAAACTCTGGTGGTGGGTTCTTCCCCCGGCACAGGTTGGAGAGGGCCCAGACCGCGTTCCTGGTTGTTGTGAGACGGTTGGATTTGGCAAGAAGCCTAAAAATGAAAACAATGATCACCATCAGTCTCACCATCAGAACATACAGCAGAGATATCACTGTCAAACACAATAAAGAAAAACACGCACTGTTGTAGAGAGGGCAGGATGCAACAGTTGAGCACGTAGTCTCTGCACTCTGCATTGTCCCCGGCTATGTTCCCCAGCGCCCACACAGCCTGAAATACACCAAGCACACGTCACACTCTGTTCACCTTACACCCCTGGGATTCACATTTCCAACAGCACTGGCCAAGTGTATTTTTGCATACGTTTTGCATATATATATGACAATGATTGTTCAACCAGACAGCCAATTCCAGACTAAACTGTTGTTGGTCTGTTAAATTAGATAAAAAGGTGCCAACCTGTTCTTGGACGTCCTCGTAGTCCGAGTTGAGTAGTTCGATGAAGATGGGCACAGCGCCCGTTTCAATGACTACCTTGGTATGCAGGAAGGTACCTGAGGCGATGTTAGTTAAAGCCCAGGCTGCCTCGAACTGTTGTCAGTCACACACACACACACATTCATGTTACACAATTATCACATGGGTGAGAATGAGACATGAGAATGAGAAGTTTTTTTTTGACAACACCTAGCACTCAGTGAAGGGCTGACCCTACCAGAGATTGGTTTCCATGTCAGTCTATAGGAATGTGAATACCACCCAGATACCGGAGTCACCTCCAGGTGTGGATACAAAGAAACACTTATGCAGACCATGTATTAAATTAACTCCCCACCTGAAGTGTGCAGTTTTCACTCCTCTTGAGGAATTCCACAAAGCGATTCACAACACCAGGCGTGGAGATTACTTCATCAATGGGAGGATTGGGTTCTACAAAGAAGAAGACATGGAAGAACAAGATGTTTAACTTACTGTACATATAGTAACATCAAGAACTGCCAATACAATTCCACTTGGAAAAGTAAAAGCAACAGACCTTCAACACACAACAGTAGCTACATACGGTAATTCAATGAATCAACATCAGGATTATACCAGTCAGCCATCCAGATTTTCCCCTGTATAATGTGGCTTTGTCAATGAATATCTCATTGCAGTTTTGTGCAGCGTTTATGACTCAATAGAAAAAGACAGATTCCACACAGTCACTCTGTTCTCTAGTTAGAGGGCGGTAAGCATCTATGTCAATGAATGAGAAACAAAACTGATGGGTTTGCAAAGTTGCAGGTTTTACACATAAGCAGCGATGTCTGCACACAGCAGACACCTGTCAGACCCGCGAGAGCGGCTTTGGCTTACAACCCAGTGTCAAAGGTGATGTTCTGAATTCGCGATTATCACCTGTGTGGAATTATGAGGGAGGAAAAATGATTGTGGGCAAAGTTCCCAATGTACCACTCTCAAACCAAAGACATTGCCCTAAGGTTTGCCCTTCAGTGGTCAGACATTGCCCTCTAGTGGTCAGACATCACAGCCTCTAGTTTGCTTTTATTTATTCATTTATTTATTTATAATGTTACAATTGCAAACTGGTAGTAAAGATAATATAGTACAAACCTTTGGAAAGAAGCTTGCGGAATTTCTGTGTGGCAAGTAGCTGCTGGTCTGGGTCATCTGAGAAGAGCATCTGAATCATATCTGGAGTTATGACCCCCTCCTGTAGAATTGTGCCACATAAGCAAATTGATTAATTACTGATCGCAAATTTGCAATGCAGTATCTTTACTGTTAAAAATAAATAAATCTAAAATTTATTAAAGATTCTATTTATCGATAACATGCAAATTTCACTAAATGCATAAAACACTGTAAAGAACAAAAACTAGGATTACTTTCATTAATCCCACTTTGACCGTTCAGTCAGTTAAAAACAAATTTCATGGCAAGATGTACAGTAGATAAACCGCATGTTGGAAAGACAATTAAAACCGTCATACACCAGAAACAGGTACGGTTGAGCTGACATCCGGATCCTGGATTGGACATTCCAGCATGGACTCATCACTTGTGGGCACACACACATTCCTCCTCTTGAACAGCTGTGGGACAGAGGACATGATTTGTAATACTAATAAACCAATAACTAGACTAGTGCTGTGCAATTAATAAAAAAACAAAAACAACAATCTAGATTCAGAGTTCATACTCCTGGCTAGCTGTCATTTTAGAGAATCATGTTTTTGCTATGAGAGACGTAGTAGTAAATTAAACTACAGACAGTAAATAATGTACAACCAATTTACCTGCTCTTCTCTCTTCTGTTTGCGTAGTTGAATTCCTTCTTCCTCTCTCCTACGGCGCATCTCCTGAGGATTCAGTGCTTTGTTCTTATAGCTCTTCATCCTGCAGTTGTCCTTCCCTGGACTAGCCATTGTGTCTGTAAAGAGGACATGTGGAGATTGGCTAGTTGAAATGTTTTTCAAAAATAGAAAAAAAGAGGTTTAGGTCCGGGATAAGGGGATTAGCAGTGACGAAAATGGCAGTAATCTATAAATGTTTACCATTACTCTTGGATTATTTGGGGTGATATTCCGTGGCAACTTTAGGATGCCGTTATACTGTTGCTGTGACAAATTTAAGAAACCAGGGAGGCAGGCACGCCTGACTGACTGACTGACTGACTCTCTCACACACACACACACACACACACACACACACACACACACACACACACACACACACACACACACACACACACACACACACACACACACACACACACACACAGCAATACAATAGGAAAGATCTATAGTTACATGACCACAGTTCAGGTCAGGATGTGACTTCTCTAATCATACAGCTAATACTCGCACATAACATAAGATTATCGCCATAACATAAGATTACGAAGCACAGCTGACGCCATCTAATGAGGTCAGACAGCTTGCCTTGAACTAAACACACTAAAGCATTGGTTTTCAACCAGCGGCCCAGGGACCACCAATGGTCCAGGTGGTCCCCATGCAGCGTAATGATGTCGGGTTGGTAACCAAAAGGACTCCAGGTAGATCCCAGGTGGACTGGAGTGAACCCATGCATACCAATGACTTAAAGTGGACTTATATCACTAGATCTGAGAATGCCCATTCAAACACGCCCACTCAGACAGCCACAGAAAATCACAGATTTCTCAATGAATGTCTGGCTGTTTAAAAACAATTTGTGGGGGTGTAAATATAGACTGGGGAATTTAAAAAGACTAAAATCTTGAGAATTTAATGTCAAATTCATGGTGAGGTCAGGATGGTGGTCCCTGGGTCAAAATCGGGTTGTATCCACTCCACTGTACTAAAGACTACAGTAACCAACGACACGGTTGATATAAGTGGTTTTCAACCAGTGGTCCTAGGACCACCAGTGGTCATTGAGACTAGAGTTCCAGGTGGTCCTCAGGCTAAATGATAGAAAGCTGGTTAACCAGGTGTAACTCTTTAAGAGCGTAAAGATGAAACCAAATGGACCCTTGCGGGTCCATTTTGTTTCATGTTTACACTCAAGAGTTAAAATTCTCATCATGTGAATTAGCCCAAGTCTACACAACTAGAGAATGTAGAAGATTAATGGTCACTTTGATCTGTATGGTTGACTGTTTTGTTTCCCAAATCCAGCTTGGAATTGTGGACAAAAGAACAAGAGATCTTTAGTTTTGGGGTCTGTGGGGCTAAAATGTCATCTAATGGTGGTCCGTGGCTCAAATTCTGAGTAAATAGTGGGCCCTGGGATCAAAAAGGTTGAAAACCACTGTAATAAAGCAATAACTCCTCGGTGGCTGGTCTTCTCTCTATTGTAAGGCCTCACAGTGGCCACAGCCATCTAGTTAGCTGCTACCTTGTCACGACATACGTTAGCGTTGCCCAACATTCGCTTAGTTTAAGACCTTGCAAACCATTAAAGTCCTTTTATATATTTTACTACAAGTCCACGGTGCCCTTGTGTGCCCTGCCATATACATGCATACATAAATACACAAAACAACAACCACAGAGCAGCATCAGTAGACCCAGAGCTGCTAAGCTAAATTATCTCACAACCTCTCCTCCAAGCCACAGAGTACGGACATAGTTACGCAAACTCCGTTCACTTCATGGAGCCAGTCCAAATGGCTGCGCTTCCACATACAGTAGACTTCTATTGAGAATGGGGACAGCAAATAGGGACATGGGCCGCAGCAATCCAGCCATTCTAGATTGTTTTGTAGTAATACTGTAATAGTACAACATAGACATTACAGAGACTTTAGATGTCATCTAATAATACTTGGCAACAAGTATTGTTGTTACTAGGTAACAAAAATTGACATGCTGCGCGCACACACACGAACAGCGCTCGAGCAGTCGGTTTGTGACCCCTCAATGTCGCAACTCCTCTACGAGATGGCTCGTACGTTTTGCTAGCACATCACCGCTAACCCGCTACACGGCACGGGGACAACGTCACGTTCCTCCAAGATAAAGGCTTAGTTAAAGCACAACATTCTCCGCAAACAGTCACCGGCGCTGCGTCGTTTCTCACCCATTTAATACGATGGATAAACCAGCGAAGTCACCAAAAAGGGTTTCGTTTACCAGCCGTAGATTCCTACTTTCCTTCTTTCCTTTCCTTTCCCCCTTGCTCAGAGGAGATAGTATGGCGTCCTCCGTCGGCTTGAACTCTATTTCCCAAGATGCATCTCGCAACAACAACCGGTGACGTCACATCCGGCAGCTGACTGACGGCATTCAGCTGCGACCACCTCGGCCTCAATTGTTTATATCTGTGTTTTTTTATCCATGGTTTTTATTTGAGTTGGAATTTCCATGCGTGTTTTTATGTAGTATTATAGTTTATGTTTGCTTTAGCTAAGAGCCCAACAGCAAGACTTCAGTCAGAAGAAAAAGGCGAGCAGACATATAGTGAGTTGCATCCTGATTGATTGGTTGAATAATTCCTGTTTATTGTTTACTGAGAGTTTATGTCTATTGTGTGAACTGGAAACACTCTTCTGTATTCTATTAAACAATATGAGAAAGAATGAGAACGTAGGAGTGACCCCAATTTGTAGGTTTGTCTTGCATGCCTCAAACTACTAGATATTAGCTAAGGCTAGCCGCAAAATGCAACTCTAGATTTTTTTTTTTTTTTTTTTTAATTCATGGGTTGAATTAAGAGTTGCAATACTTACATTGACTCCCCCATTAAGAAACAAACAAACAATAAAACATCTGCGGCCGGCTTGTATTAAACAATGTCAAACTCACCAATATTGCAGCTGTATGGAAGGTTGAGTCTATTTGCAAGTATTTGGCAAAAATCCACCGTAGACTGTCAGGGAGCTACTTTGGTTAGTAAGTTCTCTGCAGGTGATTATTAGTACGAGTTTTGAATTTGGAAGCGGACATCATTAGTCACTGAACGGCCCTGTGTACCAATTGAATTTGCACATAATGCATGTGGCACCAGCCTGACCCGTTAATACAAAGGAGTGCCTCCCTACCACCACCTACCTATCCCGTAACCCCAGAGGGTTGTTGAGGCACCTCCTGCCAACACACAGTAATATGATCCCCTAAAAGTGAAGCGAGTTTGGTGAAACGAGTTGATGTTTACAATACATAACCCATGGGATTGATGCCTTTCTTTTCTTCCTCTTGGCTCCCTAGAGACTAACCATGCTGACCTGTGCGATCTGTGGGGAGGAACTAATGTTGGAGGAAGACATGAAGACCCACCTCCTGCTGAGCCACCTTGAGAACGAGATGAGCTGCCCGCTCTGTTCTTTATCTGGGGTTTCATACGACGAGTTGAAGTTCCACATGGACACTGCACACCCAGAGAAGCACGACGGCGACACGGCACAAGCTCATTCCACACATGGCTGCCGTTCCCCCACAGGAGCCAACCGTAAGCCTAAGCAGCACGCCAGAGATTTGTCCCGGCACTCTGAACGCGAGACAGCCCCTTCGTCCTCATCCGGGGACACTTGTTACACGACCAAAGGTGGCGGTGTGTCCCCTGAGACGTCCCTCCATGGCACGATTGCGCAACAGCGTAGTGATCTAGCAGGAACCTCACCTGTTGTTGGTGAGGGTTTGTTAACTGGACGGACAGCGTCTGTTACTCCTCCAGCTGAGACTACGACGAGAACTAGAACATCTCAGGGCTCAGAACAAGAGAGCCGCGGCGGTGAAGGCACAGCCACAAGTGAAATAAACAGAGAGCAGCCCAAAGCCAAACAGAAACGTCTGTCCACTCCAATAAAAGGTGGATTTGTTGTCACAGAAGAAAGAGATTAGTCTGTTCATATTCATGTTCCTTCCCTTTTTAGTAATTCTATGATAAATGCTTTGTTTTGTATGTTACAGAGAAGCAGTTCCCATGCCCCATGTGTTCGCTGGTCTACAATAACTATTTCGCGCTACAGGAGCATGTAGAGTTGCATCTCCAAGAACAGAGCATAGCAGAAGGTGTGTTTTTTTTAGTCTTTATTACGCTATTGGCCTGAATATAAGACTTTTTTATTCAAATGGAAATGTCCTAAAAATGGGGTTGTATTACATCCCGGGCTATACTATTTGACATTCAATCTTCTTTTTCCACAAATGAGTCTCGAAAAATGGTGATCGTCTTATATTTGGCACAATACAGTATTATCACACTGCCCTTAAGTACTATGCAGTACTATGCACATGGTTGTCAGCGTCCCTACTGCATAGCAAGCTCAGCACACACTGCTATAAGACGAAATATCACAGCGCATGAACATAACTGATATTCATTCTTTGCCAGGTGCAGCTCTAGGGGCCTCTTCGTCAGCTTCAATGCCACCGCCATCGCACAATTTCTCAGGTTTGTCTGTTAGCTTGATAGTAAAATGTTGGTGTCTCCACAAGTCTGCACACAGAGGAACTAAGGATGGCCTGAGTTCCTGTACGCTGATCTTACTTTCTGATGTTCTGATAAAAATAAAAAATATATCGTATATGAAAAATGTAATACTATATTAATACAGCATTGACCAACTCTTGCTCCAATTTTAACCTAATCATTTCCCTATTTTCAGGTGAGAAGAGCTATGAGTGTCCCATGTGTTCTTTAGTTTGCTCAGACAGCTCCTCACTGCAAGAGCACGTGGACCTGCACTTGGAGTATGGAGCGGCCACCACCTGCGCAGGTACAGTATGCGTCTGTTGAGGGTCAATTCACTCAGGTCCCATCATGAGAACATCTGTGTCACTGTGTGGTCTAGTTTCACTGTCGGTCAACTTATGCTACTCTGTCACAAAATATTTGTTTATTCTTATTTTATTATTATTAGTATTCTTATTTGTTTGGGTTTGCACCAGTGAGTCCGGGCTCAGATCTGAAGCTGGCCAGACAACTACAGGAGGCAGAGGACCAGAGGAGAAGAGAGCACGAGGCCAAACAGGAGGCAGTAGAGTTCAAGAAGCTACAGGTCTGGATCATGCAACTGGGTCGACTCTCCATAGCATCATATTGGCGTGATGGGACGTAACTACTTAGCTCCATATACTATGACCAAAATAGACCATTAGCTTATTTTATTGGACTTTCTTTCCACCAATATTGCCAGCATTTGCATTATTTGTGATAAAATATAATAAAAAACTTAAACAAAACAACAAAACTGCTGTAGTGTAAACCGACACTGGTTAACACATCTAGTCACAAAGTGAGCTCAGAGTAAGACAATACTCTATAGTTTACATTATGTACAGCATGCTGTCTTACATGCTCTGTCTTGTTATTGTGTCCACTGGCATGATTATTTGATCTCTCTCCTACTATGCAAGTGATGTGGCTGTCTAACGATGTGGCTGTCTAACGTTTGTAATCATGAGTTCTCACAAGGCTGTATTCTATAATGGTGTGTGCAGAAGCAGTTTGGATTGGACGGCAGCGGGGGCTATCGCCGGCAGATGGAGCAGACCATGGAGAAGGCCGTGTCCAGAGGACTCATGGCCCCGGCCGACTTCCACATCAGCAGGGCTAATATGATGGAGGCTTTGGCCACCGGGCTTGATGACGGCAGAACCAGAACTCAGGGTCAGTGTGTTAAGTGGAGGAGCTTAGGGAGTGTTTACAAATGTGATGACCTCATCATGTTTGTGATCAGAACCATGACATAAAAATGAGGTGGATCGCACAACAGGCTGCAGGAGTGTTTCTGCTTACATTTCTTTGTACTTTGCAGGAAAAGCAGATGTTACATGACAGTTTCGGCCGTGCCGGCCTTCTTCAGGTGTAAAGATAGAAATTATGTCAGTACATTCTTTAAATGGTAAATGGTTAAACCACACACACCTTGAACAAATGGCCAGCAGCCTACCTAAAGAATGTACTGACATCATTTTTATCTTTCAAGGTCAAGGTCAAGGTAAACTTTATTGTCCACGAGGGAAATTTGTCTTGGGCTTACACCCTACTACAGCCATACATAGAACATCAAAGACAAGCACAGACACAACAGTGACACAACATTACACAATGGTACAGGGTCGTCTTAAGTTATCGCTACTGTTTAAAAGCCTCATTCAGCATTTTAGTTAACGCTGGCACAAATGACCTTTTAAACCTGATGTATTTCCACTTAGGTTCTTTATACCTTCTCCCAGATGGTAGAAGTATGAACTCTCCATTTAAAACATGGGTAGTATCATTGACAATCTTTTGAGCCTGTTTCAGTGTAGACTGCTCATAAATAGACTGCAGGGAGGGGAGTTGTCTAACTCCTATGATCTTCCCTGCAGTTTGTACCAACCTGAGTAGTTTGGACCTCAGTTGCACTGAGAGGTTGCCGAACCAAACTGTGATGCCAAATCTGACCAGACTTTCTAAGACTGATCTTTACACCTGAAAAGGCCAGCACGGCCGAAACTGTCGAGTAACATCCGCTTTTCCAGCAAGGTACAAAGAAATGTAAGCAGAAAACAATAAAAAAAAAAAACTACACTCCTGCAACCTGCAGCGATCCACCTCATTTTTTATGTGATGAACATTTGTTTGGACAACGCACCAGCCAGTTTTGTGACACAGTGGAAATAGAAGATTTTTTTATCATCAGAATCATGAAATGTGTAACTCCCCCTACTTTGACAAGTCACGAGTTATTCAGCATGCTGAAATCTAGAAAAATTTAGGGAAAAAAGGGCATTTATTATTTGTTCCTTTATATGCCCACGACACCCATTCAACAACCTCGGATCAGATGAGAGGACCTGCTGAATTTAAGTATAATTTACTTTGCAGGAAGCTAATAAGGATTTCAACACTCATACCACACTTGCCGGCTCAGCCACCCTATCTAAATGATTAGCATGCCCTGGGGCCACAACTATAATAATGGATTGCATTTTTATAGCGCTTTTCTATGCACTACGTGTATACTCAAAGCGCTTACAATGGTCCATTCATTCATACATTGGGAACAACAACTATACGAAATTCGGCGCTTTTATACAAAGACATCCCTAAGATCCTGCTCTATTTGGAGCTTGTGTGTGATTTAGATTGTTTCAGCATGTTAGCCCAGATTAATACAACCTCAGGTTCTGAGATTTCCTGTCTAATTCCTGTGTTGTGTAGGTATGCTTGGTGCTTTATCCGAGTTCTACCAGAGGGAGGCCAGAGACTGCGTCCATGTGTGGCTGAGTGCTGAGACGGACCACTTTTGCTCCTCAGAGGGGGACAAAGGCTGGGGCTGTGGTTACCGCAACTTCCAGATGCTTCTGTCCTCTCTACACAGAATAGACACATTTGCTGCCTGTCTGCCAGGTATGAACACTGGGTGCTCAAAATTGGTTGTTGACATTTTGAGTTCTGTAGCGACAGTATGTGCTAGGACCCTGTGACCATCTCAGCACTCAGACGGTCACAACGGTAGGGCAAATCACGTCGAATCATAGATTTCATTCTTTAATCCATCTATTAATCCGAGCGCATCGTCTGCCGATCGTTGTGTTACTTTCATTTGGGACAGATTTTTTTTTTTTTTTTCCACTCGCACCCATTCTATCCAATGCATTTAAATGGCATTTTCTCAGATTTGGCCCCTGAATGTTGTTTGTGCACAGATAAAACAACTAGGGCTAAACGTCACTTCCCGGAATTGTGACCCGGAACTTTTTGCACAGGTCGTGAGGCTACAACTACACAGGGTTTTGCAAAGTCCAAGTCTCGGACCGGGGTGTGACGTCACGTCCTCCTTTTTTGAATGGGTTTCAATGGGCACTTCCTGCTACTTCCTGTCTGAATTTCGGACCGTGGCCAGGCAGCAGGAAAGACCCGCCCGCGGCCAAAATTCAGACAGGAAGTAGCAGGAAGTGCCCATTGAAACCCATTCAAAAAAGGAGGATGTGACGTCACACTTCCGGCCGAAAGTTGGAATGTGCAATCCTGTAGTCTGGACCAAGAGGCCAATGACCAAGAGGGTCCTACTTACGTTGCTTCCTGACTCTAGAAGAAGGGGGCGGGTACAATATTAGGAGACCGGAAGTATGTTGGAGTCTATTCATTTCCAATGGTAGAATGAACGTGAACACAACTTATGATCCATTCCTTAACTCCATGGATACTGAACTAAATACTGGGCCCGATCATCAAAAGGCATATAATATTTACAGCATATTCATAGTAAAATGGCTTCTATTAGCTAAACAGAACAGAAGAAATTTCACTTTGTTATAAATTATTCTTTATCCCACCGCCAAACTCTCGCGAGATTTCTTAGGAGTCAGGAAGAGTCTCTTTGTAATCTGCAGTTTCACATACGACAGATAGGGGGCTCTGATCTAAACCATTTCTACTTAGGAGACCATTTGTAGGCTTTGTAGTCCATGTCATTTATATAGTGGCGCCAATGGGAGTATGGCCATCTTTATAAATAGAGTATCTTTGGTCTGGATGCCCAGTGAGAGGACAGATTAGTCAAGACACCAGAAACCCCATGACCTCACACATCCTGTTTTGGAAATCCAGTGCTTCAAAATAAGGGTTTTTACCTTTTGCTGCGGCCCGAGCTGTAGCATATGCAATAAGGCAGAACACGACACCATTGTCGTTTTCAGCGTTGTTTGGGTTAAGAAGCCGGGAATCCATTTTTGAATTCTGTACAGAATATACATTCAATTTTGTTTGATGCTGATACATAAATATTTGACGTTTTACAGAAAACTTAGGTCCGGCCTAAATGGGTTATGTCTATATTCAGTATTGCTTCTTCCCATTTGATTCAATTTTGCAACTCGGCGCTGAATTCCTCCCATTTTCTTGTGGTCTCATTCTCCAGAAAAGGCTGTTCCCAGTATCCCTCAGGTACAGCATCTGATCGAGGAAGCGTGGCGGATGGGCCTAGATCCACAAGGTGCGTCTCACTTCAACCAACGGCTCCAGGGAACACGAGCTTGGATCGGAGCCACAGAGATTTACGCTGTCCTCACCTCCCTGGGAGTCAGGTCAGATTCAACCGGATATTGCAATATACACATTTTAGATTGTTGTCGCTTGAGAGATTATACTTAATGGTGGAAATCAGTGGGCCTAGAATAGACCACTTGGGAGCTCCAGCCAATGAATGGTATATATAATCATGCTATTCTTCTGTAATAATATTACGTGGTGTTCACAGGGCCACCATCATAGACTTCCACCAGCCCACTGGCCCAGCAGACACCCATCCCCGGCTCTTTGAGTGGGTGAAGCAGTACTTTTCCATGTCTTCAAGCAGGGGCACCAGATTACCCCCACGCTTAATACAGACCTCCCAACCACCTCTGTACCTGCAGCACCAAGGTACCGTACTTCCGTACAAGGTTCGCTTTTAGGCTTCAAGAGATTATGACAGTCCCGACTTTTTAAAGAGATCTGTCCACTGCTGATCACGACATTCATGATTTTTTTAATTTCATTTTAGCCTTTGCTATTTTTGATAACTATTAATACATGAGTCATTCCACGGAAACGGTACCATTTGCAGTCCCTCTGACCGGTTTGGCTGTATTTTATTGGAGTCACTGAAAAATATTTTTAAAAGACTTTTTAATCAATTGAAATGTTCCCTTTAATATTGTGTAAACATTACATGGATTTTGTCTTCATGTCAGAAATTATCTTGCTTTCTTTCAGTAGACACCCCCTATTTTGTCCATTTTTCCATGTCCCCAGTGGCCTTCGATGAAAGTGGACTTGACATATGACTATTAAACATCAACAGAAATCCAAAAATTATGACATGAGCATATATATATCTATCTGTACTTGTGGACATGTTTAGTTTTTGAATAAATAGATGATTAATCATTTAAATGGCATTATATAGCTGTGTCCCTCAGTTGCACTCAACTCCATTACACAAGTCATTCTTCCCTCCATAACAACAATTTACTGGCCCTTTAGTAACATCAACAATGGGAAGTAGTATTCTACAACTGTTCTGACCAACATGCTACAGAAAGTTGCAATTTAAAACCTCATTTTACACCGTTTTAGAGGCATTTTGTACTCTCACATGTGGTCGTGAATCATAACAGCTCAACTCTGTTACATGAAATAATGATATAAAACAATTAGTTATAAAGATTCTGTTTGTTATTCCAACAATATATCTGATTCTGTAACCTCAGGCATGCCAAGTCTTACTCTTACTCAACTCAGTTAGAGTAGTGACTACCTTTAGTACAAAAACCACAACTCCATTATGAACTTAATTATCAATTAACATGTTAAAAAATATATAAAAAGAAAATTGAATGCCTGAGATGGGAAATTATGTTTTTCTTATAGCTAAAGATGTCCTTAATAGTGTGGGCTATTCAGAAAAGTAAAACCTTTCGGTCAAAATTTCATCCGTGGAATGACCGTGGATGTGTGTCACACATTTGCCTCACGTGACTGCGGAACAAAAATCAATCATCCTGGCTTCTCAGAGCTTCAAGGAAATTGAAGCGCAATGCAAAGTACACGAGGGAGAATAGCCGCGCCCATGTCCCCAGTTCGCCACTGCTGTTATTGTTGGGACTGTGCTGTGTTTTTTTGGATTACAAATGATCATACCATATTAAG
The DNA here is from genome assembly GCA_039105355.1 of Benthosema pterotum. Taxonomy (NCBI): domain Eukaryota; kingdom Metazoa; phylum Chordata; class Actinopteri; order Myctophiformes; family Myctophidae; genus Benthosema; species Benthosema pterotum. Next base: position 46,210,877 of record CM076967.1, read on the forward strand.
TAGGCAGTCAAATGGGGATTGCAGTTATTTATTCCCACTGTAAACATGTTTTATGTTAGTCTTCAGAAATGGCTATACCATGCATGATGAGAAGTCTTCTTTTTGTGTGTCTAGGGCGTCTCCAGACAACTTTATAATCACTCTTGTGGTGCCCAAGATGTCTGGGGACGTCTTTGGGATTTTTTCCTTTATTCTGAATACTCCATTAGTATCCATAAGAAAGTGTTAAAGGGATTGTATATACTCCATGTGTTCACCAGGTCACAGCCGGACCATTGTGGGAGTAGAACAGAAGAGGAATGGGGGTCTGTGTCTGCTGGTCCTTGACCCCGGCTGCTCGCCTGCAGAGGCCAGGAAGCTCCTCAGCAGAGACAGCGCTGCCACAGCCGTTCGCCGCATCAGGAAGTTTCCCAACAACCTGAAGCACAAACAGTACCAGGTTGTAGCTGCAAAGGGCACATTGTCACCAGAAGAAAAACAGGTGAGAATAGTCTTGACAAAATGATCTTCTGGGACCCACTGGGGTTGAATTTGTTTCAGTTAATGCTGGCAGATGGCATGGAACTTTAAGGCAAGACATTAAAAAGTGGCTATTAACAATATTTTCTTGTTTGGTTTTTAAGATTTGCATCTTGAACTCAAGAACCTTGCGAGCTGAAAGGATTCCTTGACTGGAATGCTGGAAACTGGAATGTTGTTGTTTTTTTTAAAAAGATTTTCCATGAATGTTTTTATTTCTTGCTATCTTTAATTGTTTGATTAAATAAAATTAATTATGTTTTAACATTGTTGTGTGTGTGCTGTGAGCTGTGGAATGGTTGGTGTGGTTATGATGGAGAAGTGAGAGGGAGAAGACAGAAGGTACTGTACCACCTCAGCTACAAAAGGGCAAACCTTCCCTTTTTTCTTCCGTTACTAAGCTAATAATACTGTGACTCTGACAAAACTCTTGTCTAGTCACTAGTCTGCACAATTGGTGCTATTTATAATGTAATGTTCTCAAATCCGTTCTCAAATCTTGTATTAACACTTAACAGTAGGTGTACTGTCATGCTCACTTCAGCACAGCTGGGTAGCCTCTTTCATTTCAACCAATTGCTTTGGCAGAGCAACTACTTGTAGTAATATTTATCTTTGACTTCTGTGTAACACCAGAGGGTTGCCCAAAAACAAGCAATGGTACCAATGTTTGGGAACCTCTGGACTAACACTTTCAGCCATAGATGAACTCATTCATTGAGTGTGGCACTACTGGCACATTGAATCGATTCATAATGCAATTCTTAATTATGCTGCGATTCGATTTGATCACATTTTTCCAACAAACGACTGTTGCTTTTCTTATAATAGAACATTTTAAAGGTGAATTCCACCCATTTTCAATATTTTTTCTGAGAGTGTACAAATATCTCCATTTGTACACCCTCAGAAAATAAGGTCCTAAAAGAAAAATCATTAACAAAGACAACACAAACACAACTTTCACCATGTTAATGATTTATTTCAGACCTCGATTTTAGGAAACCGAATGGGGGGGGGGGGGGTACTTTTTATCATGACCAAAACAACCTCTAAGGTACAGTAAAATGCTGAATGGGTGGAATTCCCCTTTAAAACAATTCTAAACAATATAAATAACAAAAAGTTCAATCATGCACATCAGTGCAGCCTGATAACATCAACCGGTCTTTCTGACATGAACAAATTAATGAATAGGCCTACATAAATATAAATCGATTTGAACCTGGTGATTCGATATTGATACGATATCATGGCATTAAGAATTGCAATATATTAGCATATCGATTTTTTTGCAGTTTGGTTCGGTAACCTCTCAGTGCAACTGAGGTCCAAACTGTTCAGATTGGTGCAAACAGCAGGGAAGATCATTGGGGTTAGACAACTCCCGTCTCTGCAGTCTATTTATGAGCAGGCCACACTAAAACGGGCCCAAAAAATTGTCGCCGACACCACCCATGTTTTAAATGGAGAGTTTGTACTCCTGCCCTCAGGGAGAAGGTACAAAGAACCTAAATGGAAGTATGTCAGGTTTAAAAAATCATTTGTACCGGCATCAACTAAAATGTTGAATGATGCTCTGAAACAGCAGTGATTGTAGCAGGCCATTTTTTTCATACTCTGTGCAAAGGGCGTAAAGTTACGTTTGTCCTCACGTAGGCTGCAAAAAAATACGCGACCCCCCCCCCCCACCACCACCCTAGAGCACACCACACCAACGCAAACAACTCCCTACTTATAGCCTATGATGTGTTATGTGTTCTACTTTACTACTACTTTAAAATACATAACAAAAGTATACTGTTGTATTGTGCTCTCTGTTTTCTCATGCCTATTAAGAAATAAAAAAAAAATGTTTTTCTCTTCATTTTGTACTTTTATTTACAGTTTGGTAATAAACACAGCAGTGGCCTATATAAGAATAATCAGCAATCAACAGTAAAACATTAGTAAAACATTTAATCCTAATTAAAGTAACATCAGTCATATTAGTAAAAAAGTGCCCAATAGCATTTTTCCAAATGGAAAATCCTTCACGTACATACGTTTCTAATGTCTTTTGGTCGTGACTTGATGTGAAAGGGAGAGGGAGTGCCATTTCTGCAGCTTGAGAACAGATTCGACAAAATACCTTGTCTTTAGTAGAGTCGTATGCTATCCAGGGAAACGTGTCTGCCCATGAAGCTTGATATTTACGCACAAATGCGCGCCCTCGTGCAATGTAGACTTTGCTTGCTGTTGCTGTATTACTAGAGATTGAATCTTCCTCGCAGACGGCGCCGGTGGGGCTGCAGTTGCTTGCTCTTTTAGTTGGAGAAAAAGAATTTAGATACGGGGTTTTGGTTATGGAATCAGTGGCTTTTAAAAAAGCCTCACTGTCTCTTTTAGTAACGGAATCATCAGCAGCTTTTAAAAAAGCTGTGTTGTCTCTTTTAGTTATGGAAGCAGTGGCTTTTAAAAAAGCCTCAATGTCTCTTTTAGTAACGGAATCATCAGCAGCTTTTAAAAAAGCTGTGTTGTCTCTTTTAGTTATGGAATCAGTGGCTTTTAAAAAAGCCTCAATGTCTCTTTTAGTTATGGAATCATCATTGGCTTTTAAAAAAGCCGTGGTGGCTCTTAAAAGAACCGGTGTGGTGGTGGTTTTGGTGCTGCTTTCTCTAGCACTGCTAGAGAAACCTTCCGCCGGCGACAATGCTGTTCGACTAGCAGCAGCAGCAGCAGCATCGACGCCGGCGGCAGGTTTCAGTGGCAGGCCGGCAGCAGCATCGCTGTTCTCGGGCGTGGGCGAGGCGCTCTTGGCGTTGGTAGTGAAGGACAGTGTCCTCTGAATGAAACGCTTCTTGCTTGGAGGAGCTTTCATCGTGCAAATGCCTGCACACCATACCCTAGCCTGATTTATACTATACCCTGCAGGTATAACAATGGGCAGCCTGATTAGCATTTCAATGTTTGATGGCTAGGTGACTTGGTCAACGCCCAGCCGACCATCGATACTTCTCCGCCCCCGAAACTGGCTCTCCCAGAGCCAGCATTTCACACTTGGCCATGGCCATTGTTGTGGCAATGGCCTCACAGGGACTGCGCCCAGACCTACTGAAATCCTACTAAAATTCTCATGAGGGCTGCAGCCTTGCAGCCCCCATTAATTCTACGCTCTTGCTGTGTGCACTGTGTAATGTCTCCCTCTGTCTTGTATTTTGTGTGTCATCTATGTTTCTTGTGTGGCTGAAGCAGGGGTGTTAGCCCAAGACAAATTTCCCTTGTGGACAATAAAGTTTACCTTGACCTTGACCTTGACCTTGATCTCTACTGGCACACACCCTGTGTGACTCAAACCCTAGTTACATAACACTCTCTGAAAACAGGACATTTTGTAATAGTACCGTAATTACTATTAGATTAGATGTGCGGTAGATAACTTTTTCGGTTACTGTTCATGCACTCAGAACGAAGGGTTTTTAAATCCTCCCACAGATTTTCAAACTATGTGGAAGAAATGGTCATACATATGAGGTTGTCAGAGTTTTTCCACGTTGATTTTACGCTAACTTTAGTTTGGAGCTTTAATTACTGTAAGCTTAGTTTTCATTTGCATATCGGTCCCCACACAACAGTGATGCTAAACAGGCTGATTTCACTGATTAGGCTTACTTTATTGGCAGAAATGCCAATTGCAGTCCAGGGTACAGTCAGACTAATTACAGTGAATCAGTACACGGCACAGTCAAACACATGACCAATTGGATCATGGTTCTTAATCAGGGTAGTGGTGCCTAGTTCATTGGTGGGCTGGCAACTCAGGAAGACATTGGGAGTACTGCCCCCCCAGATTGAACTTTTGCAGATTGGCCAATATGGTACGTTACCTTACCAATGTTTTAAGGTGAATGAATTAATGTTTTTTTTTTTTTTTTTTTTTTTTTTTTTTTACAGAAAATATGGACAATGCGCTTTAAAAAAAATTAAAAATAAATCAAAACTAATGTTTGGAATGGATTCACTACCCATGGAGACCCCTAGTTAGACAATAGACAAATTTTAACTTTTCATTTCCCTCTCACCCATGCCCTTGGTGCTCCTTAAATTCCCAGATGCAGACAGAGTATCCCACTGAGCTTTAGGTGTAGGCCTACACCCTTGTTTTATTGTATTTTTCAGAATAGAAGCAATTCTACAATGCCATAATCCTCTTGTCCAGGGGCTTTCAACAGGTGGTCCGTGGACCACTGGTGGTCCGTGAAGCCATTCCATGTGGTCCCTGAACATGCATTTGGTAATGTGACGAATTAGTAAAGTGAAGATTTTGTATTTTCTTGGAACAGCACACTAAAACTTTGTGTAATGTTCCATGGAATTGGAGGTTAAGAAATTCTACTGAAAAAGGACTCTTGCTGGACAGAGTCGTCATTCACATGCCCATATACTATACAGCCTTCCATTAAACATTGAGTTTTAATGGAAGGCTGAATCATGTAAAGGTATCAGAATAGAATAAGCGTAACCTTGGAGTTCCCCAGGTTCATTCAGGTTGGTGGTCTCCAAGTTGATTCTGACTCCCTGCGTTGCAGCAACAAGTGCGTGTAACCAGAACTATATGAGGTGATTGGTGAAGATATAAATAAATACACAGGGGAACAATCTCTAATAAATAACATGCACACGGGAGGCATCAGCTGTGTGGCTGAAACTAGGCCTACACGTCAACTGATCAGGTTTATTGCACCAGATACACAGATCTCAACAAGCACTTTCTGTCTAGGTTGCTTCACAATAAGAGTTACGTCATATTACGAGTACATTTCACAGACACATAGCCTAAATAAAATATACAATTTGGGGCACAATCTCAACACTTTCCATATGACTAATAACAGATTTTAGATCATACCTGGGCATTATGCGGCCCGGGGGCCAAATACGGCCCTTTGGCTGACTTTGACCGGCCCGGGGACCACTAGTGGTCCTTGAGAGTTCCAATTAAATATGGAAAGTTAACCAGATGTAACTCTTTGAGAGCGTAAAAATGAAACCAAATGGACCCTTGCAGGTCCATTTGGTTTCATGTTTACACTCTCAAGAGTTAAAATATTCATTTCCTAAAATTAGCCCAAGTCTACACAACTAGTGAATGTAAAAGGATGGTCTTTTATCTTATGTTATCCTGTTTTGTTTGTAAAAATCCAGCCTGCTATTGTGGACAAAAACAAAAGAAATCTTTAGTTTGGGGGTGCTAAAATGTCATAAATAATGGACCCTGGTGTCAAAATGGTTGGTCTTACTTTTTTCTCAGAATTAAAGTCTTTAGTTCAGTCTTTAGCCTTGGCCCTCAACAATATTTTATGTATCTCATTTGGCCCCTTGGGAAAAATAATTGCCCACCCCTGTTTTAGATTGATGCCCAATGTGTTTTGGTGTGGAATTCTCCTTTAAGCAGTCACTCTCACACCTGTTAAGGCAGGTGACGCAATCAGCCATCCATGCCACCCGTGTTCCTCCAGCACCATTCAGAGCGCCTGGTTTGTTTTTATGTAGCCTAGGCCTACTCGTAGTTTTTAATCCAGTTTTAATCGCCCGGTTATAGCATGATGAATCAAAGTTCTAATTTAGTGTTTGCTGTTGAGGTTTAGGAAATTTAGATGAGTGACAAATGATCCATTTCATTGTGCACTCCATTTGCGCAAAAGCGTGGGGCGTGTTCAGAGTTCAGTGAGGGTGTGGGTAGGGAGGCACCTTGATCGTAGCCTGCCTATATATAATTGTGTTGTGAGCTATCTGGAGACACCTGCACTAAAACAAACGTTGGCGCGCAGACCGACACCGGCATCTGGCAATGGCTGGTAAGAGACAACTTATAATGTCTTTTATTTTATTATTATCTCGTGTTAAGCAGTGAAGGTGTTTTAAAGGGGTCTCAGCCCCTGCCCTTTACCCTTTACCATAGTTGTACTACATGCAGTCCTTTCCTTTCCATGCCATACCCAAATTCTGCATTCAGGATTGTTTTCATCCAAAAGTATCCCCTTACTGGAGGTACTCAGGATCTGCCTCTGCCCCTCAAACACGCTCTTTGCAAGTCCCTGGGTTGGTGACAAGGGTGGGCATCCATGGGGTCTACTAGTCTAGGACAGGTGAACATCTTAAAGGGCAATGCCTCCCATTTTCAACATTTTAACGGCATTCCTGATTGCCATGTTAATGTTTTTTTAGGTCTACATTTCTAGGAAACTCAAAATGGTGGGAACCTTTTTATTTCCACACACAACATCTTAAGGTATATATGGTAAAATGTTGAAAAGCAGTGGAATTCCCCTTTAGTGTGTACAAACTCTGTGTGCTTTGTACACACTAAAGCCTAGATTTGAATCTAACTCAACCTCACCTCCACTCTATTGGCGCATTATGAAACTGCTGGAGACTGCTGCATTGTAATTGTGCTTAGCGCTACCTCAACCCCCTTCCCCCACATACACTAGTACTGACTTCTTATGAGCCCGACGTTGAAAACAATAAAGTTCTGGACCGACTACAGGGCAAAGCAAGTGGCTATCTGCAGGGAAACTGCTGCAGCATCAAAGAAGCAGCAACATAGAGGTTGAAAAGGCAGCTCTATGTATGTATAAATTTTGATTTTGGGCTAAAAAGTTGCCTATAACACCTTTAAGGCCCACAAGCAGCAGCATTTCCAAGAGATTTGGTGTAAGGAGGGAGAAGAATACCGCAGTTAATGTGCTTCATTAGTGCTGGATTGGTGATTCATCTATTACACAGTCAACTGATTTTTTTTTTCCCTTTCTTTTCTGTTAGTTCCATTGGAGTCCACTGACGTTCAGAGTGACAAATATAAACTGGTACCACACAGAGGTTTCTCCTTGATCAGCAATATCCACAATCCAGAAGAAGTGGACCAGATCCAGAACTGGAACATACAAGACTCGGATATATTTGTTGTCACATATCCAAAGTCAGGTAGTTACTGTAGCATGTTGTTATTGCTCGCCTGCGAGTGATATTTTGAGTCATTGAGTCATGGCATATGTGGATACAATTCTCAGTGTGGTTAGTAGTAAGTTAGTGGTGAAATGGCAACTCTTCTCATAGATAGAAATGCAGCGAGTATTATTTTCCTTCCATGGTAGATAAATTAACACCACCTTGCATTGTATCCTAGGACTATCCACTTGCATGGCCATTACCAAATAATTGAGCTCTGAGAACAAAATTCAGGACATTGAATGAAACTAATTGTGGGAATATCAACAAACTTGCTTCGGATGTACAGCTGGCAACACTGCTCATGGCTGGTATTCCTAAACTAATATAACTAAGCTATTATAGAGTTAATTTTACCTTAACCTAGGTAAAATGGTGGCCCAGCGAACCATATTCCAAAACTTAATCCCAGTAAAACTATCACTAAACTTGTTCTAATCTTATTCTCAGTAAAAAGGACACAAGGTCACACTGCATGGATGGCAGTAATTTGTTTTAAAGGCCCTGTGCCTGTGCCCTAACAAAGTATTCAGTGCTTCCTCAATATTATACATTTGTTTTATTTAATATTCTAATATTTTGAGATATTTCATGAGCTCTATGCTATAAAGAAGATTAAAACAAAATGAAGTATTTCACTTTGTAATTCTAAATTAAAAATCAAATTAAAAATCATTAAAGTCAAATTAAAAATGTTTAAGAACCAATGCTCACTAATTGACAGGAACCATCTGGATGCAGCAGATTCTCCTCCTCATAGAGGCCAAGGGTGACATCACTGCTATCAGTGCTAAGCCAAACTCTGAGCAGGTCCCCTGGATCGAGCTCAGTGGCGCGGGGAAGGAATTCATCGCAGCTCCTTCACCTAGGCTACGGGTCTCTCATCTACAGTACAAGTTCATGCCGTTTGCTCTCAACCAGAGGAAAGGCAAGGTCAGTTCATTGCTAGATTATAGCACACTTGTTTAAAATGCAGTTAAAGAAAAGCCAAGTCAGTTGACAACTTAAGCCTTATTTTAAACTTTGTCACAAGACGGTGTCAAACAAAAATACCTGATCTAAAGTCTCACAATGCGTCCCATTGCGATGCGTTGTAAGCTCTTAATCATAATGGGGCCACTGGGTTTGAAATTAATAGAAATGCCATTTTCAGCCTCATTTCCAGGTATGGGTACTCACTAATAGCTCATAATACAGCCTAACATGTCACTAATTCATCACGGTCCTGACCGTGTTTACTGGGAGGACAATGCTGTAGCTGTAGCTCTCAAATGTACTGTAACTGCAGGCGATCATCAGCCACCTGTCTGATTTGAAAATACTCAGTTGTCATGGTTGCATAAAAAACTTACTGATATGTATGGAGATATGGGTGGGTTCCTTTGAATCCCTCCAGTTACAAAATGCTGAGTAAAATATCAATAAATCCAAACTCTGCTTCTCGAAGGTGATCTACGTAATAAGAAACCCCAAGGATGTTCTTGTGTCCTATTTCCACTTCCATAAATTTGCGGTCATGCTGGAGACACCAAAGGACTTCAACTGCTTCTTTGAAAAATTCTTGAAAGGAGACGGTAAGCACAAGTACAGCATTTCCTTGCACAGTAGCTCATGATTATGGAATGTAATGTGATAACTGGCATTTTACTGTTTATTGCAGTGTTTGGTGACTGCTGGTTTGACCACATAAAGACTTGGTACTCACACAAAGATGATATCGACATTCTCTTCATCACTTATGAAGAAATGATTCAAGTAGGGACTCAGTGATTGCATTTCTACTACAGTATGTAATATACGGTACTTATACTATATACATTTATGACGTGCATAGGGAGAAACCATGTCAATTTGTTTCACCCAGGACTTGGAGTCAGCAGTGAAAAGGATATGCACGTTCTTGCATAAGGAGTTGAGTGAAGAGCAGCTGGCCAACGTGGTTAAGCACAGCACCTTCAGGAACATGAGGCTCATCCCACAGGCCAACTATGAGTCTGTGTCAGATGATTTGCTCGACTCTAACCAAGGATTGTTCATGAGGAAAGGTGACCATCATTCTCTAATTGTGTGGCTAAATTTACACTACATTAATCTGAACACCTAGTCAAAGATTCTATTAACCTGTAAACAAAGTCCTTGCCAATACAGTTCTTCACCAGTTTGTAGAGGCGTCTCATAACATGCCACACAGACTGACATTCAGATTCCAGGAGTGAAACTGACAGTTGCTGAGAAGATGTACTTTTATTACTTTTATTCTGCTTCAAGTAACATGAGGGGTCAAACTATAGGGTTTTTAAATGACAGAATTTGCTGGAAAAACTAGACTATTCTGTGATGACCTGTATTGTGCTAAACAAATGCTTGCACTGGAATTGGAATCATGAAAAAAACATAATTAGATCTCTCACATCCTTAAAACATTTTGAAATTGTTGCCTGAATATTATTGATGATACCAACTTTCAGCAGCTGTCATGTCCACCTAGGAAACCTGAATTTTTGTGTTTGTGTGTTACGAGACACGTCTTACAATTTAAGTAATATTGGTAAGGAATCAATTCTCAGATTTCTTTTGTATAATATATCCTGACTGAAACTGACCAACTCGGCTATGCCTACTGATTATTGGCTATGGATGTGTTTTCCAATGTTTTAAGTTAGTTGATGTTCTTTTCTGCCTTCTATATCTCTAATCAAACACCAGGGACCATTGGCGATTGGAAAAACCATTTCACTGTTGCCCAAAGTGAGCGATTTGATAAGGTCTTCCGGGAGAAGATGGAGGGCATTCCTATTGCCTTTACCTGGGATATCAATTACATTGTGTGATGTCATCAGGCTGATGCTGAGAGCAATATGGATATTTGCTATTTTTACAGTTATTTATATCAAGCAAATCATTTTAATAAACTTTTTAACCCTTGTTTTTAGGTAAATATGCATGTCTTGTGTCTGCCATCAAAACCTTTCAACCTCTCTTCATACTGTATAATTGGTCCTCATTAATGTTCATGATATGGCACGCTTTTTTCCTGTTGTCTCTCATGGGAAGGATATGGGTAGTTCAGAAACCCTTCTATTCCTTAAAAGTTGTAAAGCGATCATGGAAGTCAAGATACAAAAAAAAAAATCTATATTTAAGACAAGAGTGAGACAGTGTAGTCCTGTGTCCAGAGCCTCCATCAGGTATACAGGGATTAAAGTAAAAAAAAATCTTGAGACTGAAAATGATCTTTTGCAAATAAGCACTGAGCTAATTAAATGACCGTACCCAGTACTGAGAACTTTAATCCCTGGATACAATATTTACAACTTAAACAACTACTCACAACACTTGTTTCAAGTGTTGGGATCTTTTCCTTGAGTGGTACTTCCACCAAATTTCAGCAATGCAGTTTTGCCCAGTGTGACTCGTACAAATTTCGCATAATGGCTTTACTGTTTAACTAGCGGGAAGGCAATACTAAACCCACATTACCACTTGCAATAACTGCTACCAACCTATTGAAAGAGCCTGCTTTAGAAGAAATATTTCAACAAAGTTGTCAACAAATGGCAACTAATATGTGCATTATAGTCTGCAACAATAAATAGGAAAAATCATATTTACTGAATGCTCATTAACTTGTATTTGATAATTTTGATATAGCCAGTCTAGACTCCCTATAAGACTTTAATATATTTGCGGCTCCAGACTTTGTATTCATGTTTTTGGTCCAAATTGGCTCTTTTGACATTAAGAGTCAACCCCTGCTCTAGGAGCATTATGGGAATTATAGCCCAGGAGTGAGTATTGATGACACACTGGGCACACTGGGAAAATATCTAAAGCCTGTATGTATTGTTTATTACACACAGGAATGTGTTTTAAATCTAATTGTAATTAACCTTTTACACTGAGTTACAGACGTTGAAGGGTCCATTTGGTTCCAAACTATCATCTTGCTGGGGACCTGGGGAAGTCCCTTAAAGACTCTTAGGGCCCCCAGGCCCACTTTGGAAACCACTGGTTTAGCCTTAACTGCTGTGAAATAAAAATGCGTATGAGGTGGTAGTTTATAGCTGCACTACAACTATCCAACGTGAACATAGTGGTGTGATGTTGGTTAGAGATCACGAGTCATGTCATGAACACCATGTGAAAACAAAGCCAAGTTGAACATAAATCTTTTGGATTTAATTGCTTCACCGTAAAAATGAACCACTAAGGGTATATAAATGCCCTTAGACTAACTGTGTGAATAATCACAGCTAACCCTTGTTTAGAGTCCATCCTAAGAAAAATAAATGTGGAGGCATTTTATCCTTTTGATGCGATCAGTCTGACACAAAGATGAGCAGGTTATGTCCGGTCAGAATACAGCAATTCTTGTTTAGTCCTCATCGCTACCCATCGCTAACGGGTCAAAGTCGGGGTCATCCTCATCCAAGTCCAGATCTTCAATGTCCTGGAAAAGGGACTCGTCCACTTCAACGTTGTTTCCAGCTGGGGCAGAGGGGAAAGCAGTAAAGAACAACATTATGAGAATAATCAAGGCTTGAGTTCACATACTGTAATGATCTGTGACACTCCTTGATCTAGAAAATGGCTTGATTTATAAAGAAATGTCAACTTCTTCGTAACTTTGACAATGCACAGGCACTTTCCTATGACTGTTGTTCTTGCTTGTCTTGTCTGTCTTATGTGGTTTAGATTGTTTTTATTACTGCGGTTACTAGACAGGTCAAAGTTTTGTTGTACATTCTTGTATAATGACAAAGATCATTCGATTTAAATGACTACATTGACTGTCAGAGGCTTTAGTTCAATGGAAGGAATATTAAATCTACAGTTATCGGCCGATCCTAAGAAAAATAATCTGTGCTCGGGATTGGTTCCAAAAAACCTGACAAGACAGCTACACACACACATGCACGCCCACACACACAAATCTTACTATCTTCAAGAAACTGGATATCAGATGTGTCAAGGTTGTGGTCTCTCTCAAAGAGTTGTTTCCCTGCAGAAAGGGAAAGAGCATGTTCAGCTTATAAGTTTAAGTTCACACAATTTCTAATTACTGATATAGGTAAAGAGATCAAAGCCGTCAGGGTGGTTATTTTACCGGTGAGTTTGCTTTTTCCTGACTGCTCCTCCTCTTTCTGTCTTTTTCTCTTTAACTCAAACATCTCAAGCTCAAACTTTGCTTTCCATGCCAGGAAGTTTTCAATTGTGACCACTGTGCCTTGGAAAGCCACCTGTACAAAAACATTGGAAAAGGTTTGAGGTAAATATTTGACCATTTATTGGAGTTGAATGGGTAGCAGGAAGGCTCGGCCCAAATACTATTCGGCCCTAAGTATAGACAGAGTTACGCTGTCGCAAAGTCCGTTCACTTCATGGGATCAGTCCAATGGCAGCTCCATCATCAAGTTGTGTTTCACCATGTTAATGATTTTTCTTTTTGAACATTTTTTTTCGCAGTGTACAAATGGAAACAAACACTCAGGGGGAAAAAAATGAAAAGTTCCTCTTTTAGGCTGCAACAGCTGTCCTTAGAGCTTGGTGTTCTGATCCCTCAATATCGCAACATTTCGGCTGGTCCCCCCCAACAACAACTCTCTGTTAATTATGTGTTCTAACTAGTTGCTTTAAAATACATAACAAAAGTATACTGGTGTATTGCAGGGTTTTTATAGTTAACTAAAACTAATGAACAAAACAATAACATATAGGTTAAAACATATAGGTCCCATAGAACTGCACCAAGCTTTCACAGTCGCCCTTACCCACCAGAAAGTTCTCTGCGTTGTGCATCTGCCTGTACACAGTAGGGCTAAACCTTTTCAGCGATGCTAGAGCCACGTCCATGACCCGATTAGGCAACATTTTAACTAATCACAGCACAGGAGTCTCCAGCAAATTCTTAATGACGCCAATAGAGTGGTGAGGTGGAGTTAGGTTTCAAACAAATCTGTTTACAGTGTTTGTACACACTAAAGTTGCCTCTATTACCTTTAACAACATCTCTATTTCCTTGCACATACAGGGCAAGTGTGCAACTTTTTTTGTCCCTGCTTTCTAGCTATCCCTCTCCCAGGTTCATTTGGTTCCAAGGTATCATTTTGCTGGGGTCAGGGACCACTGGGTCTGTGACCACTATGGGCTAATTAAGATGATGAATTTTAACTCTTGAGAGCGTAAAAATGAGGTCTGAAATGGTTTCATTTTTACGTTCTCAAGAGTTATATCTGGTTAACCAACTTAGCTGGGGACCACCTGGAACCCTCTCAGGGAAAGCCCCCAAGTAGGAAGTAAACTTAAATGCAAAATTTACAATATATTTTTGAGGGGCAAGTGACCATGACCTGAGGGCAAGTAGAACCTGACTTGCACTTGCCCGACATATACCTTTTCTGCTTCCTCTGCCTCCCTCTCTTTCCTCTTCGCCTCTTCCTCCTGTCTTTTTTTCTTCTGATCAACTATTTCGTTCAGTTTCTCCTGAACCGCTGACACTAGGGTGAAAATCATCACCATGCCCAGGTTTTCCTCTGCCTAAAGGAGACAAACAAAAGTGTAAACTGTCCACAGCATCCACACTGAGATTTTTCTGAAAAGGAACAGCAGATGGGATGAGGGAAAAAAAACTGAATCAAACTGGAAGGGGGAGACAGATGGAAATGGAAATAAGCCTACCTGTTGCTGTAGGAATGTGAGAATGTCCTCCACATCGGAGTCCTCCAGATTCTCCTGCGAGTCGATCTCCCACAGCGGAGGCTCGTCTGGGTATTTCTCTACGTAGGTGAATTTTAAGGTTGCTTCCACCACTAGACGAAGAGAGAGGAAACAGATTGGGTTTGCAAACCTGTTTTGTCTTCATGGAACAGAAACATTGTTCCAATATTCACCCCAACCATAATCTAGTCTGGGAAATTCCTGTGGGTTTGAAGAAATCTTGCCATAGCACTTTAGTTTCATCCTCCATTATTAAGAATAAGAATTGGAGAGGCTTGCTTACTGCTACTCTCTAGTAAGGAGAACATTTGAATTGTTTACAAATCCCATATATGGGTCTATGAGTGAGTCGGATGAGTGGGTGATTATTGTGTTTCTGGTTGCTGTTGCAGTTGACCTTGCAGCAGAAAACAATACAGTAAAAAAAAATAACAAATGACAACTGCACAATGCAAAATCATATTTATCTGGTAACTGCAATAGGTAGATCCAATTACTTACTTTCATGGTTGTCGCCTGCATCTGAAGTTACAGTGATGGTAAAGCTGGTGGGCTCCTCTGATACCACTGTGAAAACATAGTGGTATCCAAGCATAATTCACAAGGTTCACAATATTAATATGCCATTATCATAATATACTGTCATATCGTCTGTGGCATGTTTAACCATAATCCACCCAAGCACTGGAAAAAAAACGCAACACACGCACACGCACACGCACACGCACACGCACACGCACACGCACACGCACACGCACACGCACACACACACACGCACACACACACACACACACACACACAGGTAAACTAATTTGATTCATATAAAGTGTCTGCTAAGGTTAGCCTACTGTCTATAGCTTTGCTTGCTAGCCCATGCAATCCAACTTGTCAAAGAAGTCTTTTCTTTACCTGTAAAAGAATCTTCGTAGATAGACTCTATAGCCTCCAGCTCATTTCTCTGCTCTTCGGCGTAATCTGTCATTGTGATTTATTCTAGCTTCAATTAACTAACGTTATTAATACTTATTAAAACCATCACAGCTGTGTGTGGACGTGGGTGCGTGCTCGCTACAGTGGCCCACTGCGATCGACTGCATCGCCAATCTGTAGATTACGTCTGATCAGTGATCAGACTAGGTTCAATTAATCCAGAGAGTTGTGACATTGGGGGGTAGGAAACTGAGCGCTCGAGTGCGGTTAATGCCATGGGTTAGGGACAAACTGGAGTTTCAAATGCATTGTCTTAAGAATACGAGATATTTTAGGCACGCGTGTAACGTGTCAACTGTATAGCATTGCACAGTAACAACTAATGTCTCTGCATGTTTACGAAAGCACTCGGAAATATATAGATGTATCGATCGAAGTCAGATCATTAAAGCTGGGCTGAGGCTAGGGTCCATGACTTGTCCCTTTTTTCTCAATGAGAATCTATGTCTAAGAGCCGCCATTGGACTGGCCCCATGAAGTGAACGGAGTTTGCGTAACTCTCTAAGGGCCTGGGCCCTCTGTCGACTGAATCTTCAATATGTAGATTACGTTTAATCAGCCTTGAAGGTTGGATCACGACTTTGTGGAGAAGAAATAAACAACGCCAATGTGGTTTAGTTTGGCTCACGTCGTGTCATATTCCCATAGTATAATATTATTGTATTAATTTAACACAACACGCATCTGAAATCTATTGCTCTGGCCTACTCACATGCTCCATTGATTGAATGAAAATGCATGCTGAAAATAGCAGATCAGTGTTGGCAGGGAGTTTGGGCTCAAGACTGGTTGTCAAACCTTTTCATTTCAAAGACTTTGAAAGTTGATGTATTTACACCGCCAGTCTCAACATTCTACCTTTAAAGCGTAACGTAACTTTATTCTTCTACCTTGGATTTGAACTCTTCTTGCTCGGAGCATAAAACAGTTTCTGTTTATTTCTAGACCTGACTGCATGTTTACTTTCTTGCTTGATGTTCTCATTTTTGTCCTTTTCTTATCATAGAAACTGCTTGGCAGATTGGTCTTGCTTGCAGACATAAATAACTAGTCCCTGGTGGTCCACAGGCCCCTGTCCTGCTACCCTGCTCTAAGATCCATGCTGGTCCACACTGTGCACTGTCCCTGGACCCCTCTGTCTCCTGGCTGGAGAGAGTGAACTTCATCAACCTGAGGAAGGTACTGAGATTAGACTCACCACAGGGTTGTGTGCTCTACCACAGTTTGGGAAGCCCTTTTTGGACAGGTTGCAAACATGCCATTATTTAACCTTTTCATAAACCACTTCACCACTTTTCAACCTGCTGTCACCTGACTAATGTACATGATAAAATACATCAGGCAGGAAGATTCATGCAGAATTTCCCTCAAAGAGTTTTTTTTCCCCTCAAACTGATTTTTTCAAAAGCTGCAAGCTTTTATTGTTGTCCTTTGCAACCGATGTAAAATAATTTGTCACCCTGCAAGTTTGAAGGGGTTCCAACATGAATTTAAAATGCATAGTGCAGCGGCATATAGGGGTAAGGGAGTATTAAAATGAGTATTTTAAGCGACATCAGTAATGGGAGTATTTGCATGTGCCGATTCATGCGGCCACATTCAGAGACACTGAAAAACACAGATTCACATGCAGTATATGGGGATAACAACATCTTCATCTACAGAAGCAAGGAGGTCTGTTGTTTAGCGGAGCGGTTTGTTGTTGTGACATATCTAACCACTCACGTGGAGCGTTCATTCAAGCCACATAATAAATGGAAGTACCGTAAATGACCAGAACCGGTTAGGGTTAGTTGGTTCACTTAGTGTACTGTCGGAATATAAAGAGGAGAACATGACATAAAACTTTGTGAAACACTGGTATGTTTGTATTTTTCTTAAAATGTTTCTGTTCTCTTCAGGTCTTTTTCTCTGCTATTTGAGTTTTACTGTAGACAGTAAAGGCAAAAAATGGTCTAAATAACTGATGTTGGTTTTCATGCAACTAGAGGCTCCAAGGCTATGTGGACATGAAATGCAGTCAGTATTCTGTACATTCTTCTACATGCCCCGTTGTCTTGAATATAAGGCTATGTTTATATTTACCAATGGAAAAATCCTACAAATATTAATCATTATTATTGGAAAAACAGTCAATACAGTATTCATGGCTGATTTGACGATTGCACAATAATGTACTGTCTCAAAATTTTTCCCCCTCCTAGGTGCATAGATGAGGAAGTTGTTGACAATCTGCTGGTACTAGCTGCAGGAGAACCACCAGCGATCGGCCAAGGCCTGCGTGATGCCAACTTAGTTGGCAGAGTTGGCACCAATCGCTTAGAGGGTAATTCCACCCATTTTCAAAATTGTCCTCATTTAAAAAAGGGCTCTGAAAGAAAAATCATTAACATGGTGAAACAAAACTCATCAAGTTGTGTTTCATCATGTTAATGATTTTTTTCAGACATCAATTTCTGGGAAACACAGAATGGGAGAACTTTTTTCTCTAACCTTCAGTCCACATCCCAGTGCTTGGTTACCGAGGCTAGTAACTTGGCATTACACTATAGGCAATAACAATTTCTAGTACAGTCTCTGCAATTGTGAATTCTACATTCATTTCATTGTCGATGAAACATAAACAGACATTTTCCCATGTTTTTTAACAGGGAACAAACTGACAAAAAAAAACATCTATACTCAAAACTAAACAAAATCAAATATGCACCTTTACTAAATAGTAAAAGTATCCCATCACCATTTGCCCTACACACTTGACTTGGTTTGAGTGTAGAATAGAGACAGTATTGGATGGGAGGGAGTCTTCATGCTGTCTTATTTATCCATTTTCATACTGAGTGGAAGTGCGAAGAAGCTAGTTTCAAAAAGGGCCACACACAGTGTGTGTGTGTGTGTGTGTGTGTGTGTGTGTGTGTGTGTGTGTGTGTGTGTGTGTGTGTGTGTGTGTGTGTGTGTGTGTGTGTGTGTGTGTGTGTGTGTGTGTGTGTGTGTGTGTGTGTGTGTGTGTGTGTGTGTGTGTGTGTGTGTGTGTGTGTGTGTGTGTGTGTGTGTGTGTGTGTGTGTGTGTGTGTGTGTGTGTGTGTGTGTGTGTGCAAACTCAGTGTCCCTCAATTGATGCCTGGGCGGTTTTACTGATGGCCTGGAGGTTTTGATGTTGGTGACAGTTAGGAAGTAGAAACTGCATTCTTAGGAAAGCGGTGATCATTCTGTGCCCAAATACATTTTTAATCTGTATGGAGAGTTTTTGCAGTTATTAGTTCTCCCATTTTCTCTGACGGTACATTCCATTTGTATACAAAGTCAAAGACTAGACAGGGTCAATATAACCCTGAAAGGAAACCAGAGAATCAACTCCCAGATAGCAAAATGAATTGATTCAACGTTGAATTTTGGTTGAATCAATGCAAAATGCATTGATTCAACGTTGAATTTTGGTTGAATCAATGCATGTTGCTATCTGGGCTGAGAAGGTTTAGGTTTACAGAACTGTGCCATGCAGATGTCATACACTGTCTACTGAAAATGGCATTTCAGTTTTCACAAGTAACACAGATCAGAGTGGAGTCCAAGTTTCAGTTGGATCAAGTCATGTTTTACATTACAGTGCGTAATTGCAGTTCATGGGGATTTTTATGCACACAAATAAACTTTTAAAGTTAATGTTAAATCCAGTGAATTGTTTTTGTGTGTTGTTTCAACAAATGGTCGCTAGATGGCAGCGTTTAGTCAATCTGGCGTTCTTGGCGTATTGAACGACAACTACACAAACCACCTGACCTTTTCACTCAATGGTGTGTCTGGGTGTGTGAATACAATAGATCAACATTTTACATCCAAATTTATTTTTCCACCCTTTATTTAATATTAGGCTAGTTAAAAACGTCTCCAGTCAGCTGTATCAAAATGGGAACCTGCTAATACTATTATAAACATTTTTTAATTAAATTCAAGTTAAATGTAATTCTTTAATTAAATGCTGAATTTGATATGTAGAACTCAATAAAATGAAGTAAATGTTTATATTAAACTAAACATACTTACATGCTGGTACATAGGCTAACCAATGCACCCTCTGTAATTGTGTAGATTGTTGTAAATTAAGTAATGTAGATGCTTAAAAATAATTTAGGTCTAGAGAGCAGTAAATTGAAACCAAATTGACCCATCACCATCTGACCATCTGAAATCCTCTCAAGGACCACTGGCTGAAACCCACTGACCTAAACTAACCTCAAGTAGGCCTAGGTCTTTGATGTTTATTTGTTTATTGATCAGGATAATCAGGTTTGACACCTGTGTGAAGTTGGCACCCCATGATTTTTCAAATCTTGGAAAAAAAATAAAAATGGGCTGGTTACCTATTTCTTGATTGGTATCACATGGTCAATTGTAAAGTTGTCTTTCTATAACGTTTTCAGATGGAGGGACCTGAGACGGAAGCATCAGCTTGAAAATGAGGCAGTCTCTCAATGAAGGTAATATACAGCCAGCATATATTATAATACCTGTATGTCCATCATGGAGGACCTCAAAAAGGTTGTCTCCATTATGTCACTCGATAGCCTGACTAATAATCCAGATGCAAATTAGCTATTGAAAAAAAAAATCCACAGGACAGTATGATAATTTATGAGTGTGACTTTTGCCAGTCCAGAGGATAGACTAGAGTGTCACAGGGGACATCATGCTGATGTTGGAGCAGATTTGGAGCAGAGAGCTAGGGGGAGCCACTGGAGCAGAGAGCTAGGTGGAGCCACTTTATTGAGTAAATAGAGCTGACAAATTTAAATGTGCATTGTTGTTGAAGTCAGTTTCTCCATTTCAGTTCCATTCTCTCTACTTCCCCCGTCAACGTACCTTTGTAGTGTGCTATAGTACTGATCACTTGTGGAGAAGGTATAGAGCTCTGAGATCTCCTCCCATGCTTTGTTGCTGGGGAAGGGGAATGCCTCAGGCTCCTTGTTCTCAAAGAAGCTTTTGAGGTTTCTGTTGGCCAGCTGTGTGGCATATTCCACTGCGAGGGCATCGAACCGCTCCTTCTCCTTGTCCATATAGCCTTTCCAGAATGTGCTCTGTAGGTAGCTCACCTTAGAGCGGCAGTTTGTGCAGCAAGTGCCAATGAGGCCAACGATGGCAGCTATGATGATGATACACCAGCCTAGAATCTATGGGTACACAGAAATTTAAGATCACATGTATAAAGCAAACAAAAGAAGATTACAGAATTATATGCTGAATATCTGATATCATTCATTTGCCAATTGTTCTGGAAAGAAAAAAATATGTCCACATTAATTAATATGAGAGACACACACTCAAAGGTTAAGTCCCTGTCACATAGCCTACTAGCATTTTGTCCCGCTGCAGGTGTAAATATCAAGAACACTACAGAAGACTACATACATGAAGTTATACTCAAATATCTGATATCAGTCCTGCTCAGTTTGTCCTTGTGCTCATCTTGTGACAAACTCTACACCTCATTTGAGAGAGTTAGACATAAATGGAGCAGTCAATTACCTGTGACTCTGCCCTGAACGTATGCAGCAGCTTCATGCGGTCATCTTTGGATAGATTGGGTGTGTGGCTGCAGGGCACAAAGGCCAGATCCTCCTGGCATGCCTTTGTCTTGTTCTTACAGAAACTGTGGTCCAGACCACTGACGGCACACTGATAAAAGGTGGCGTTCAGCAGGGCCACACACAGCCACATAATAGGGGCTACACAGGCACCGGTGAAGATGCCCATGAGCACCCTGAGGCAGTTGACACAATTTCCTCGTGGGCACAGTTTCATGGGGTTCAAACAACAGCCGGTGTAGAGCCTCCACATTCTGGTGCTGACAAACAGGCCAAGAATCAGGAGCACTGCAGCTGGGCCGAGCAGGAAAGTTAGTCCATAGTAAAAGTTCTGTTCATGATTGCAGGGACACTGAAAAGAGACTAGTGAGAATATCCGCTCACCTCCAATGGTCAAAAGTGCCATAAAACTGTAACCAATGGTGGTCTTCTGCTTCATGAAGATGCTGAGGACGGTCTTGAAGCCCTCCATGATGCCAGCAGGTTTAAGATTAAGAAGCACTCCAGAAAAGGAAAATGAGAGATTATCAAAAACTTGAACAAATGTCTACTATCGAATCTAGACACTGTGTTCTCGTTGGCACTCTGCCGCATTCTGTGCTCACTCTTTGTCTGTGGCTTTTTCTTACTTTTCTCTCAGTTCCTCTTATTATAGTGGGATTTCCTACCCAAACATGCATCAACACTAGTTGGCAACTATAGCCACAATGCCTTATAACAACAAAACACACCAATGCAACTCGTTGAATGGCAACTGTCATCTCATCTATAACTGGATCAAAGTCCAGATAAACTTAATTTATTCACAAGCGTTTTTTTTCTTGGGCTTAGACCACTACTGCAGCCTGCCAGACATAAAACATCGCTGACAAAAAAGTCAATAACCGAGACATAACATTACACAAATGTACACATTGTGGTTAATTTAACTTTTCATAGTCTCTGCTGTTTCAGAGCCTCGTTTAACAATTTAGTTGACCCTTAAGGACTGTTTAAACCTGGTGTACTTCTACTTTGGTACCTTCTCCCAGAGGGCAGAATTACATACCCTCCATAAAACATGGGTTACATCACTGACAATCTTATTTGGTCTGTTTTAGTTTGGCCTGTTCATAAATAGACTGCAGAGAGGGGCGTTGTCTTACTCCTATGCTGTTCACCAATCTGAACACCTTGGACCTCAGTGGACCAAGAGATTGCCGAACCAAACAGTCACACACCAACATACATTTTTGGTTAACACCATGAACCCTGATACAGCGGAGGAAGTGCAGTCTGTGCTGTAGTTTAGTGCAGAGACTGTTTAAGCATGTGTATTCTATAAGTTAGTGAGTTGTCAATGTGGATACCCAAGCATGAGGAGACCTGTGAGGTGGTGGAGTCATGAATAATAAACTTTATTTGTATAGCACCTTTTATGACATAAAATGCAGCTCAAAGTGCTTTACAGGGCAATAGAGAAGAGACAAGAAGAAGAAAACAAAACAAAAATAAATAAAATGAATGAAAAAAAAAATAATATAGAATATAATATAGAAAAATATATATAGTTAAAAATGTAAAACATTAAAGATGCAATACCAAAAGGACATAAAATGTGGCATAAAAACAGTTAAAAACAAGTGCATAAGAGTATGTCTTGAGCTGTGCTTTACATGAAATGAATGACTACATGCCTGTGGTCACCAATACTCTTAGTATCAAATACCAGCTTCTGTGTCTTCTTAAAATAAAGAACAAGATGGTTGTCATCACACCACTGCACAAAACTCTAGCTCTAAAATGTGATCAGCTAAATCCCCATCCTTATCCAGAATAATCGTCCAGCATCAATTTTCTGTAGTGTACGTACGTGTGTACGTCTGTAATTTAATAATAACTTACCTTTCATTTTATTCATAAAAAAGCTTTTTCCTTGATTTCTTTTCTGTCAATATAATGTACTATTTTGTGCAACATGTATAAAATGTTGTACTATATACCTCCAAAAGACAAGTAGTTTCAACATACAAGCTGGTTGCAGTGCATGGGAAACTATTAGTGTGGACTGGTCTCTGTGTGCCATCAATGCCAGTAATGAAAAAAGGAACCAGATCATGTACAGACAGGCCTTTATCCCAAGCATTATGTGGAATGCAGTTGCAAATACAATTAGACACATGATGCTATTTTGGGCCAGTAATGTAGATGGTTTTGTTAATAGCCTGTAAAATTATGTTAGTATGTTTTTACCACCCATGTAAGACATTCTTTAACCACGTTGTACACCATCAACTTTTCTTTGGATTCAAACATACAGTATATTAGAAAAAAACAACAACACTCTAGTTTACTAGCTAGCTGCCTTGGCAGCAGCTAATGGGGATCTCTAAATAAAATAAATCTAGTTAGGCTGAAAGGGTGGTTTTGTGCCCTATGAGGAAAACACCTCATGTGAGATAAAAGGCTCCTGAGTCAGACCCAATTGGCATAAATTATGATAGCAATTATAATATTCATTTAAACACATTTAACAAATGGTTAGTGTTCATATTTTAGTGTTTCTTGAGTGTCTCAATCATTCATAGGGGAAAATACCTTGGAAATTTGTATTGTCCTCAAGCCATCTCAAATCCACGCTCCAAGTCCATGACAGGCCTCTTCTCTGGGCTTACGTCTCTACTTCCCCCCTCAACGTACCTTTGTAGTGTGCTATAGTACTGCTCAGTTGTGGAGAAGGTATAGAGCTCTGAGATCTCCTCCCATGCTTTGTGGTTGGGGAAAGGGAATGGCTCAGGCTCCTTGTTCTCGAAGAAACTTTTGAGGTTTCTGTCGGCCAATTGTGTGGCATATTCCACTGCGAGGGCATCGAACCGCTCCTTCTCCTTGTTGACATAGCGTTTCCAGAATGCGTGCTGTAGGTAGCTCACCTTAGAGCGGCAGTTTGTGTAGCAAGTACCAATGAGGGCAACGGTGGCAGCTATGACGACGATACACCAGCCTAGAATCTATGCGCAAAGAAGTAAGAACACATGTTTATGTTATTTAATTGTGTATTGTGTGTGTGTGTGTGTGTGTGTGTGTGTGTGTGTGTGTGTGTGTGTGTGTGTGTGTGTGTGTGTGTGTGTGTGTGTGTGTGTGTGTGTGTGTGTGTGTGTGTGTGTGTGTGTGTGTGTGTGTGTGTGTGTGTGTGTGTTGTGTGTGTGTGTGTGTGTGTGTGCGCGCGCACAAGCATTTTGTCTATGTAATTTACTCAAATATCTGATATCAGTCCTGCACCATTTGTCCTTGTGCTTATCTTGTAACAAAATCCACACTTCATTCCAGAAGGTTACACATACAAAGGAGCCAGTGCCAGTGATTACCTGTGACTGTGCTCTGAACATTAGCAGCAGCTCCATGCGCTCATCTTCGGATAGCTCATCTTCGGATGGTTCGGAAACTTCGGATCGGTCACAGGGCACGCGGTCCAGCTCCTTCCGGCATGCCATGGTCTTGTTCTTGCAGAACAGATCCCCCACCAGACTGTCATCCAGACCGCTGACAGCACACTCATAAAAGGTGGCGTTCAGCAGGGCCACACACAGCCACATGATAGGGGCTACACAGGCACCAGTCAAGGTGCCCATGAGCACCCTGAGTGAACCCCATGACAGTTTCATGGGGTTCAAACAACAGCCGGTGTAGAGCCTCCACATTCTGGTGCTGGCGAACAGGCCAAGAATCAGGAGCACTGCAGCTGGGCCGAGCAGGAAAGTTAGTCCATAGTAAAAGTTCTGTTCATGATTGCAGGGACACTGAAAAGAGACCATTGAAAATATCCGCTCACTTCCAATGGTCAAAAGTGCCATAAAACTGTAACCAATGGTGGACTTCTGGTTCATGAAGATGCTGAGGACGGCCTTGAAGCCCTCCATGATGCCAGTCAATTGGTTTTAGAAGAACTCCAAAAAAAGGGAAACGGGAACTAAAAATGATTCACAAAATTGTGGCTGTGTTCTTGCTATTTTGACGTGTACCATGTTCTGTGCCGCGCTGTTTGGCTGTGGCTTTGTCTTACTACACTATCAGTTCCGCTTTACTGTCATGCTATTTCCTCCCCCCAACATGTTTCTATACACTAGTTGCAACTGTCATGTCTATAAATGCATCAAGGTTAGATATACTGTACGTACCTGCATACGTCTGTAATGTATTAACTTGACATTATTATTATTTTTTTGAACAGCTTTTCCCCTCACAGTTATAGTGTGTTCAATCGAATAATAAATACATTCAATTGACATTTAACTATTTTTGATTGATTTTTCCTCCTTCAATATAATGAACTAAAAATGCCTCCAAAGTATACCTCCAAAGACAAGTACTTTCAACCTGCAAGCTGGTTCCAGTGGCAGCTACATGTAGTTGTACGGACTGGTCTCTGTGTGCCCTGGATCATGCCAGTAGTAAAAGAAAAGGGGAACCAGATCGTGTACAGACAGGCCTTTATCCCAAGCATTATGTGGAATGCAGTTGTAAACAATGAGACACAATCATGCTATTTGGATCTGGTTATACAAATGGTTTTGTCAATAGCCTGCAATATTAAGTTATGATAAGTATGTTTTTAATGTATGGGTAAGACATTCTTTAACAACGTTGTGCATCTTCATTTGAAAAACAATTCCTTGGATTCAACATACTGTATATTAGAAAACAAACAACAACACTCTAGTAGACTTGGTCACACAGATTTGAGCACGAAAATGTCCAATACAAATAACATTTCTTGAGTTGTTTTTAAAAACTAGGAAGAAAAACAGTGCAGGTCCCTGACAGAGACGTAGAGGGAATTCCTCTTCATTGTACACAAGTAGTGTTTATGCAATGTTTAGTGCCCTTCCACATTCCGTGGTAATAACTGACCTGAAAGGGTGGCTTTGTACCCTGTGAGGAAAACATCTCCTGCGTACAACAGGCACAACAGGCATAAAGTATGATAGCAATGTTCATTTAAACACATGTAAGAAATGATTAGTGTTCACAATGTAGTGTTTCTTCACTGTCTCCACTCATTCATGAGGGAAATATGCCTTAGCAAATTGTATTGTGCTTGCATGTTAAACTCAAGCCATCTCAAATCCATGCTCCAAGTCCATGACAGGCCTCTTCTCTGGGGTTACGTCTCTACTTCCCCCGTCAACGTACCTTTGTAGTGTGCTATAGTACTGCTCACTTGTGGAGAAGGTATAGAGCTCTGAGATCTCCTCCCATGCTTTGTGGTTGGGGAAAGGGAATGGCTCAGGCGCCCTGTTCTCGAAGAAGCTTTTGAGGTTTCTGTTGGCCAGCTGTGTGGCGTATTCCACTGCGAGGGCATCGAACCGCTCCTTTTCCTTGTCGACATAGCGTTTCCAGAATGTGCGCTGTAGATAGCTCACCTTAGAGCGACAGTTTGTGCAGCAAGTGCCAATGAGGCCAACGGTGGCTGCTACGATGATGATACACCAGCCTAGCATCTATGGATACACAGGAAAAATAGATTTATATTGATTTGTATTCAATATAAAGCAAATAAGAAATTATATGCTGAATAGTTTCTCAAATATGATCAGTCATTCGTTATGTGTTCTGGTCTGGTAAGAAAATGATGTCCACGTTTAATATAAGAGACACATAAGCACAGATGCACATGCACGCATGCACACACACACAAACACACACACACACACACACACACACACACACGCGCACACACACACACACACACACACACACACACACACAGTCCGTGTCACATCCTAGCGTTTTGTCAGGCGGTATACATACAGTATCAAGAATACTAGAGAAACAGGATATAGGCTTTTGACCTATAGGTCACATGACTCGAGATGCTGTTGGCTCCCAAGACTACATAGAGTTATTAAAATCTGATATCTGATCTGGTATCCCTCCTGCACCATTTCTCCTTGTGCTTATCTTGTAACAAAATCCACCCTTCAGTTAAGAGTTACACATACAGTACATTAAAAGGAGCAGTGCCACTATTACCTGTGACTGTGCTCTGAACATTAGCAGCAGCTCCATGCGCTCATCTTTGGAAAGTTTGGATCTGTCGCAGGGCACGCGGGCCAGCTCCTCCCTACACGCCATGGTCTTGTTCTTGCAGAACAGATCCCCCACCAGACTGTCATCCAGACCGCTGACGGCACACTCATAAAAGGTGGCGTTCAGCAGGGCCACACACAGCCACATGATAGGGGCTACACAGGCCCCAGTGAAGATGCCCATGAGCACCCTGAGGCAGTTGAAGCAGTTTCCCCGAGGACACAGTTTCATGGGGTTCAAACAACACCCCATGTAGAGCCTCCACATTCTGGTGCTGACAAACAGGCCAAGAACCAGGAGCACTGCAGCTGGGCCGAGCAGGAAAGTTATTCCATAGGCAAAGTTCTGGTCATGATTGCAGGGACACTGAAAAGAGACCATTGAGAATATACGCTCACCTCCAATGGTCAAAAGTGCCATAAAACTGTAACCTATGGTGGACTTCTGCTTCATGAAGAAGCTCAAAACAGTCTGGAAGCTATCCATGATGCCAGCCAAGAGCTTTCAAATGCAATTCAGGAAAAAAGTGAACAAAAGAGATGAACAAAAACTTAAACAAATGCCACCCTCAGAATCTGTCCCGGATCCCACACGCTGTGTTCTTGCTATGTTGACATCTGCACTGAGTCTTTCTGTGCCCCACCCTTTGCCTCTGGCTTTTCCATTCTTCACTCTCAGCTCCTCCTACGGTCATGCTATCGCTTTCCCTCCAACGTGCTTCTTCCAGTTTCACTCTCTCACTCCCCCAAAATATTTACGGAATCTTCACTCTATTTCCCCACCCTTCCTCATTTATTCTGTGTGTCTCCCTTCTGTCCTTTCTGTCTGATCAGGAGACTAGTTGGCTTTATTCCTGCCCATCTGGTTTTTCAGACATCAGACGCCTCTGTTCTGTAGTGATGATGTCATGAAGAACACACCCTTAGGCTCACTTAACAGCCAATGCATGCCGAACGTAAACAGTATAAAATGCTACAGTGCTACAATTTAGTGCATGTTGCATATATTATACTATAGTCCTTATCCTACACATTTGCAGCTTCTGGGTAAAATTGGGTACATCATTTGCCAAAGAAGAATGTCAGAGTCAGAGATGCTTTATGGGTTCTTGTAATACTGAAGCATGTTCTGATTCTTTTTATTTTTGGAAAGGAGTTGTACAACAAATCTCAAATCTCTCTCTCTCACACACACACACACACACACACACACACACACACACACACACACACACACACACACACACACACACACACACACACACACACACACACACACACACACTTCAGCACCGTAACATGCCATTAAGCACAGCTGTTTAATATTGGTATTATGATGATGCCATCTTTTCAGAAAAAGGAAGAGTCATGAGTCATGACTATGCTGTCAGTGTGTATTACGCAGATAAATACAGTACTGAGATTCAGAGAGAGAAGTGTTCTCTATCACTTCCTCTATTTTTTTACACTCCATTCTCAAGGGACATCCGGTCTGGCAAACCATTATTGCAAAAGCTTTTGAGTGAGTGTATTGATTTTACAGCACTTAGGCAGCGTGGATTCTGAGTGTGCCATACCATTACACCTTCAGAGTTAAACATTGCTGTAATCTTCTCATGTGCACAGTACACTAAAAAAATCAACAATATATACAAGTTCACATTCATTTAAGCTTTGGTTCGGGTTACATTCAGAGTCAATAGTGCATGGATAACATTAAAACAGTTGTACAATAAATCAGTAAATCACATCTTGGCCATACTAATATGAGCTTAATTTGAACGATGAATGATTTACAGTACCCTTACAGTACCCAGGGAAATGTTTAAGTTGGCATGTGCAGAGCAAATAGGTCAGCCAATCAGCGTTCACTGTGGCTGTGGTTTTCCTGTTCAATACCACAAGTTGAAGATGCTGTTTTGTGTGCAAGCTAATAAATCAATTTGTGGTTTCTGCATCCTGTCAGGAAACAGATTGTCAGCATCCTACTTGGTTTCCAATTTAAACTATGACTGTAACAGATAACTGAAGATTATGAGAAATTGCATAATACCGCCTGTTGTGACATCTATAAACTATATTTCAAGTGATCGAAATTACCAACCAAACAGTGCAAGATTTGTAGGACAGCAAGGCCACACACTAACGATCACTTACATACAGTCTGTCATACTGTCTGACAAAGACAAGCCACGTGTGTGCAGGCATACCTGCACAAATACAGTATATCCTCTTCTTTTTGTCTATTGTAGCACAAAAAAGGACCTGATGAGGATAGTTTCCAAAGGAATCTGATCTGTACTTATTTGCACATTGGCTTGCTTTGCAAAAGTCCACAAGCTCATAAAGTCATAATGCATTGCAATGATACTTTGTGAGTGTGTCGGTCAGTTATTTTCAGCGCAAAGACACTACCACGCTATAAACTAGGCATCACAGTGGCATTTTAGCCTCGTCCAAAAAAGAAAGTACAGCGGGATTGTCAGAGTTGGGATCATCCTCTGACTGAATGGAGCGCAGTATTATTGAACCCATGCCGTGGTCGGGACTAGTATCTGCGTCCCTCTTATCAGACTCCACATACTGGTGCATGACGCTGTAGTAGTGGTCGTTGGGGTTAAACCTGTAGAACCTGGAGATCCTCTGCCAGTCTCGGTTGGAAG
This sequence comes from Benthosema pterotum, assembly GCA_039105355.1. Classification (NCBI taxonomy): domain Eukaryota; kingdom Metazoa; phylum Chordata; class Actinopteri; order Myctophiformes; family Myctophidae; genus Benthosema; species Benthosema pterotum. The sequence goes on from CM076967.1 coordinate 46,240,403, forward strand.
GGGAGGTGATGGGCGCAGGTGCCGCCTGCTGGAAGAAGCTCTTGAGGTTCCTTTCGGCGAGTTCCTTGGCATGTTTCGCAGAGTACGAGTCCAGCAGGGCGTTCTCTTCCTGGGCATAGGCCCTCCAGAACTTCAGCTGCAGGTAGCTGATGGGGGATTTGCACCTCGCCACACAGGTCAGGATCAGGTTGGACACTATGATGGTCGCAATCACCAGCCATCCCGCTATCTGTAATAACCACCATCCACTATGGTTAGAAGCAGCGGTAGTAAGCAGTTGGTCAACAACGTCATGCATGTCTAATTCATGCATAACTTACTAAATAAACAACATCAAAGGAAGAAGAAAAAAAAAAACATCATGCTTCAAGTAGTAGCATGTGACATTTGAAAGTAAGGGGGTTTCATGATTCCAATTCTGAATCAATTGCAAGCATTCGTTTGGCACGAAAAACACTACTGCTTAAAACAACCATAGCTGTTGTGACAAATGTGAACTGAATAGGTCACATTTGAGCAAGTGCTTATTTAGCCCAAGGAGTAGCCTACAGCCTTGAATATTAAAAAATATTACCTTATTTTTTCCCCTTGCCAATAATGAAGTGAAACGAAATGACAATTCACACTCGTCCAAGGAAGGTTTTTTGTACAAAACTATTTTAACTCAGAATCATGGAAGCCCCTAGTTTGTAATGGCACATGCTACTGAAAGCATAATGACATTTTGAGAATTTTGCCTACATAGGTTGTTAATGCTACCCCAACCTTCAGCAGCAGAAAGGGAAAACACACTGAACAAAATAATACAGTATGTGAGAGTGAGAGATAGTAGACACCTTATGAACACATCTACAAAAAAGCTACTTTTAAGCGTTTCTCCACAGATTTGCAACAAGTTCCACGTATGATATCATCATTATTTACCCCAAACTAAATAACAATATCATAAATCATGAGGCATTAGGCATGTCAGATGTGTAACTCGGGCATAATTCACTAAACATAGGCTACATCATGGGCAAACGGTGCATGCAGGGACTATAAACAAAACCAGCTTTTCTGTTTGCTGTCTAAACCATACCTTGGCATTATGCGGCCCGGGGGCCAAATGCAGTCCTTTGGCTGACTCTGACCGGCCCATGAAAGGGTACCATAGTTTTGTCCAACAGTGGTCCGGGGACCACCGGTGGTCCTTGAGAGAGTTCCAAGTTAATTATGGAAAGTTGGTTAACCAGATGTAACTCTTTGAGAGCGTAAATATGAAACCGAATGGACCCTTACGGGTCCATTAGGTTTCATTTTTACACTCTCAAGAGTTAAAATATAGTCATCATCTGAATTAGCCCAAGTCTACACAACTAGAGAATGTACAGTAGAAGATTAATGGTCATTTTGAACTGTATGTTTTGTTTGTGAAATCCAGCCTGGAATTGTGGACAAAAGCAAAAGAAATCTTTAGGCTACTTTGGGTGTCTGGGGATAAAATGTCATCAAATTGTGGTCCTCTGTGGCTCAAATACTGAATATATAGAGGGTCCTGGTGTCAAAATGGTTGGCCATACTCTTACTTTTATCTTGAAATTAAATTAATATCACGCAGACTTTAGTTCAGCCTTTAGTCTTGGCCGTCACATCCACAATATTTTATATATCTCATTTGGCCCCTTGGGAAAAATAATTGCCCACCTCTGGTCTAAACAGTGCCATTGCACTTGCTCACCTGGGATTCTGCACGGAGAGTTGCGAGGACATCATCTTTGCCTTCCACCTTGCTTTTCCCAGGACATGGAAACTTGTATAGCTCCTCCTGGCACTTTGCCAGCGTACTGCCACAAAGATGATCTTTATAGACCGTCACATTGATGCCAGTGAACGCACACTCGATGTAATTACCGTTGAGCAGCGCCACGGCGATCCAACTGAAAGGCGCCACCACTGCGGTGGTGGTGATCTGGAAGAACATGGCCATGATCGCGATCAAGGTTTTCGGTCTGCACAGTTTAGATAGTTTTGATTTGCGCACGCACAGCCCCGTGAACAGCTTCCAGGTCTTCTTGCTCAGGATGTAGCCCAACACCAGCAGGGCCAGCGCGGGCACGAGAAGGAACACCATGCCATAGAAAAAGTTCCAGTCGTTGCAGGGGCACCTGAACACCGCCGTGGAGAAGATCTGCTCTCCGCCTGCGGTCAGCAGCGCAACGAAGCCAAGGTTGGCCTGTTTATTGGCAACAAGGTTGAGGACGGTTTTGAACTTGTCCATGATGTTGTCACTGACTCAGCAAGACAGCGATCGCATGCAGGGAGCCTCCGCTCACTCTGAGCGCTTAGAATGAAAATGTAACTGTTTCTTGTTGTTATTCCCCTTATAAGCGGTGACACTTTTAGTTCCCCCTATCTCCCTCCCGTTGCGTCAGTTGCGCGCCCCCCGCCCCCTCCTAAACAACACGCGGTGTCAAGTTCAAGTAGCTTAAATACACACTACTCTTCTCATGGTTTATTTATGGGTGAGGGCCGAGGAGGAGGGTGACAATAATGGTATTAAAGGGGAACTCCACTCATTTTCATCATTTTAATATGTCATTAATATAGCCTACCTTAGAGATGTTGTGTGGACATGATAAAAAGTCCTCCCAATTCTGTAGCCTATTTCCTAAAAATGGAGGTCTGAAAAAAATCATTAACATGGTGAGATACATCTGATGACATCATCAAGATGTATTTCCCCATGTTAATGATTTTTCTTTCAGACCCCTTTTTCCTGAGAGGGGACCCTAGCGGGTTCATTTTTGGTTCACATTTGTATCCTCTCGGGAAATTTTTGAAAATGGGTGGAATTCCCCTTTAACCACTACCGTTAGAAGAACTCTCCGCGCCTGATTGGGCGCGAGGAGGCGTCACTGACACTGTCCAAAGTTTCATTATTTTATTTTCATTTATTTATTTTCTTTTTAACCTGAACTCCTCGTGGATTAAGGTGCTGCTGTTATCATGGCCAAAAGGAGTAGCCAAGGGACAAAGATAATAAGGCGATTAATTGTACAGATGGCTAAAGGAGGAGAGGTCGCACAACACGGTGGGGGGAAAAGACCAACGTATGTTTTGAAATTCTGTACCTTGATTCCCATAAGGCCCCCATAAGCACGTTAAATAGCCCAGTAGGCCCAGCAGTTTTATGGATTAATGTCCATGCATGGTGGAATATAGCCTGTCTTTCCTTTGAAATGATTTGTAACCTTTGGAAAAATATTAACATTCAAATCAGCTTATTTCATTATTAGGCTATTATTGTTACCCGTATTAAAGTAATAATAATTATTATTGTTGTTAATGTTGTTGATGAAACATTTTAACAGTAGGCTATAGGCCACGCATATATATGTAGTCCTTGAACAAGCTATTTTCAGATGAAATGCAATCCGCGGTTGTTTATGCATTCAAAAGTATGCAATATTTTAGGATGCGCAGCTTAATCTTGACAGAGCCTACAGGGGATACGGAAACATCTGAGCATGACCGGATACTGGAGGAGGGCTCTAGACCGGAACTAGCCACTGAGCAGTGAATGGAGCCATGGGTGGTGTAGTTAGAGTACTATAATAGAGAGAGTGGCGTCATGCTTTGATCTCGCCGCCCCTCGCGTAGCGCGCATGCGCCACGCTCTGGAGCTCTGCAAGTTCCAAACATTACCTCCTCCATTTAGCATGTGTCTGTTAGCATACTCCTCGTCCGTCTGTCCCCCCCCCCCCCCCCCCCCCCGCGCTCTTTATCTTTAGAGCAGTGGTCTTCAACCCTTTTGATACCAGGGCCCACTATATTTATTCACAATTTGAGCCACGGACCACCATTTTGATAGCATTTTAGCCCCACAGACCCCCCAAATCATTTGCTTTTGTCCATCTTCTAGTTGTGTAGACTAATTCAGATGATGAATATTTTAACTGTTGACAGTGTGAACATGAAACCATTTGCTTTCGTTTTTACATTCTCAAGAGTTACATCTGGTTAACCAACTTTCCATCATTTTGCCTGGGGACCACCTGGAATCCTCTCAGGGACCACTGGTGGTCCCCGGACCACCTGTTGAAAACCCCTGCTTTAGAGCAGTGGTTTTCAACCTTTTTGATACCAGGGCCCACTATTTATTCATAATTTGAGCCACCACCATTTTATGGCCACCACCATTTTTAGTCCCACAGACCCCAAAACTGTGGCTTGTCGCCACAATTCCAGGCTGGATTTTGAAGAAAAAACACAAACAAACAGTCAAACATACAGGTCAAAGTCAAAATGACCATTAATCTTTGATATTCTCTAGTTGTGTAGACTTGAGCTCATTCAGAGGTTGAATATTAACTCTTGAGACTGAGAGACAGTAACCAAATGGACCCACAAGGGTCCATTTGGTTTCATCTTTATGCTCTCAAAGAGTTACATCTGGTAGGTTAAACAACTTTCCATCATTTAGCCAGGGGACATCCTGAAATCCTCTCAGGGACCACTGGTGGTCCCCGGAACACCTGTTAAAAAGCCCTGCTTTAGAGTATCTGGAAACTCATTATAGATACTCTATTTATCTTACTTTGTTTCTTATATTCCTAGAATCTTATTAAATGCTAGGCTATATTATTTTTGTATTTGCCTCTCTGACCATATAGGCCAAATGGTTATGGTTTAATAATTTACATTAGGTCTACTCTGGGGTTGGTTGAGCCGAGGTGTGTGTGGGAAAGGGGTTAGGGTTACAGTTGTGTGTTGAAGCAGGGTTGCAGATTTGATCGTAGTGTAATAATCCTTGTTTCAGGTAGGAGAATAAATGTTAAGTGCCTATTTACAGGATATTTTTACTTCAAACATTAATAATGGAGGCTGAGCAAGTAACATGCATGCACAGATACACAGCTATGAAGTAGCTGTGTATCTGTGCATGCAATAATTACTAACAATAAAACATAAGCAAATTGCCCTCCCACCCAATACAATCGCTGGCATTATATGCCAGCAAACATACAGAGCTCCGCTTTCCAGACACACCACTCCCTGTCACTCTGAGCAAAACAGTTTTATAGTTTCTCCTTCCTCATCCCGATCACTTCCAGCCGTGCATGATTGGGGTGCCACATATCACTCACTGCAGGACGGCCATCAATCAGTCCGTGAATGACAATCGTCTCATGCTTGACACTCAGTTCAGATTTACTGCAATAGCTTTCATAGTACTAGGGCTATTTATTGGATTCATGTTACACATTCCACTTAAAACAAAAACCTTTCACTCTGTACCTGGCCTGGTCCTGAATGGAAACAAGACTGCAAGGAATTTTCTTAGTGATCCTATTGGCTATTTGACTGTACCCTGTCTGACTGTACCTTGTACCCATTACTTTTCTTCCAATAAACTATTCATTCAAAATTCAGACAAGTTCACAATGGATTTTAAATAGGACGTGTTGTGATGTTGTAGATCAGCCAATAATGACATCATGAGGGGGTCACAGGGACAAACGTTTTCAGCTGGGGTTCTGAGGCCAAATACCAAATGACATGTCAGTAAAGATTACGGAATATGCAAGGAGAATGAATAATCAATAAAACATTTTATTCACAATGTAGTAACTAAAATGTGCACAAAAATACTTTCCATCACTCACACACTCAAAATTTGATGTAACTGGGGATATATCTCAGAACATTTTGACTGACATTTGAGAGACAGAAAGTAAGAAACTTTCCAAAACAATTGTGTGATGTTAATGTTCTTGATGTTACAGCCAACCAGGTATACATTGAAGCTTTAAACTGTATGTGTATATGAAAAATTCCAGTCTTGTTTATGAAGATGCTTCTGAAAATGTATTCTACTGCCAGCTAGTTTGACCACTTCAAATACTCTTCATCGTGGCTTTCCCTGAAAATCCAAGGGGTGCAAGCAGCCTGGCCCATCATCTCCATGTCCTGTTCTTTCTTGTGTCCTGGCCCTCTGGTACACAGAGAATCATCTCTATTGGCACCCGAGTCACTGTCCTGAAATGCAAAAAAACAAAACACAAACAAACAGTGCATATGCTGTATTATTTTTATGTAACTTTATATATTTACTTACATCATATATTACAGACATACTGATTTAATATTTACTTAATCTGTTTTTATTTAGTTTGATTTTGTACACCCCCTCCTGTTTCCAATCATCAATAATTTGGCTGTCGACCACCAGGAGATTTATCACTGAGGAGAACTGCTATATGGTCTTCCATATGACCACATATTATCCCAATTACAAAAACTGCCCAACATGATACCTGGCAACTTCTACACTCTGGGGAGGGGACCCCTACTAAACATTTCACAACAACTTCTACACTCTGGGGAGGGGACCCCTACTAAACATTTCACAACAACTTCTACACTCTGGGGAGGGGACCCCTACTAAACATTTCACACAAAACTTTGGTGTCACATTCTGGCAAGTGGACTGACTAGAACAAACAAATGTTGCCACCAAGCTTTATAGCTTGTATAAAATGTACTGTATATAACAAAGCAATGTGACTTTTTGGTTTGTTTCCCCCACCCACGAGTATAAACATAATCTATAATAGTAATGAATGAATGAATGAATGAATGAATGAATGAATGAATGAATGAATGAATGAATGAATTTTTTATTGACAGAGATGAGAGTTACAGTACAAGTCAAGTACACACTGCTACAAAACTGATAACAGCTTGGAGAATTACAGTACAATTTAAGTACGACTACATCAAGTCTGACAGAGCTGATTGGACACACTAGTTAAGCATACACTTGTTTACAATAGTGGCCAACTTGTTCATTTCATTAAGGCATTCAAATACATACAAAACAACTACTTCAGTAAAATCAGAAGCAGTAGATGATGGGGTAGCCGCATTGCAACTCCAGATTCTTTTATAATTGGAATTTATTGCATCTGGAGTCGCATAGCACTCTATTGACTCTCCCATTGCATAAATGTCACCAGTGATCTGCTTGTATTCAACGAGTCAAACTCACCAACTTTGCAGCTGTAGAGAAAGCTTGATACATCCTCTGTCGATCTGCAAGGGTTTTGTGCCATAAAAATCCACCGTAGACATATTATGAGCTACTTTCTGTCCTGGGTATTCCACAACAAACATCACAGCTGCCATTTTGCCAAACAAGAGTTGAAGGGTGGTGCTTGTTTTATACACTGACACACACCAGGTGCACACCTGGTCCGTGCACACGCAGTATCGCCACCTGCTGTTTGTGTGTGTCAGTGTATAAAACAAGCACCACCCTTCAACTCTTGTTTGGCAAAATGGCAGCTGTGATGTTTGTTGTGGAATACCCAGGACAGAAAGTAGCTCATAATATGTCTACGGTGGATTTTTATGGCACAAAACCCTTGCAGATCGACAGAGGATGTATCAAGCTTTCTCTACAGCTGCAAAGTTGGTGAGTTTGACTCGTTGAATACAAGCAGATCACTGGTGACATTTATGCAATGGGAGAGTCAATAGAGTACAGTGTTTCCCCCAGAAAATTGTTTAGTCAAGGTGGTGAGGCTTCGAGTCTGTGCTCGTGCGTGTGCACGTCCGTGCATGTGCGCGTGCATGTGATGTAATTACAATACCGTAGGCTACGCTTTGGGATGAAAAACAGCAACACAGCCCCTCACTCATGTGTTTACACCACTCACCTCTATAACAGCTACTTTTCACCACTATCATCATCTGACTCCAGGCCCTGACCTTTTATTCTAAGGAACCAGAAAGGCCATTACGTTTTATAATTAATTTCTTTCCTTTTCAGGTATAGGGTGTCATGACATGTCTTTTTAACATTTAACAGGCTTAAAAGCACATCCAGCATGAAAAGAGACATTGAGAGAACTTTACAACAGAATGCCAACTGTATGGGACTATTAGGACAATTGCCAACTGTAGTCTCTCAGTCACAATGTGGGACAGGGTCTCAATTTGTGGGATGACTGAAAAGCCTTTGAAATGAGAGACTGTGCCACGCAAAGAAGGACATCTGGTCACCCTGTGACTGTCCCACAGAAACGGGACATCTGGTCACCCTCAAACTCAGAACCTTCTGCTCAAACTACGCCGCTCCGACACACACACACACGCGCGCGCGCGCAGCAGCAGCAGCAGCAGCAGCAGCACACACGAGCTAAACGTTATGCTAACAATATTGACAGAGAGGCTAACGTTAACTGTATGAAGCCACATAACAGTCGAAACGCAATAATTTCAGCGTGGTTGTTGTCTGGTTAGGCTGACATACCGGGGGTCCGCGCGCTCTGCAGACACAGACGGCATGCGTTGACCAGCAACCAGACAGCCGCGCAACGCGACTTTTTACTTTTGCGTGCACACAAGCACTGCAGACACACTGATTGGGCACTGCGCAGCACAGAAGTGTGAACACTGGACCAGACTCGCTCCGGTTGAATATTGATTAAATTAATCCATAATCGGCAAACGTTGGCACGCGTGCCCTAGGTTGCCGACGCCTGGAGTAGACTGTCAGCGTGGAACAGTGTTAGCGAGCCGAGGCAGCGCCGCATGCGAAATATAACTGATCTACAGGCTCATCATGCGGCATGCGTTGTATGAACGACACGTTTTAACTTTAACTCTGGTTTCTTGTTTTTTTTGTTTGTTTTTTGGGGGAAACGTAGCAAAGGCGGGGGCGGGTTTTACTCTGGCGGCCGCCTTAGTATTAAAGCGCTGGGGGAAACACTGGAGTGCTATGCGACTCCAGATGCAATAAATTCCAATTATAAAAGAATCTGGAGTTGCAATGCGGCTAATCATGGGGGTAAACTCATAGTGGAGGTAAAAAGGGAAAAGAGAAGAGTACAAAGAGGGGGGGGGGGTGTTATATATATAATGTTATATAACCTAGCAATATAACTTATCAGTTGTACACACTGGTTGACCATAAGTTTAACAATAAAGCCAATAACAATTAAAACAAATATTTATGCTAAAAAAAAGCTGACGGGTCATAGCAGTGTAACTGTTCATGGAGTGGATGGCTGGATGGACAGGAACACTGCTAAGCTAAGCTAGCTAACCACCACTGCACCACAACACAGTCTATTTTTTTTTTTTTTTAAGTTACAATGTACATTAACCAGAGCGAATTATATAACTATTCATATCAATCATTAATCACTAAAGTGACGAGCGGTCTGTTAATGCGTTAAAATGTTCTGAAATGCCGTAATTTCGCCAATTTACCTGCTAACTTGCATCCTGCTGTCGACGGAGCTGCAGCTCCGAGCTGGATGTGCAGAGGGGTTTGTTTGGAACTTGCATTCCTCCTCGAAGCTCACGCGCGCGTTTCAGCCAATAGGCGTCTCTGTTCGGCTGGAGAATGGGGAGTCAATTGGAGTGACGCCACTCTGTTTTCCAGTACTCTAGGTGTAGTGAACCAGGGTGGTGGTGACGCGAGGTTGATTGACGGAGCGTAGTTACATTTTTGCCACGACTTTTTCCAACAAGGCATCACTTCCTTCCAAGCCACAGGAACGTGCTAGAAAACAAAATAAATACATACGGTAATAATAATAATAAAGCTATGTTATAATACCTTCCTATTTCTTATTCATAAATACTAATGTGGTGCCATTGTAGCGCAACGGAGTAAAGTTTAATATATACTCTAAGAGTAAAGTAGTCCAATAATATATAAACTTGAATTGGGCGGAAGTACTGCCTTGCAGTATAACCTCAGGCAAAAGGAAGTACCCTCTGTTGGGGCATATTTCGAGCTATGGTATGCATATATATTCCTAACAGTAGATTTTGGCTGTTATAATAACGATTAATTTAGTCCTTCTTGACCTGGTCAGTCAAGCAATTTCACGGTTTACCACCCGGCCCTTATTCCGGACTGATAATAAGATCTAATACTCTTGATGAAGGACCCAGACATGGCAGAACATACAGGTCAGTGTCCCCCCCGACTCCACGGGCTAATGTTAGCCAGAGCCATAGAGCACAGACCGAGTTGCGATATTGAGGGGTCAGAAAGCAGTTTGGTCACGTGGTTCGTGTACTCGCGCGAGCCCATAGACTCCAATGGCTTTAGTAACTTCCGATTGTCACTATTTGTTGTCACTATCCAATAGAGGTCTATGTAGAGGAGCTGCCATTAGACATTTCCATAGGAGTGAACGGGTATGTCACAACTCTGTCTCTACTCCAAGGTTAGCCACATAGCTATAACCCGTTACAGTCAATAAAATAAACTAATGTTAGCGATGAGTGCACATCTAAAGTTACACTCATTCGGTCCAATTGCACAGTGAATCACTTCACGCCCATGTGCTCGCTGTCCTGGTGAACAGCAGCATGACTCGGTTTAACGTAAGGCTAAGGTATAGCTAGCATCATGGACGGACCGCCAACCAACGGTTATTATTATGGCTTGCCAAAAATATAACAGATCTACAAGTTATGAACGAGTCTTTATGTTATGCGACGCGTTGCGGCTCGTAGATCTTTCTTTTTAGGCAACACATCGTGGTACGGACAGTGGTTCATGAGGTTTTAATGTCAACAACGCTGACTGCAGCCATACAAGGTGTGTGTGTGTGTGTGTGTGTGTGTGTGTGTGTGTGTGTGTGTATGTGTGTGTGTGAGAGAGAGATATTTGTGGACGAGAGTCTGGATCTAGTAGTGACAGGATAATTAACAAATAAGTGAGCAGACAACATTGGATTTGGATCACAAGCTGGTACTGTATGTTTGAAGGGTAGGCTGCAGATTGAGTTACATTAAAGTGCAGTATGTGTTTACTATTGGTTCCTTTCCATGCCAGTCATCCCATCAGAAAAATAATTGGTGCCCTTCAGAAATGAGCAAAGATTTAAATGATTATATTCACCATTGAGACACATTTTCATAAGTATACATAAATAACAGATCTACAAGGCCTCTCTGCTTGAATACCCAAAGTATAAAATACAGTTTAAAGTCATTCAGATGACCATGACGCTTTGTTATCTAATTTTGCGGGAGACACCATGTAACCCTTGCCACCCAGTAACCCCACTTTGAGAGCCACTATCTATCTATAAAGATAGCTAGTCTCTCTGTGTGTGTATGTAGGTACATGTGTACATCGCTAAACACGAAAATCGTTCATCCCACCAACACATTATTTGTCCAGAACCAGCACCGTAGCTGGTCTGCCCTGACATCTCATGATGGTCTGATACCTGCACTCCATTCATCCTGGGCAAAAAGGGACACAGGGATAATAACTGGATGCGGCTTGCCTTTCCAACTTGCACCGTTCTAAGTCGTCCAGTGCCCAACGGGCAGTGTATGCTAAAGAGTCCGAGAGACAAAAAAAAGACCCACGTTGCTGAACAAACATTCTGTCTTTCATTTTATTGCCAGAACAAAACGAATCAAAGCATGACAACTCCTCTTCCCCTGCAATGACAGACCAAGAGAAAGAGATGGCTACAAGCGCATATGAAGCATTCACGGTAAATCAGACATTAATTCATTCAACCATTCATCTCTGCATGATTAAACTGTAGTCCACATACTGATGATCATTTGACTGCAGTTGTAACACACACACTCGGGGAACCGTGGGCTAACTTCTTATCTGGAAAATAACCGTTTCCGACAGGCTGGAAAATATGATGAGTCCCTGAAACAACTTGAAACGCTGCAAGAGCTCAACAAAGAAGACTACAAGATTGTGATGAATAAAGCTGTTGCAGAGTTTTACAAGAGTGGCCAAAGTACCACAGGGACATTGAAGCAGACTCTTATGGCGATTAAAAACCAGGTAACTTGGCATTTGACTTATGGTATAGTATAGCATATAGCGCCTCTACCCCTCTCTCCCCCTGTCAGTGTGTGGGCATGTATTCTATCAACACTGTCCATGTGTGGGCACACACAATCGCACATGCCTGACAGAGATGTGCGTGCCACACACCCATCGTGTTGATATAATGCTATCACTGGTGTGCCTGCTTAAAGTTTCCATATTCCAAATATGTCTTGTGTGTATACATGTTGCTTAATAAATAATGTTTCATGTAAATAATGTTTCGTGTAAGGTTCACACCATGTCCGTGGAAGACATAGATGGTTTGGATGACATGGAAAACAGTTTGCTGTACTACAATCAAGCCATTATTCACTACCACATGCGACAGTACTTTGAGGCCATTTCCATTGGGGAGAAACTGTACCAGTTTCTGGAACCATTTGGTGAGTTGTAGTTCTTTATTACACTGTTCTAAGCTAGCAGTATATGGCACATGATGTTTAGATATGCAAATTAAAATGAACATTAACAAATATGCAGGACTTCTGTTTAAAATGTCACACAACCGTTTGGCATGGCTTGATTGTGTTATTTGTCCCAGAAGAAAAGTTTGCTCAGGCGGTTTGTTTCCTGCTGGTGGATTTGTACCTGCTAACCTTCCAGCCAGAGAAGGCTCTCCATCTCCTGGCTGTGCTGGAGAAACTCGCCGTTCAAGGAAACAACAAAAACGGCAAAGGAGAGGTACCTATCTACACCAACATGTTTTAAAATCTAAATTGACTGGAAATCTAGTTGTGTTCCTCCTGGTCTGTCCCAAGAGAGTAGCCTGGCTAAAGCCAGACCAAATCAGCTGTTGGCAAAAAGAAAAAAAAAAAAAAAAATCGCCTGTCAGCAGATGTGTCTGCAATAGCTCAATTGTAGGCCCATTTCCTACTCTAGAGAACTAGGGAAGCCAATCAAGTCACAGTATTCAAATATGTTTGCATACTGTGTCCTGATTGGCCACCCTGATTTTTGGGCAGACAATTTAGATATTCTAGACCTATTTGCTGAGAGACAATTATTTGCCAACAGCTGATTTGGTCTGGCTTTAGCCAGGCTACCAATAGAGCGCCAGTTAGGAATTGACAATGTTATTCTATCTTGAATTGTTCTTGATATATTTTTTTAGATAATCCAGTTATTTTCAGCCACAATTTAATGGAGAAAGAAAGTAAATAAACCTTGGCTGGTTTTCAGACACGCATATATAATGATGATGATTTCTAAATAGGTGTGTCTCCCATTTCAGGCCATTTTAATTGTCATTATTGTTTAATTCCAGAACAATATGTCGAACAAAGATGGAACAAACCAGAAGGCAGAGTTTATTGCTATGATTGAGGCAGCCAAATCAAAGATGCACCAGGTATGTACTCATACATTGCTGCTTGGTTGGTTGGTTGGTACTCTCCTCCAATTTACATGTAAATAACAAATATTTTTCTCTGTACAGTATAAAGTGCGAGCCTACATTCAGATGAAATCATCGAAGGCATGCAAAAGGGAGATCAAATCTGTGATGAATACAGCAGGGAATGTGAGTTCAGATGTTTAATCCAATTCATCTCTTTTTATATATTGGTGATTTCATGTGTTTTATGTTTCTGACTTGCCTTTACCATGTCCTCCGCTAGTCTGCACCCTCTCTCTTCCTGAAGAGTAACTTCGAGTACCTGAGAGGGAACTACAGAAAAGCTGTGAAGCTGCTCAACAGTTCCAACATTGCAGAGCATCCTGGGGCCATGAAGACAGGTAATGTTTACTCCAGGAATGGGTACCCTCGCATCATAACACTTTCCACCTCAGGGGAAAGTGGTTGTTACTAAACCGCAGAGTGATCCAATAGTCATTGTTTTGTAGTCCGGAGCCATCTTTTGCTCAAACCAGTAGAATAATACCTTCTGCCTTGATTGTTGTGGCGTAGTGCGAGTCATGCTTGTGATATAAAACCCTCCGGCTTGATGACTACAAAACAATGACTACAAAATGATATATCATCTTCTCTCGACCTTGATCATGAAGGAAAAGGCCCTGGCTAACGAGCGGGTGATCTATACTTTGTGCAATGGGGTCAGGGTTAATATAAACAACATTGAGGTGATGTATCTAAGACGAGATTCTCTCTTCATTCATGTCCCCCAGGTGAATCTGTACGGTGTATGTTCTGGAACAATCTGGGATGCATACACTTTGCAATGGGCAAACACAACCTCGGAATCTTCTATTTCAAAAAGGCCCTTCAGGAGAATGACCACACGTGTGCGCAGCTAGGGGACGGAGGCAACGGGCAGTGTGAGTTGACAGGAACACAGCTAGTGATGATTTTGTTGACTATAACTATCATGAAAAATGTACACTACATCAGCAGATCAGCTAACATTTTTCACTAACTGACTTTTCACTGATCTAAATCCACTGTAGATTTCGACTAATCTTATGATATGAAACTAGACTAACACTAAAACATTGCAGATAACTAAAATATGACAAAAACTATGTTTTTAAAGTCTGGGGCGGGGTGTTGTGGACCATTAAGACTTGTGACTGGCTAAAAGTTGTTTAAACGTTGCTTCAGTTAATGTTCATTGTCGCACTGCAAGTTCACAGGTGTTAAACAGTAGGCACAGATTTCTCGCCATGACTTGCAAAAAATAGTCATATAGTCAAGAAAGTAGCAGGTCAGTCAGATGACAGACACATGTAGCATACTGTATAAACTATAAATAAGGTGTGAAATAGAAAAGTAAAAAGTGTAGAAAACCTACAATATGTTCCACAGCATAACAATAGCAGCAGCAGCAGCAGCAACAACATTTAGTAGTTTGTCCTTAGTCTTTTAACCGATCTGGCTCTTGTTCTGCGTCTTTACAGCTAAGAAGTTTGCAGGTATCCCGATGTGTGCCCTACTTGCCAATAAGCGCTATGAACTGCTGTATAACTGTGGGATTCAGCTGCTACACATCGGAAGGCCCCTGGCAGCCTTTGAGTGTCTGATGGAGGCAGTACAGGTCTACCACTCCAACCCTCGCCTATGGTTACGGCTGGCAGAGTGCTGCATTGCAGCCAACAAGGGGGTAAGGATTTAATCATTTGTATATCATTTTAAATGACGCCATGATGCCATACTGGATCCGTGATCCTAGTAGTCCTAATGTTTTTTGTTTTATGACAACGAACATAGGATGAGAAATTTCTAACCGTCGTGTTGTTACATTTCCAGGGTTCAGAGCAAGAGAGCAAGGGTCTGCCCAGTAAAAAAGGCATAGTTCAATCTATTGTCGGCCAGGGCTACCATCGCAAGATCATCCTGGCATCACAGTCTACCCAGAACACTACTTACAGGTCGGTGAACTGAACTCCACACACTTCTGTCCCTGTATAGAATTGATCAACTTTATGTGCAGCATCGCTGTAATGAGGTGCTTTAATGTTTTAACACGCACAGCGAAGGCCAGTCAGCAGCCATTCCTGTGGCTAGCATGGAGTTTGCTGCCATCTGCCTGCGGAACGCGCTGCTCCTCCTCCCTGAACACCAGCAGCAGGACGCCAAGGCTGAGAACGGCTCCAAAAGCTCCAGCCAGTCTGGGAGCACAGAGAGTGGCAGCGAGAACAGCGACGCCTGCAGGTGAGGGACGAGGTCACCCATCCAACCTCCTACCTACTGTAGAGCAGGGCTGCCCTCTTGAGAGTGTTAAAATGAAACCAAATGGACCCTTACGGGTCCATTTGGTTTCATTTTACGCTCTCAAGAGTTAAATTATATTTAAACATCTGAATTACATAATTTTCAAGGGTCCATGCAATTAGAAAATGGAGAATAATTGTTATTTTGACCAACATTTTGCCAGTTCTCTTTCCCAATTGTGGACAAAAACGTGGAAGTTCTTAGTTTTGAGACTAAATTCAACATCACAAACTCTCAACTCAAACCCCAAATACTGTTTTCAAACATCAGTAATAGCATTTTTCATTTCATAGCTATTTTTCATTCTAAGTGCATTATTCTTAAACCCTGTAACTATTACGATAACCTTCTTGGGGGCCTTGAAATGGATATCTTTTTATATGTAGATCTTGTTGAGCTGGTCATTTTGAAAGTAGCTCTCAAGTCAAAAAAGTGTGGGCACCCCTGGTGTACAGTATACTCGTCCATTCAGCCTGTTATTCATAGCCTTAGGGCTTGGCATAAAGTCGTTCACCCATCCATCGATTCCCACTCTTCCATTCACAAACACAGAAAATGTTTTTGAAAAATCCAAATGTTCATGGTTTTGTTTATGTTTACTGTGTTTTCTCCAGTGGAAAAGGCCAAGAGGCAGATAAGTTTGTGTCCGCAGCCCCGTCATCACCTCTTAGAAAACAAGAAGTAGAGAACCTCAGGTAAGGAAGCGGCAGCCCTTCCTTTTCCCCTATTCCAGACTTCGCTACCTCACGGTACACTACTACTTTCATTCTGACTTGCACTTGTTTTCCAGTCTTGTTTGTCAGCCCATAATCTCTATCTAGTTGTATTTCATTGAAGAATGTATGAATCTATATTTTCCACTGACATGCTGTGCATCTTTCATTGAAGGATATATAGACTGTACATCATCTTGTACTTAATTTGTTACTTCAGTAACATTCACCTGGTTTGCATTCACTCCAGTCAAAGATATTTATTTTCTCCTGATAATGCACATGTGGTCTTGGTGTTTGTTAACATTTATGTAAATGCTTGTGTCTCCTGCAGGTGTTCCATACTGGCCTGTAGCGCTTATGTGGCGTTAGCTTTGGGAGACAACCTCATGGCCCTAAACCACGCAGAAAAGCTCCTTCATCAAACTAAGGTTTCCGGTTCCCTTAAGTAAGGAATCAGATCACATATAATCTCACAACACAATTAAAATCTCTAACACATAAAAAGCAGCGTTGTCTTCCTACCACACAACACCCTACTTGTGGTGCTTGTATGATGCTTAGGTTTAATTCCTGCTAGACAAGGGGTTAGGGCTAGGGCAAGGCGGGCATGAACACAATTGACTGTAATGCAAGGGTGGGAAGCCAAGTGAGGAGGGCAATATCTAATTTCATGCCCCTTTGATGAAAGTCCTCACTATCAGGTGAAAAGAATCGTCTGTATCCCAATGGTGTTGTTCAAGGGCAGAGCCACTGGATGGTAACCGCAAGGTTGCTGGTTTGCACCCAGCAGAGTTAGTGTCTAAGTGTCCTTGAGCAAGATACTGAACCCCTAATTGCTCTTGATATGATGTGCTTGCTGGTACAGCAGGTGCCTTGCAGACTGTTGCCTATTGCAATTTATGCAAAATAAAAGCACATGTGAAGCCTCCTCCTCACTTCTGTTTTGGTTTTACAAGTAATTTATCTTTAGAAGTCATCTAAGCACAATGGCCTGCTGTCTACAGGAATTGACATTTAAAAAATGCTCGAAAGATATTTAAAAATATACATTGTGAAATAAAATGACAAACCGTTGACTCAGACTTTGGGAGGTGTTAGTTTGTTGTAACGGGAAGTATTTGGGATTGCTAAATACACGTAAATATATCCTATTTCCGAGCAGCTTCCTCTTCTATTCCTTCCTCTATGTAAATAATGTAACACCTTTTTGTCTGTGTTTTCCTTACTCCCTCAGGTTTCTGGGTCACCTGTACGCCTCGGAGGCACTAATCTCCATGGACAGGATTTCAGACGCCATCTCACACCTCAACCCTGAGAACGTCACTGACGTGTCACTGGGGGTGTTGACCAGCGAGCAGGACCAAGGTGAGCCATTACGCTCTACAGTCTTCAATCTTACGCTCCCTATCGATGATTACATTAAACTTAATGGTGATGTCTTTCCACAGGTTCAGACAAAGGGGACGAACCTGTTGAGCCATGTGAGTGGAATGCCATACAAATCAAAACATTAACACTGTTTTTATTGTGTGATGTATCTTCCACTGGAAGATACTGTATATCTGCATAGTAATACACTATACCACATCTCCCCCTGTGGACTGTTTGTGATGCCAGCTAAACAGCATTCAGTTTGTTAAGTTGGATAAAGGGCTTTCCGATGCAAAACATGATGGTCTATGTCAGTGTGAAATATGCAAATGGAGTGCAAGTGAGGGGGGTGCAGGGTGGCTAGGACATATAGACATTTCTTTATTTTTAAAAAATCATGATCTGAGACTAGTATCCTGGAAATGTGAGTATTGTTAACCATATATATGTTTATATTCCTTGTTTTAAATCACCATGACGTTATGGAAATGTCCAAGTTTAACCTGGCTATTTTCGTTTGTTCTATGGTCTATAACCAATTTAGGTACCTATATTCGCACGCAAATTAACACAATATTCATCCCTGTAATATCACAGTATTTTGATGTTAGCGGCATGGTTTTGTGTTGGTGTTTGCAGCAGGGAAGCAGACGCCGCTGTGTTACCCCAGCAGTGTGAGCGCCGCCCGAGCCATGATGCTCTTCAACCTCGGAAGCGCATACTGTTTGAGAAGCGAGTATGAGAAGGCTCGCAAATGCCTGCATCAGGTACCCCCTCCACAAGTACACACGCCCGCACGCACGCACGCGCGCGCGCACACACACACACACACACACACACACACACACACACACACACACACACACACACACACACACACACACAAATAGTAGTTATTCTGCAAGAGTAAAAATGTCTGTGCTCATTTCACAAGAAAACGAGAGTCTGTATTTCAGCATTAACAACTCAACCGCTGCATCCAGTGTAATCCCCCACATCTAGCATCATCATATGTGATTTGGGTTGCTTCTCCTCCTCAGGCTGCCTCAATGGTGAACCCAAAGGAGATTCCTCCAGAAGCCATCCTGCTGGGAGTGTATTTAGAGCTGCAGAATGGTGAGCCTTTTCTTATACAGCCTCTCTTCTTGTGACACTATTTCAATTCATTCAAGGTTTGTCCATATGATGCCAGTCACTTTGTGGCTTGTGCGTACGTAACAAACCCGAAATCAGCCTGCCCCAGCTGCGGTGAAATGCACTTCCGTAGTGAAACGCCACCCCTCCGTCGGTCAAAAACAAATTAATTATTTGGGAGTTTCTTGACATGTATGTTTACATATTTCAATGAGATCGGGTTGGTACATTGTGTATGCTGCAATGTGTCTGCCTCCATAACTGTTGCCAGTGTTTACACTTGAATCATATATTCTGTACGTCTTCATGACTAGGGTCCCCTTGGGATCTTTACTTACACTCACTAACTTTTACCCCACTATAAATATTTACCTGGAAATAGAATACACCTTGAAGATCTATTCGCTACTTTAGCATAGTGTTAGCTTGGAATCAAATGTCTGTTTTCCATCCACCCAGGGAACACACAACTAGCCCTGCAGATTATAAAACGGAACCAGCTCCTCCCCACGTCGCTCCAGACAGCATCCCCGGACACACGAAAGAAACCTGTGCAATCGTTCCAGTCGGTCCAGCCCATTCAGCCAATCCAGATGCCTTCATCCTTCACACAAGTCCAGCGCAAATGAGCGCGCCAGCCCCTTTACCCCCCTCCCAACCCACCCGAGCACCTAGAGAATCATGTATGACAACACACATTCTCCCTTAACACCTCATGGACCCATTATGAAATGACAACCCTATTAAAATTATTATTTATAATGCTGCTTCCCCCGCAGCAACGACAGCCATACAGTTCTGGTTGATAGATCCTATATGAAAAGCAGAGATCTGGCATGGAGCGTGGTTTTCATATCATAGCCCTGCAACATGATATGGACTGGGAGAAAGGGCTCTCATCACCAGCAGTGTCCAGAGCAGAACTGATATTATTTCTCTGTTCGCAGAAGAGTTTTCCCCCACATTTCCGTT
This sequence comes from Benthosema pterotum, assembly GCA_039105355.1. Classification (NCBI taxonomy): domain Eukaryota; kingdom Metazoa; phylum Chordata; class Actinopteri; order Myctophiformes; family Myctophidae; genus Benthosema; species Benthosema pterotum. The sequence goes on from CM076967.1 coordinate 46,260,144, forward strand.
TCCGCGACTGAGACATCTGTTAATATGATGTGCAGTCCAAAACTGCTTTGTAGCAAATAAAATGTGGAAAAATAAATTTTATTTGCGGTATATATGAACAGTGTGGCATAGTGGAATTCTTACTGAAGTTGTGGGAGGGCTGTTGTGCATTGCAGTGATACTGAGGCAGTCACGGACGGGATGCAAACTGTCAAAACATGGTCAAAACATGCAAATACAAACATAAAAATATTCATTACAAATAACTGAACAACTAAAGACACTCCTCTTACAAGTATTTTCTCCTTGTTCCTTGATGACATCTCCACATTAAATATGTATAGAATTTACAAGTAATACAATACTGGTGGGCTAATGGAAATCATTCATTCAAGGTACTGTATGCCTTAACTGAAAATAATAATTGTGTGTAGAAGTAAAGACATAAGTCTTAAGTAAAGAAATGCACTGATTATGTATATATAACATTAGACCTAATTCCATTCCATAAACAATAAATTAGTGGATGGTAGTGATTGAAATATTTAAGACCAAAGAATATGTCTTATAGTTGCTCATCATCCATCAACTGAACTGAGCTGACTCAGATAAACCCTCTGAATTAACTCAGTTAATCACATGCTAATAGAAAGTATTTAAAATATTGCTTTAATGCTCAACCGTGGAAATGTCAAGGTTGTTTTTGTTATACATTGCATACATCCCACAGGGCTCAAACACATGGACATGAAATCACCTTGTGTCAGGAGCAGTTTATATGAGTGAAAGGGCAAGTATCATGGTTGAAGCCATATTTGTCTTATTAGCCAGGGTCCCTTTTTAAGTCCTGCTACGCATTCACTGAGTTGGCATTCCTTTGGGAACAAACCAAGACCTTGCGACCAAGACTCGAGTGCCTTACCGACTACAGTAAGCTATATACAGTACCTGGAGCATGCAATGCTCAAAAATACTCAATACTGTATGTGGCAGTCAAGATTATGGACTAATGTTTGACGAAAAAATGTTTTCTATTTGCTTTAAGCAGTGACGCCATGTGGCAGCTGTCAGTGGGCGCCCATCACTTCCCACAAGTGTGACTTATTTTGTCCAGATGTACCAATGTGAGTATTCATCAGTAAATAGAATCTACAGGTAATATGGAAAGTCCCTGCTGATAATGCAAGGTCTGATTCGGTCTTCCTCCATATATGGCATCCATGATCCTCCATTGAGGTATATATGTCATATGTTGTGGCGGGAGTGTAGAAATATAGTGACAGGTTGTTTTTTTACATTGACTAACATTATAGTCCTTTTAATTTTAAGTTTGTTTGCATACCTTGTGGTGGATGGCGTCAACCATGACGGCTGTCAACGAAGGTGCCCTGAAGAAGATGCTGAAGCAGTGCAAGAACAAAGACCTGACCGTGCGCGAGATATTGAACGTCATCTCCAAGTACAAGGAGCTGAAGCCCGTCATGGACGCCTACGTCTTCAACGACGGCTCCACGAGGGACCTGATGAGTCTGAGAGGAACCGTCCCGGTCAGCTACAGGAGTCAAGTGTACAACATCCCGGTGTGTCTGTGGCTGCTGGACACGTACCCCCAAACCCCCCCCATATGCTTCGTCAAGCCCACAAGCACCATGATCATCAAACCCGGCAAGCACGTCGACGCCAACGGCAAGATCTTCCTGCCGTACCTGCACGAGTGGAAACACCCCGAATCGGATCTGTACGGCCTGATCCAGGTGATGATCGTGGTGTTCGGGGAGGAGCCTCCCGTGTACTCCCGGCCCACGACGGCCCAGGCCCCGTACAAAGCCTTCCAGGCAGCACGACCCCACACTCCCTCCTCCTCCGCCGCGTACATTCCCGGGGTACCCGCACCTTACGGACTGAACCCCAACTCCGGCAGCTACCGCGGAGGGTACCAATACCCCGGGATGAACGTACATAACCCAGCCGCCGCCGGCCCCACCGCGCACTACCCTCCCCAGACCCCAACGGTCTCCACGGCGGGCCTGAGTGGCGAGGATGCCGCCCGCGCGTCTCTGGTCTCCGCCGTGAGCCACAAGCTCCGCTGGAGGATGAAGGAGGAGCTGGGCAGGGCCCAGGCCGAGCTGGACGCCCTGAAGCAGACGGAGGATGCCCTGAAGAGCAGCCACCAGAAGCACGAGGAGACGTACGCGCGGATGGAGCAGGAGCTGGTCGCCGTGGACGGGAGCCTGGAGCTGCTGAGGGCGAAGGACGAGGAGCTGAGCGCGGCGCTGGCGAGGATGGAGAGGCTGTCGGGGCGCGGCGACATCGACGACGCGGTCGTTCCCGCGGCGCCGCTCTACCGGCAGATCCTGAACCTGTTCGCCGAGGAGAACGCTATCGAGGACACGGTCTTCTACCTGGGAGAGGCGCTCCGCCATGGTGTCATAGACCTGGAGGCGTACCTCAAGCACGTACGCATCCTGTCCCGGAAGCAGTTCAAGCTCCGCGCCCTCATACAGATAGCCCGGAAGACCGCCGGCCTCCGCGACCTCTACTGTCAGGAATGACTGTCGGAGCGTGCAGGGACTCAAAAACCCAACCCCGAAACCAATCGCAGGAGGCAAGGATAGACAGTTAACAAAGACTTTGTTGCAAAGGAAATTGCAAAACCACAAACACAACACTACACTAACAATACTGGAAACTGCACTCTAAAACCAAAACAGTGATCCAGCAGGAACAAAGCAGAGATGAGTGTACAGAATCAGATAGTTATTTTAATCACCTGTCTGCACTAAACCAAGACAGGTGTTAATAACGGTGTGACTTGCAATCAGGTATTATTTTGATTGAACTATTTTGTGAATAATGCGTCAGTATGTGTGGAAACTCTCTATAGAGTTTCCACATAGTCTGGTTGTTCCATTTGAAAGAACCAATGCCAGGGTCACGGGAGGTGCCGGAAAAGTCGTAAATGCTGCAAAAAACGTTAAGCCCCACCTTGTGGGTGTAAACACAAACTTTGAATGCCATTGACAACTAATGGACATTTTTGAGTGTTTGTGTGAACACATCCATTGAGTAACAAACAATGAAGACGAGGACACATTTTGATAGGCCTGGAATGAGATGATGTACGATGATAACAGCACCCCTCACTTGGATGTGATTTTTTTCTTTTATGTATATCATGAGAGCAACATTAATCATTATCAGATAGATCAGCACTCAGTAGAGTGCAAACTTGCATATCGTGCACAAGTAGGTCATGGCCTACTCGTGCATGCCCTGAGGGACTGACCACCGAACACTGCGTACCGATCGCCTTACTTGTGACCGCTCCGTTCACGCAAGCAATAACAGCAATTTAGTTTTTTACCCATTTGTAACAACTTCAACCGTATTATACTCCTTCACTACCCTATTTTCACTTTCTCATAAATACCCTCTACTCCCTCGCTCTGTTAAGTTTTAAGCAACGTTAAGTTTGCACTGGACAGAGGCCAGTACTAGTTCTCATCTCTGTTAAAAGACAGTGAAATATATGAAAAAAACATTTTATGCAACAACTAGGCCTGTGGCGTCACCCTGTGGGTGACGTAACAGACGTGTGCACAGACGGACACGTGGACGGACACGGGGCGAAACATACCTTACGGTGGAGACAATAAAAAAGGTTTCTGGCACAAACCCTCTGTTAATTGGTCTGTGACCAATTAATTTGGGGCTTGGACAGATGAAAAACACATTTTTCCAAGTATAAAATAGTTGAGGTTAAACTATAGGCGAACCTGGAAGGCCAGTCGATTGCCTACTGCCACTTGGAGAGCAGGCTTACAAAATGCTCAGCAGTATCCTGATACTCTGGCCCTCCTCCAGGTTATCTACCTCTGAGAGTCATTGTGTCCTAAGTTGGCACCCAGGTACCTTATCCCTTTAGTAGTACGGTAGTGTTTCACTGCCTAGGTGAATGGATCCCATTCATTCACCCTGCTTTTCAATTGGCAAAGTTCCCTCCACCTCTATGTAGTAGAGCTGAGGGAAATGATATGCTCTAATTTGAGATTTGGGACATAAGGCTGACATAACATAAGCATGACCTCCTCTTAGTTGGAGCTAGCCCCTCCCCCATGTACAACTTTTTGGTGTGTATCAAAGTTGGTACACAAACATAAATTCACATTGGCAATAATGAATGGACAATTTTGGGTCACAGTGCCTATTTTATTTGGTGATAGGAGCGCCCCTTACTTCACTCAGGTGTGACTTTTAGCCCCTCTCTTCACTCAGGTGTGATTTTTAATAATACAACTCATACACACAACAGGCAGTTACACAATGGGGATTTGTTGCAGTTTTAGGCTGATACTGTATGCCTACTTATACTGTACCATACTAGCCTGATTATCAGACTGTAGTTCAGATTCCTGACTTGGTCGGAACCACCGCCAGATGGCGCTATTCCCCACCAGGTCGATGGGTCTCAACCAGGCTAGTACCATACATACCATTTAGTCATATTGCGTTGTGATGCCAGGTTGATGCCAGCCATCATGAAGCAGTGCTTCTGCTTCTTGTGGCCATCCAAGAGGATGTAGAGCATACCTGGGCATTATGTGGCCCAGGGGCCAAATGTGGCCCTTTGGCTGACTCTGACCGGCCCAGGGACCAACAGTGGTCCTTGAGAGAGTTCCAGTTAAATATCGAAAGTTGGTTAACCAGATGTAACTCTGAATTAAAATATTCATCATCTGAATTAGCCCAAACATAATCAGAGAATGTATAATAATGGTATTTTTTGATCTATGTTAACCTGTTTTGTTTGTGAAATCCAGCCTGGTATTGTGAACAAACACATGGTTGTCTTACTCTTACTTTTATCTTGAAATTAAATTAATATTACGCAGACTTTGTTTCAGCCTTAGTCTTGGCCCTCCACAATATGTCATGCACCTCATTTGGCCCCTTGGAAAAAATAATTGCCCACCCCTGATGTAGAGCATGGTGGCCTGTGATGTCTGATGTGTGAGTGTTCGGAACAAGAACTGCGACCGATCCCCCACTTGTCTTGTAAGACACCTTCTAGATATGTGAATGAAAGACACAATTTTCTATGTGTGACTACAGAAAACCAAGTCCAACGTCGACTGCTGCATAACAAACTGTCCAGAGCTTGGGCAGAAGCCTTTCGTGGCGATTCTGGGCAACCGTGGTGCTGACAGTGACAGACCTGACACCGGGCACTGCGCTCACATGGTGGAAAAACGTACTTAGTACAACTGTATCCCAGATTTGAAACCTCAATTACGTCCAGTAGAACCAAAACCGCCGGCTCCACGTTCCGTCTCATCTAAAGTCTGTAGTTCCATAAGCTCTGGGTAGCAGATCTTCTCGCATACCAGCTGAGCCACCCTGTCACCTCTTTTCACTTCAAAGGTCTCCTTGCCGAAGTTGAAGAGAACGACGCCGACGTTCCCTCTGTAGTCCTCATCCACAACTCCAGCTCCGACGTCAATGAAGTTCTTCACAGCCAGGCCTGATCTTGGTGCCAGTCTGCCATAGCACCCAGAGGGAACTGCTATCTGAAGGTCCGTCTTCACGATGGCCTTATCCATAGGTCCGATTGAGTAGTCATACGCACTGTACAGGTCATAGCCCGCTGCTTTGGGGGACCCCCTGGTTGGTGTAATGGCACGCTCAGAGAGCTTGGCGAATTTCAGGACAGCTGGTTTCACCACAAGATGTTCTTCATGCGTCGCCTCGGCCCTGCTTCTCTTCAGTGGAGACACATCAACTTCTACAGAGGGCATGACGTCGGCAAGGTTTTTGTATCAGTGGTGAGTGGTATTCTGGATGAAACGAGCAAATGATGTTCATGGGGCAAACAGTTCTCGAGTTACTTGCATTACGCAGCCGTATGTACGCACAGAGACATGGTGCATGATATAGATAGTTGAGTGTTTGTGTAACAAAGTGTAAACACAAACATTTCAATCTACTATTTCTATGACTAGTTTTGAGTGCACTCAAACACAAACATTGATGACTGACGTGAGGAAGCAAAATGATTTGCCAGAATGAGGTGATGAGCAATTATTTTGGAGGGGTGCCCGCTCCTGTTGTACATAGCATTCATCCACACGTCTCTCATAGTTGCCATTAACAAAGAAGAAATTATGTCAAATGTTCGCCAGATATGATTTTGTGGCAACTATCAATGGGGAATCGAAACTACCAATAATAGAAACTGCAGCCTTTCTATTCCTGAAAAGTTGCAGTAATGGAAGCCATCATTCTCATAACAGAAATGTAAATAATCTTTTTTAATCGAGTAGAAAATGATTTCGGTATTTTATAAAGGATCACACTGAGGCTAATTATATGAAAATTAGTTGATACGGTAAAAAGAAGCCTTTAAATGCCATTGACTAGCAGAACGCTTACCAATCCCATGAATTCAGTTGTTCATGATAGTGTATGATGATGTATAACGATAAAAGTGCTTCTCACTTCACACAGGTGTGATATTTAAGAGCTAAATTGTTTAATCAGAGCTTGTTCTCTTCAAACTCAGATTTAAACCCGTTTTTTGCTTAATTGAAAGTTTTACCATCCAATAGAGCCATCCTGTTATTCTGGATATACAGCTCTTCATCAAAAATTCATCTTCATCTAAAATTCATGTCAGATCCTGAGTCCTGACCTTACCAGACCTTTGACACGATCTGCATGTCTCAATAGAAGCAGAGGGAGACTAAAATACAGTCACTCACCTTGTTTAATTAACACACTATCATACAGATTGGACAAAATTACATTTTATCAATAAAAACAAAATAAAAAGGTACATTGTAAGGCTTCGAGGTAACAGAAAAACAAGATTAAATTACAATGTCGGCAACCTTCTGTTTCCCATTCTCCCTTTTCATGGCAATATTAATATAAATACTTGGGGAGTACATTGTGGACGTGTTACATTCACCCTTCACAAGTCACCATCTAGTGGCCATTACATTTTTTCTTAGTGATTTGGGATTGTCTTGTGAGACCATATTTCACTGTTTCATTACGTTTTAGAAGGTGAATAGATTAAGTAATCACACCGTTATGGTCAGTTATGTATTGTACACTACAGTACAGGTAGCTTTACTGAAGTTGTGCTGAAATGTAACGTGATGCAAAGGATTAAACGTGTCTTTAATCTCTTCCTTAATGCACGCAATGCAATAACAAAAATATAAATTCTATATAAAACGTTTTGTTCCTCAATATACGTAAGCTTAGAGAGCACTGGCTGACCTAAAAAAACATAAATCAATTCAGTCTGACGTGATACAGCACATTGCACAGCCCATCCTTCTATTTGACCGTTTCTGTAAAAGGTGGAGTAAAGTGCTGCTCGGTGGATGAGAGACATTGAGGGCAGATTCACGCTATGATCCGGGGTGGTACGCACACGGGGACCGCTTGGCAGATGTTGTGGTAGTGCGAATGCTGGGTTACCGTTCCCCCCGGAGCCAGATCACCTAACCGTTCCTGGAACTGCCTGGAGCTAGAACTCGAGGCCGATGTGAAAGCATTGAGTACAGTTAAACGAAGTGTACTCGGGCATGGAACAATCATGGCCCCAACAAGGCAATCGCTTTTTGGGTTGAATCATAACCATTCCATGAATCTGCTCATGAATCTGCCCATGAAATCTGCCCGTGAATCTGCCCATACTAGAGTACATGATCGGATATCTGGCATCCTCGCATTGTTCCGATCTCCAGGGCTCATCTCTTCCAGTCCCAGGGGATACACAGGTCCCCGTCCTGCATGACAGAGTAGAAGTGGGACACGCAAATGTGCAAGCCTTGCATGAGGGGCGACCGCTGCTCCAAAAGCCGTTGGCAGCAAGGGATCATCTGGCTGGAGGTGATGCTGGGCTCCTTGGAAAGGTCCCTAAGAGACAGGCTCTGGATGCAGTCCTTCACCGCTGCCTCCTCCTCCGCTCGCAGCCTGCTCAATGCAAACGGGGGCAGTGCAACAGTTAGACCGATTGGTTTATCAATTGTTTTTTTGTTTTTTTTCCCACATGATCGAGGCCCATGATTACTTCAGCACTTAAGCCACAGGACACAGGATTTGGTTAGTCCCAACAGAAAGGGTAGTTTGTTATTGTTGAATTAAGATTTTATCCACATTTCAAGGCTGTATTGATGTGGTACAGTGGAGACAACAAGCAAATGATCAAAATGACAATTATGGTACATGCTCTAATTGAGTAGACTTTATAAATTAAGTAACACAACTTAGTTTAACAATAGTGTGACTCTTGAGATTGTAAAACGAGAGTTAAATATCTAAAGGGAACTTTTGGCAAACAAGTCATTATCAATTAACTGGGGACCACCTGCACCCCTCTCACAGATCACTAGTGGTCCCCAAACCACTGGTTGACCACCAATTGCATCAATATTTTTTTTTATAAAATAACTGATTCATAATATATCCCTCTGTAGTTTGTGGGCGAAAAGAAAAGAAAACAAGCAGGTTAACAAACTAAAAAGGCCATCTGCTACTCACAGGTTTTTGCGTTCGATGCGTTTCCTGGCTTCAGGCGCGTGGCTTTGGAGAAAGATCTGCAGCTCTGAAGGGTCACAGTTGGTCGGAATGATAAACTGGCCCATCTCATGAAGACGGGGGGTGGAGCGGTCACTGAGAGAAATCAACACAAATTGTGTTTTAGTATCTTACATGCACACATGCATATGCCAAAATCGATCTCCGTCTTTCTAAACCTCTCCCGGGATAAGCACTATAGTTCCAAGATGTGTGCAGCTCGGTCGTTGTCTCCAAGACAAATTTCTCCCTCGGGAGACAAATAAAGTAAACCTTGAACCTTGATAACTGCATACCGTATGCATCGAGCAAAAACTAAGTTACGGTGACTAAAACTACTGCATGACAAAATGTATTGACATTTTGTCGAGCAAAAACTAGATCATAATGTTAGGGAGAGACTAGTGGACATGAAAACTACATAAAAGAGAATTATCTTTAAAAGTTTTAAGAAAATATCAGATCTACAGTACAAGCTCATAACGTGCGGTATCAAGCGCATCAAGATATACATGTTTTAGTGGCATTGATGGCCGACAGAATGAACCAACTAACTTCTCCAGGGTCATGGCCAGTCCCTGCAGGCTCCTGGGGTGCAGGGAGAGCCTTCGAGGCAGCAGCCTCTTGTGGAAGGTGTTGAGGGTGCTGTAGTGGTCCTCGATGCGCTGGACAGGCCCCAGCCTCTCACCGTGGATGACCTGGATGCCTCCCAGCAGGAGGCTGATCCTCTCCTTCAGCCACTCCGTCTGCTGCTGCAGGCGCACATAGCTGGGCAGGCGCTCAAAGATCTGACCAGAGACACATGGACACTCAATGTTTTGAAAAATCTTGAAAATGGGTGAAAATTGTGGGTGCTACACTGCTACTGTGGGTCACGGTCATGATCTACCAGGCATTAGAATCTGATCTCGTGTCTCAACGGCTTTATGACAAATTGACAATGACATACATTACATGCCTACAATCACAAAGTCACACAGGCAGGATTAAAATCAAGGTCAAATCCGAGGATGTCAGCAAGCAACTACCTTGGTCCAGTGGTGATGAACATCCATCGTTCCCAGCATGACGTGTCCCGAGGCGTTCATCCCAGACTGGTCGGTGAATATAATTGTGTGCCCTAAACAAAAACAGAGCAGTTAAAATCACCATCATCCACCTTTATTAGCAAGTCATCTTGTTAAAGGTCAACGTGACAGTCTGTGTGCGCTGTCGTACTCTTGATTTTGACAGCCTAAGTAAAGGCGCTGTACCTTGCAAGTTCATCAAAGCCTCCGGGTTCTGTTGAGACAGCCGGCTAAGGCTCTGGAGCTGACAGCACCTGTGGGTGACTCCCCAGCTGCGCTGCCACCTGCAGTACGGGTTTAACGGTTATTGGAAAGGCATCTTTGTCTTTAAATGCCGGCCATGATGTGGCTGTGACTTTTGCTGCACAACTCAATACTGTATCATTTGAACGGGATCTTAATATTAACCTGATATCGGCCAAAGCAAACTTCTGGCCCAGCTCCTTCTTCAGCCTCTTCAGTTCTTCTCGCAGGGGGAGGCTAGCTCTGTGCTTCTTCGTAGCCGCTGGCTCGTTTTTTCTCAGCCATGTGCTACAGGGGCGAGTACAGACATTTGTTTATTTGTACACTGTCATAAAAATTATTTACCAATACAGTATACCTCTATATTTCATGTAGGGCTAATACTATTGGCATATCGACGCACTAACCTGAGCGTCGGCTCTACCCTCTTGGCTTGCTCCAGCTCCTGCTCAGGATCTCTGTAACCGGTGAAGGTGTAATAGGTCTTGTCCCATTTGATGGGCCTGTAGAAGGGAATCCCAGCCTCTGGAGGCCTCTTCGCCGCCTCTGCACTGCTTTTCAGCTGTTCCATGTGCTCGACGGAGAGACTGCAGGACGTCAACACGTTCCTCACCGTGCTTACCATGTCCTTGGTGTGCAGGGTGAAACTCACCGAACGGAACCCTGGCGTGGGGGACAATTAGGACATTCTTTCACTTGGCCACACAGGCGAGAATGCAGAGAATTCCTCGTAACTGAGTAAACAAGCCATACCAGCGGGAACGAGGTCATCGTGGTCCCTCGTTTCCCTCACATAGAAGGTGAGTTTAGTGGGTTGAACCGAGCGGGCCCCAGGCTTCTGAAGGGTTTCCAAGTAGCCATTTAGCCTCTTGAGGGAATTTTCATTCACTTCCTGCAAAAAACATAGGTTGCAGTATAATGTATTTGTTTAATGTGCAGTTCATTGATGGCACTCTTGACTTCACAACCAATACATACTATTTTGGGCCATTTGATTAACTTACCCTTTCCCTTGGATACTGTCCAAAGAAGTCAGGATGAACCGCAAAGTAAAATGGTCTGAGTGCATTAATGGCGTCTGCCCCTGACAGAGCTCTCTGCTGGACAAAATGCGTGGCAACACGTTTGCTCTTAAATCTGTAAAGGGATGAAAATTATAAATTAGATCGTTTTGCAGTAGAGACGCCAGTCCGACAGCTGGGAAGAAACACTGAAGTGGAATGTGCTCAGAAAACAGTATAGTCTCACGTTGCCAGACTGCCTCTCACAATTTCCAAAGGCTTTTTCAGAGATTGTGGGTTAGTTGTCTGGCAAGGAAAACTATGTAATGGTTCTTAAAGTGGGGTCCAGGCAGGGACCCTCAGGGTTAATTAGAAGGACCCTTGCAGGACTAGAGGACAGCTAACTGAAACAGTTACGGGAATTAATTGGAATAAAAAAAAAGAGAACTGTGCTGTAGGACAACACTCTCAAAGTCACATCAATTGTATAAAACAATATAATTATGATGTTGTTTTTTTCTGTGTAGTCACTAATAACTAATTAAATAGGCCTACTGCTGTAGTAGTGGTATGCGTTTTGGGGGGGCTTGTTTCAAAAGTGAAGTATAGTTGCTTGGCCCAGGCGGTTGGCGTAGATATCCCGTTCCCAATGTGCGGAGCTGCATGTTTTGTGTCTATGACTAGGGATGGGCGATTCACTTGCCTCCCGATTCAATGAAATCGATACCTATGGAGCCAAATCTTTTTAAAGCAATTCTAAACAATGCAGACCATGAAAAGTCAGTCAGTCTGTTATGAATAAGTGAATAAACACATACACATATAAAAAAGAAAAAAAAATCTGAACCTGCCTGATATTTATATGGTGGCATTAAAGAATTGTGATGTATTGATATACAATAGTGTATATCAATTTTCCCCCACTCCTACAAGTATCAAGGACCACAAAATGAATACTGCCCACTGACCATCTGATGGAAATATTGGAAATTTAATATTTCAGAATTTTATTGTGAATGATTTACATATGTCATCAATGGATTGTAACTGGGCTGCGCTATCATCTTGTAGATCTGTCATTTTAGCCTGCTCTTTGACACATTACTTATTAGAGCAAAGAGTGTTGTTCGCCACTTGTTGATATTACTGAGTTTGCAGCGTTCCAAGTTGTGGTGAGGGAAGAGAATTGTTCTCTAATTGGTCTCAGTCATTTTCCTATTGTCACCCATTGATGGATAATATTATTTAAAAATATCTATCACCATCCCGTTATGCATATAAAAACCTCCATAGGAGCAACCCCTTTTGCATTTAACTTAAAATGTTAAATTTGACTAAATGTGGCCTATAGTCACTTTTGTGCTTGTTTTTAATGAACTCCTGTGGTCTCTAGGGGGCTGTATGTTTTCGTAGACCTGACTGCTTATTTCTCTAGCTGGATATCTGGCCAGTGGCCACACTATAGTGTGTGTGTAGTATAACAGGCTGCCTGCTAGGGCGGATGCAACATTTCCCAATTGGGGGCAGGAGAAAATGGTATGGGGGCGATTTCATCGCCCGTGGCGCGAAGTGATGAAGTCGCACCCATACCATTTTCAGTTACAGGACTTTTATTAGGCAAGTATAAGCATCAATAATAACATCAGTTGTTGTTGAAGTTGCAACAGGCAACGCGCAGCATGCATAAAGCTAAAGGTCTGTTTTCTGTTTTGATGATGAAATGGTGCTGGTTTAGTGGTGCCACAATTTTAGTTAGTTAGTAGCAGCAGTAGTTTCAAATCATTTTCAATATAAGCACTTTAGTTTGAAATATCTTGGGTTTATCATGTTTGGTGGGGCAGTCAGGGCATTACCCCCCCCCCCCCCCCCCCCTCTTCCAGGCCTAGATCCGCCCCTGACATGCTGGCTGTGTGTGTAAATAAAACAAGTAAAAGTCTTTCATCACCTCACAGCGGTGCGCAGCAGGAAGGTCGCAGACATGTCTGTTGTGAAGGATCAGCACGTAGCCCACGTCGGAGTCATGGCAGCCACACAGCAGGCAGCACTGCTGTTGTGCAATGGGAAAACAGGGACAGTGTTTCTCCAGGTTACAATAACCACAATGCACTGGAGTGTCTACCTTAAAATGAGTGAATCTATTCTAAATGCCGATCACAGGGAGTCTTCTTCAGCTGTTATTTCACAGAAATAAGAGAAAGTTTGGGGGTTTGATAACCTAGAATGGGAGGATGTTTGTATTATTTCCACATAAGACACCTCCAAGGTAGGGCATAGCTCTCAAGACGGGCGCTACAGTAAACTGTTGAAAATGGGTTTAATTCCCCTTTAAAGATCACACGAGATTAAGTAAATACAGTGGCAACTGGGAAACGGCATGACGATGATCATGTGCACTTTGATGTGTGATTAAGTTTGTATACATCAATAGCAAAATGTTTAAAATGAGTGGATTTCCCCTTTGAAGTGCGCATTATTGGTGTATACAAAGTAACGGGGTTGGATGGCTGCCAACTCACACTATATACTGGAGCTACTGTATGATGATGATTATGTAGGTCAAGTTTAGCTCCTACAAACCCAGTCCTGTCCTCCTAATAATCTAAATCCTAAAAATGTTTGAATTGGGTTATTAGTGCGCAGTTTAAATTTCATGTTTTCGTAATGCTCGATCATCAATTACCCAGCGAAGTTGTTTCATAAGCGATCATAACGGGCTAGGGAGAGCCAGCTAACGAGGAGACATACAGTAGCCTATCAACAACAACATTGGCTAACTATAGCTCAACAAACGTCATAACGTGTGTGTCGTCTCGCAGGTCACGCTAAGCAGAAAGCAGGCTATCCAGGCTTTGCTACCGCGTTATAGTCTCGTATTGGATAGACAGACATATAACACAGCGACGGTTTAAAATGAGTCTCTTAACCTTTAACGGCGTGATGTGCTCTCCATTCATAAAAGCAGCGACTAGTCTGAACCTGAATTCAGTACTTACTGAGTATAGAGACCAAAGCAATCGCATGCTGGACTGGAGCTGTCAAATAACGTCTGGACTTTGGAGACATCTAGTGGCGACGAGCCGAACATGCACAGACACAACACTGACTTTCTAAGAAAAACTCCTTCCAGGTTCATAGCCTAAATAAAACTTTAATTTTATAAAAAATGAATAAAACTTTAGTTTTATATAGCCAAGGTTCATGTTTTAGGTTGTTATTAGAGAAAGTAAAAGATGAGTGTTTACATTTGCTGCATCAAAACATTTGATCAAGAGCCAAGTATTTATTTTTATGCAATTTTAAGTCTTGTATACCGGCAGGAAAAAAAGATTGCAGGATCTACTGAATGTGAACTGATACATTAGATAGGCTAGACACTGCGATCTTGTGGCCAGATATAATTTCCTGGGGTCTCGTAGGACTAAATAATAATAATAATAATAATAAAAACATATTTAGCCCATGTTTGAATGCCCTTCTCCCCTGTAAATATAGCTAAAATAACTAAAATTAAATAAAGCAGCAAATGGGAGGATGGGTTTGGGGGGATTATTGTTTACTTTCTCTAATACCACCTAAAACATAAACTCTGTTGAAAAAATCCAAAGTTGTCTTTTAAGGACTTAAGAATATCTTAAGGATATGGACCAGAGCCATGATGCTGATAGTTACGAAGTCCCATCTGAGCATGAAAGTTTGGGGGAGTTACTAAAACTCGGCCAGGAGAGGCTATCTGGAGATGTCATTAATAGCTCAGTGAATCCAAGTAATCTGAACCAGTCAGTCACCACCAGAAAGAGAGACAGCAGATCAGCAGAAACATGGTGAGCAAGTACACAAAGGAACCTTCCCTTGCAACATTTTTCATAGGACCGTGCATGGCATTTACATCGGTGAGTCATTCATGATTGTTCATGCTTTAATAGGACAACAATAGCACAACTTTTGGAAGTCTATCCTCTATTCTGGAGAATGCATGCATGATCAGACCATGACTCGTGTTAACAAGTAAGGCTTAGTCATTGAATGTATGAACTTCAAAAAAGTATTAAGTAATCCATTATCTGGATATAATTCTTAACTACCATAACTCTGTGTTGCATAATGAAAAAGGGATCTTTGATCCCATTATTCCACTTGGATATTCAACTCCGGGTAGGTCAGCAATGTTTGCTAAATTCTGTCCAGTTTATTTTGACACATGCTACAGTGCACATTTACTTGAGAGCACAAGCTCACATGGCATTGTAATTACCTTAATTTCAGGCATGGTTCATTGTTCCTGTATTCCTAGTACTACAAACCGCACGGACCGCAGGCTCAGATTCATACTCAACCACCTCTGTGTCATTGACACAGCCGACAATGTTGGAGCCTTTGTTCAAACATGTCACTGAACAACAGAACCAGTTCATTCAGGTAAGAGCTGAGCATTCCTGTTTCGTGCACGATTAGAAGAACACAAATGAGGACTGAACACAGATTAACAATCTTGAACTCTTAACTATCTGTACTGTATTTTTTTTTTCTTACTGTTTTTATTCTTGGCACCTATTGGATGCTACTATAACTTTTTCTTTCTATGACCACTTGTGGCATATAATAAAAACTCTTGCTATGCTCAACCATCCACCAAAACATGCTTACTATTGGGGATTCCAGTGGAAGATGATAACAGTGTGGTATTAATACATGTCCATTGTGCTGTTGATATGTCAGAGGCTGAGTGAGTGGGTGGCTGTTGAAAGTGATTCATCCGTTCCAGCCAAATGGGGGGAGATTGACAAGATGTTGAACATGACAGCGGACCTGCTTCGAGAACTGGGAGCTAGCGTAGAATTGGCAGATGTTGGAACCCAACAGGTAATGATGGAGTTATTAATACCCACATACACATATTACAAATTATGTATGACATAGCTGCATCTTCTTTGTGTATATTGTGCACACATGCACTCAGAAAATAAACACAATATAACGCCTTGCTACTACAAGTTGCCCAGTGGAGAGACCATTCCTCTGCCTCCTGTGTTGTTGGCTGAATTCGTCAGAGACCCAAAGAAAGCCACGCTCTGCATCTACGGTCATGTGGACGTTCAACCGGCCAGGAGAGAGGATGGCTGGGTCACTGATCCCTATAACCTGACTGAAATCAATGGTAGGTTCCCCAGTGGCCACTCAGTTGTGGTGAATTAACTGTTGAATTGCTATTTCACGATCGTTATGTCACAAGAGTTCCCCTCTTTTAGGTAACTTGTATGGTCGAGGTGCTTCTGATAATAAAGGGCCTGTGCTCGCCTGGCTTCATGCTGTTGAATCATATAAAGCGACAGAGAAGGTTACACACTGCAAGTTATTATTTTGACAGTTATTATGTTTGCAATGTTACCTAAACTTGTATTTGCATTTGTATCCAGAAATAATCATTACTAAAACAAAAAGGCAAATGGTAATCCCTCAGACTATGATAGCCTACAGCTACAAATACAAAGACAAAGACAAAGACATACTGTACATACTACTGTATCTTTTTCAGGAGATACCTATTAATCTGAAATTCATCATAGAAGGATCAGAGGAAGTGGGTTCACTCGGCCTGTTGGACTTGACCAAGAAGCGGAATGATAGCTTCTTTGCAGATGTGGACTACATTGTCATCTCCGACAATGTTTGGGCAACCAAAAATCCTGCTCTGACCTATGGAACCAGGGGTAGCTGTTATTTCTTTGTGGAGGTGAGGTGAAATGGTGTGAAGTGGAGTGTATGTAAACATATTGTGAATTCAGATTATTGTTGAATGGCCGCATTGCTGCCCTAAACCTTTGCATTAATCGGCCATACAAATAAGAAAAGTTGTTCAAAACAAGCCTATTAATACTGATTTGTGTATTTCAAGGTTGATGGGCCCACACAAGATCTTCATTCTGGAGTATATGGGGGTTCAGTCCATGAACCTATGTTTGATCTAATAGCGTTACTGGGTGAGGTTTATTTCTTATTCTTCCCAGTACCAGTCCATAAGGTATCAGTTTTACTTTTTTGTGTAATTTTGTCCTGAGTATCTCCTTCTACTTACTTGCCAATAGGAAGTCTGACAGACCATACAGGTAAGATCCTCATTCCTGGCATAAGTGATAATGTGTCGCCCCTTACTGGTGATGAGAGGAACACCTACGAGCACATCAGCTTTGACCTGGAGGAAATGAAACGTTCAGTGGGTGTAAAACAGTTCCTTCAAGACACAAAGGTAAAGTGTTGCCAAAGCAGTCTAATAATGTTGCACATTTAGCCAGCCTCAAACAGACATCAGAACAGATTCGATATGAGATTATGCAGAATATTGACTAGAGCATTCTTTTACAATTCAGGAAGAAGTCCTGATGGCTCGATGGCGCTACCCCTCCTTGTCCATGCATGGGATTGAGGGGGCATTCTCTGAGCCAGGAAGCAAAACCGTTATTCCTAGACGGGTCATTGGGAAGTTCTCAATACGTTTAGTGCCCAATATGGACCCACCTGAAGTTGAAAGACAGGTACTGGCAAGTGGAACCACTGCATCTACTTACCTTAACCTAATGTAACCTAAGTAATGGTAATCATTATTAATTACCTAATTACTAATTAGGGGCAGTGGCATGAAAAATGTGTGCCTGGTGTTGCATGGGATCAAGCACAAAGCATGTTTTGACCTGGCCTTGAACTTCCATCATCCAGGTGTGTGGTGTTCAGTCCGCAGTCTGGCATCACTCATCTTACTGTATTGTATTTCCTCCTCCAACAGGTGCAAGAGCATCTCAAACTGGTCTTTGATAGACTGAGAAGCCCCAACAGGCTCAAAGTGACCGCCACTGTGAACGCCAAACCTTGGTTGGGCAACCTCAAGGACCCACAATACACAGCAGGGAAGAAAGCAGTTAAAAGCGGTACATGTTTCATTTTATACTTTATCTGGTAACGGATCCTCCATGTTAAAAATTCATGAGGAAAATCTAGCTGAGGCAGACAGGTCGAGTGGCACTGCATCGGCAAGTCTAGTGATACTTTTTCTGTCACACGTCTTGGTGCATTTGCACCTGTATTTAAATTGCTGAAGGTGCTTGCTAGTTTTACTTGTCTACTCTGAATTCTGCTGTTGTCATTGTTTTCAT
Organism: Benthosema pterotum; assembly: GCA_039105355.1. Taxonomy (NCBI): domain Eukaryota; kingdom Metazoa; phylum Chordata; class Actinopteri; order Myctophiformes; family Myctophidae; genus Benthosema; species Benthosema pterotum. Next base: position 46,278,168 of record CM076967.1, read on the forward strand.
TTGACCCTGTCTGACAGATAGTATTTGTAGCCAGTCCATGTTGCATCTGTTTGAGTGAGCTCTTATTTGAAGTACTGTAACTTAACTAAGAAACACACCCTGTCCGTGCCAGTGTTTGGAGTGGACCCTGAGTTGATCCGGGAGGGATCAACCATTCCCATAGCCCAGGACTTCCAAGAGGTGACGGGTAAAAGTGTTATTATGCTGCCAATCGGTGCCCATGATGACGGAGAGCATTCTCAGAATGAGAAGATCAGCAGGTGAGAAGCCCATGATTTAGTGGTTAGTCAAGTCAGTTCAAGCAAAGTGAGTCATATTCAATAAAAAATACTTCCCCCTTTGCTATTTTGTCTTTTTATCTGAAATGTGCAGGTACAACTTCATTGAGGGGACCAAGCTGTTTGCGGCTTACATTTTTGAGCTCTCTCAACTAAATTAGCACACACATCTGGGTTAGTAAGGTGGACTCCAGGTTAACTGAACTTGAGAATTTTGTCTAATAATGTGACCTTCAGAATGTAATTGTTACAAAAATGATTTCATTGTCAAAGCCAGGCTTTTTTTTTAGACTATACATTTTTTACTAAGCATTTACTGTGTTTAACTGTATGTGTTGATAGTGCAAGACATTCCTTTACAGTTATAGGCAAATAAAATAAAAGTGATCTTTGGCTGTTAATTTCTTTGAACATTTGTGTGCCTACATGTGAAATGAATGTGGAAGGAATGTGTTGAGGTAAGACAAAGAAAGAAAGCAGGTAGAATTATTATACTGTACATAATCGGCTCAGAAGGATGCAGGCAAAGTAGCTACCGCAAGTCATACTTTCAGTCATTGTCCACCAAAGCCCAGCCTCTCTTATTCTAGTTAAAGGCAGCTGGTGAGCAAAAATGAATAATGAATCCTAATGAAAAATGGGAGATGGGGGCTGCGTTTCCAACCATCCATGTCACATAATTTTGACTGTGATGAATTAAACAAAATGACTGTGAAAGTAAACAGTGTACTCATTGCAGGGGTCTCATTTATCACCTCCTGACCTGCCAGACTACTGTATCAATTAAAGCCTATGCATTCATCCATCTTCAGGCTATGGCAACGCCAACACTGGGTGTCACATGGAAGTGGTGATTAATCACTGGGTGGCCATTTGAGAGTAAATTATATTAGTATCATTGTGTCTGTTTCATATGCATTTAAAAAAAATACACTTGTGTGTATCTACTGTATATCAGCCACAGTCTTACTCTTAAGCCATCACCTGAAGTCCATAGCCCTGGCTGGGGAACATTTAACACTAAGTGCTCTAAATAAACATTTTCCTCATTCCTCAAAGTCCACAGACTTGGCCCAGGCTGACATAACATAATCTTCAAAAGCCATGCATTGTTATAGCCCCCATAAAATGAAAATAAAAAATAAAAAGAGGGAAAAAAAGATAAGCCTGTTCTATCAACGAAGGAAACTTTGGTTGTCCAAAACTCCGCTAGTTAATCCGCCCCAAAAAGTAGGGCTTCCTCCTCTTCAGTCACCTTCAATGGCAACTCTGTATTTTTAGAATGTAGCTCAAGGACCCCTGAATGACCAGACAGCAGACATGTAGGTCCAACAAATGCAGACACATAGCCAGTAGCCTATTTACCTGATTTTGTGTAATATTAACCTTTCCAGCTGCTGGAGCAAAACGTTTGGAGTATTTCCCCCCAGACAGCAGAAATTCAGAATGAAATATAGCCTATACTCATATATGTTTTATGGTGTAAATAGTTTACCGGTAATTCTAATCCCAAAGCATGTTTGTCTAACAACATTTCATGTGAATGATACTAGTTGATTTTGTATTATAAATACAGCTTTTCCAGCATCACCAGTGGTGTGTCTGCATCTTTTGTTGCTCTTGCTTGTGTTGCTACTACAATCTTAATCAATATCTCCATTTACACATAAAACTTATGGCATACTCCATGAGCGCGCGCGCGCGCGCACACACACACACACACACACACACACACACACACACACACACACACACACACACACACACACACACACACAATGTAAATTCATAAACTATATTATAATAAAATATAAAAATCGACAACAAACCCAGGGATGTAATTATTAGGGGTGTTATATAACAATTAACATAAGGCAAAAAAAAAAAAAGCATTTTAGCAATTATAATAATTTTATTGCTTTGTGTATCCCTAAATTATGGTGGTTTCATAAGAAGCCCATTCGCAGCATCGTCAACAGCAGCTACCATGTTAGTGGTTTTCTTCAGACCTCCATTTCTTGGGAACACAGAATGGGGGAACTTTTTTATCATGTCCATCAAGCACCTCTAGGGTATACTAATGACATAATTTAGAATGTTGAAAATGGGTGGAATTTCCCTTTAAACATAAGAGCTTGGGCCGCCCTCTGGTGACGTCACAGTGCAATGCTACGGGACGCCATTAGTGACCAGCAGCGAAAAGCGCGGACCTTGACAACACGGCTCGAACAACACGGTAAGACAATTTGATTCAACATTATACCGTCAACTTAAACAGTGTGTCCACGTTAAAGACTCGCGCAGGGCCAGTTGGAGAGTTTTAACGCCAGCGTTTGCCGCATAGCAATGGCGACTCGAAGGTCGATGCTAATCTACTTTTTGGGTCTCTGTGCTGCCGTCGTTTTCCAGCCCGCAAAGCCCGCCTCCGAGACGCTCTGATTGGACAGCGAGGATAATATCCCGATGCCATTGGCTGTGCTCTCCTGTCACTCACTCGGACGCCAATAGCCCCGATACGTTCCCTCAATACTCTACGCTCACTCTGTAGCTCCGAGATGAGGTCACGAGTCGAGCTTCGAAATCGCCGTTCAGACACGGCGCATGGTTTCCACAATACACGATTCTTACCTGTTTCTGCACATGTAATCCAAACAGTGAAGGACCCTACGCACGTATAACTAGGTTAACATTGTGTACGGAAGAGAAAATCCAACCCGAAACTTGAACAGAGCACTTATATCTCTGCTTTTGTCAGACAGTTTTATGTTTTCGTCGCCATGTTGCCGCACATTACTGCCCCCTCTGGTCAGATTCTATGCATGGATTGCAATGCAACATAATGGGAACGATCTGGCCAGAGGGGGCAGTAATGTGCGGCAACATGGCGACGAAAACATAAAACTGTCTGACAAAAGCAGAGATATAAGTGCTCTGTTCAAGTTTCGGGTTGGATTTTCTCTTCCGTACACAATGTTAACCTAGTTATACGTGCGTAGGGTCCTTCACTGTTTGGATTACATGTGCAGAAACAGGTAAGAATCGTGTATTGTGGAAACCATGCGCCGTGTCTGAACGGCGATTTCGAAGCTCGACTCGTGACCTCATCTCGGAGCTACAGAGTGAGCGTAGAGTATTGAGGGAACGTATCGGGGCTAGGACGCCAAGTGACAGAAACATGTTGCTAGCCCATTAGCCAACAACAAGCAGCAGCAACATGCTTGAACTCAGTGCGACAACAGCTGTACTTTTAAACTGTGAAAATGTCCTCGTTGTTGTTGGCAGCAACGGCACGGGACGGCATATAAGCACCGCGATACAAATGTTAACATACGCGCCATTCAAACAGTCAGGGTTTACTTTGTGGGGCGGCTTGGTAGTCCACTGGCTAGGTTGCTATGTAGTAGTGTTTGGCAGTGTTGCCAACTGACAAGATCCAAAATGCACCAGTGGCACTTCCAAAATGCACTAGAATGCGGCTAGATGCTCTGCCTGGAAGGGAATATATAAACATACAGATCAAAATGACCATTAAAATTGTATATTCTCTAGTTGTGTAGACTTGGGCTAACACACATGATGATTATTTTAACTCTTGAGAGCGTAAAAATGAAACCAAATGGACCCGCAAGGGTCCATTTGGTTTCATTTTTACGCTCTCAAAGAGTTACATCATTTAGTCTGGGGACCACTGGTTGAAATCACTATCATAGGAGGAAAAATGGTGAAAAATGAGGGTTTTATCTCTGGCGCCTGTCAATCAATTTCGCCCCAACTCACCAGCCAAAAAGCTCTAGATTTTCCGCCAGGAGTTTTTCACTAATTTTGGCGCTAGGGGGGTCTGAAAAAGCGCTAAATATAGCGACAAACGCGCCAAGTTGGCAACACTGGTGTTTGGCCAGAGCCTGGTTTATACGTCGTCGTATGACGGTTGAATCGGCTCCTCTCACGTACCGCCAAATCGGCCGGTATTTACAACGAGAACTGCAAGAAAACATCCCATTATTAGTAACGTTTCCTTGAACAAAATATTAAAGTTTGTTTTGAAATGGATCAGGTCATGACACCAACAGGAAGCGGTGCTGCCACCACAGCAGCATGACGTATTTGATCCTTTCTGTCCCGACTGACATGTCAGAATAAAACATTTGAACAAGTCAACCCATGTCACTCACACGCTTTATAGCAGTGGTTCTCATCTCAAACCTTTCATACCAAGGAAGGACCCGCACATTGAATCATGTGCAAATGTACATTTCTTAAATAAATAAATAAATAAATAAATATCTAATAAATAAATAAATAAATAAATAAATAAATAAAATAAAAACATCTAATAACACAGTCAGGGCTTGACACTAACACTTGCCCGCTTGCCTGGGGCAAGTAAAATAAATAAATAAATGGTGGGGCAAGTGAAGCCTGCTACCTGGTTGCCCGATCGGGCAAGTGTGCAACATTACACTATAACACAACACAAGATAAATTTGTCTTGAAGGCAGTCATTGCACTCTGCCTCTGTGTCTTTCACTGCTTTCTAGCTATCCACAATTCCAGGCTGGATTTGGGAAACAAAACAGGCAAATTAACATACACATCAAAATGACCATTAATCTTACTAGACCTGGGCTAATTAAGATGATGAATTTTAACTCTTGAGAGTGTAAAAATGAAACCATTTGGTTTCATTTTTACGTTCTCAAGAGTTACATCTGGTTAACCAACTTAACTGGGGACCACCTGGAACCTGGGGGGCAAGTGACCATGACCTGAGGGCAAGTAGAACCTGACTTGCACTTGCCCGGTGGGCAAGTGCCTCGGAGACCTTAGTGTCAACCCCTGCACAGTGGTTTAATCGTGTTATTTTATCTAGTGTATGTCTGATAGCCTAGTTTGCACAACAGTTCTTGCAGTTTGCCCCTGTAAGCACTAGATGGCGACAAATAGCTAAGTTTGTTCTCACAGTCTTGTGAAAAATGACTAGTTTGTGTGTGTGCGTGTGTGAGACTTAGATATTATGGGGCTCATTTATTTATTGCTGTTTGATTAGCAGCCATTTTACAGGTTACTGTTGCCTGGTTATTAGCAACATTCACATGCAGTTACAGTACTGTTTTATCCTATTTGGTCTGTATGCTGGTTTGTGTAAATGTTTGAGAACGGTTGGATTCCATCAGCCACTGTGACTAAAACTTTAGCTTCCTGCAGTGACAATTATTATTAGTGGTGCTAATAATACTACTAATACATTACCATCCTGTGAAATGCCTATTGTATAAGATGTTTTTCCATTTTTATAATCTTTTATAATTTTCCTCTTGATTGCAGGACAGCATTGAAAGACAGTTTCCCATTCATATCTGCCTTTTGAGACATGTAATATGGATCAAAACCTGGCCTCAGACGGAGAGCTTGTTACGGACAAGGTGCCTCCAAATGAGGGAGAAGCTGAAATGTGTGAAACCGATTCACCGGCGGGTGAGGATGCCAGGCCCGGTGATGCAGGTGAAGAGCAACAAGCCACAGCGGGGGTAGAAGTCCACGACGCACCCGTTTGCCCCGTTTGCATGTTTGTGGCTAAAACTCCACGAGCACTGAAGATCCACACAGCAAGAAAACACGCACAGAAACGCAAATTCAAGAAGGAACCGACAGAGTCCGACAATTCTGATGCAGGCCCAGTTGAAGTAGCGCAGGGGAGTAATGCTGATGCAGGCCCAGTTGATCTAGTGCAGGAGAATAATTCCGATGCGGGTCCAGTTGAAGTAGCGCATGAAAGCGTATTCGAGGCCACACAAATGGAGGAGCCCGAAATGGCAGGTGCCCCCCCAGAAGCAGTATCCAAAGATCACGGCATATATGCGAAGGGCTCTCCTCGCGCGGCGAAGACCACGACCAAAGAGAAGGACATCCTGGAGGAGGACAACCCCGTCCCAGAGAGGCGGGTGAGCAAGCGAACCCCCAAACCCAAGATGATTCACTCCTGCGACTACTGCGGACAAGAGTTCAGGGACAAGCCCCTCCTAGATCTCCATACCAAGAGAGTCCATGCCAAAGACGTGCCATTGACATGTGAGTATGGGACGGATACCCCTGTACAGGGAAAGTGCCAAATGTTAACCCTAACATACGCCAAACATGTACGCTTATAGTACAATACAATATCATTAAACATAGGGGTGGGCATCTTTGGAGAGGGACACGATAGTTCCACACTCACTCTAGAGGACCACATATTTCTACCTCAGCACAAAATAGTCAGAGTGTATCTATTTTTGTACTGGAAATCCTGGAAAGTAACCAAAAAATGTTTTGTTTAAACACTTTGACCTTCTTTTGAGAAATCCGTGCTTTTCTGAATGGTCACGTCTGAATGGGCCCTCTCAGATTCTTTCCTATTATGACATCATATTCAGGTACAAATCTACCCCCCCCCCACCCCCCTTAACTTTGCCTCCACCCACCCTTTAAGTCATTGGTATGCTATGCATGGATGGATGGGGGAGTAGAAAACCACGGGTCCATGTGGTTCTTCGTTACAAAAATCAGTTCTTATTGCTATATTTAACAAATGCCACTAGAGCTCTATGAATGAAATGCAGAAGAAAATACATGGCAGGTTATTTTACTTGTCAAATGCCACGTATACAAACAGGGACACCTCCACAATTTCAGTAGAAATGTATACTGAAGAGAAATAGACCGCGGTCATCCCATTTTGTAGGCTATCCCACTAACCACAGGGTTACAAAAACAGATGGCACGCTTCAATATATCTGACATATTTCCTGCTGGGATCCACTCATAAGTCCGATGGCTTGTCATGGAGTTGGATGAATGAAACCAAACACTACAGAAAAAAACCCAAATGTTCCGGGAATGTTCCGGCTCCAGGCAAAAAACGATGCTGATTGAGTGGATGGCATATCCCATGAGACATTATATTTTACTTTATCAATCGTTTTTGTATTTGCATCTTGAAGAATTTCCCCCTTCAACCTCCAACATGAAACAAAAGTAAAACTTGTTTTGCTTCTTGTTTCTCTCCCAAGTCCCCACCTCCTCCCACTGTGTGTGTGCGTGCGTGTGCGTGCGTGCGTGTGTGTGTGTGTGTGCTCTGCTGTGACACAATACAAAATGGCTCTTCATTTACTGTTTTCATTAATTTTAATAATTCACTGTGATGTTTGGGCCTCTTCGGGCAGAGGAGGTCCTTGTCCAAAATAATCATTACAAAAAAGAAAAGAAAAAAGTACAACATTGTAAATGAAAAAACACAGTTCAATCATGCATTAGAGGGACAATATCAGTTATCGGAAAAAAAAAAACTCACTGTTTTTCGATGATTCTGTCATGCCTTGAAGTTATATTAAAATGAATCTCAAATATCTAAATACCGAAGCAAGTAACTTAATAACTGTCTGGGGTATTGTGTTCTTCAGATCTTCACATAGTCATGTGTAGAAGATGACTAAATGTTTATGAAAGTGCAATATCCCCTTAACTAGTGCCCTTGGCACTGCGAGCAGGCACCCCTCTACCTCTCCTTATTACTTATTCTCCTACCTCTCCGTATTACTATTTTTTGCATGTCATCTTTGTTTCTTAATTATTGTAATTATTCTTTTTTTCACATTCTGAGGAACAAAATGTGAAAAAAAATAGACTGCCGTTTATTTAATCTACACCTCAGTGACGAGTTTCTTCTTGTCTTCCAGTCAACGTTGATGACAACACCGATGGAGAGGAGGCAGCTTCAGCTTCTGTCTCCAACGCAAAGCTTTCCCAGACCCAGGCAGCACCACAACGCGTCCAAAGCAGGTTCCAGCAAAGGTGTACCATCTGCGAGTTCAGGGTTAGCAGCCCGGCACTGCTGGAGAGCCATGTCAGAGTCAAACACCCGTCCCCTGACTGGTATGCCTGCAAACTCTGTCACTATCTCACTGCCACATTTGAGTGGATGGAGGCCCACTTCTCGGAGAGTCACCCGGAAACTGGGACTTTAAAAGAGAAAGGCTCTTTGGAGAACTACATGGAGAAGGTCAAACGAGTAAGAGTGGGTGATGAAGAGTCTGAGGAAGCTGTCGAGGGGAGTGTCATACTGCCAGTTGAGGAGAGGGAGGAGGAAGGTGCGGTGGAGGCCGCCAAAGCCATACTGGCAAAGGTGGACCAGGCCGTATCCGCAAAAGCCATGATGGCCAAGGAGGACACATTGGACGAACCTCCACCAGCCAAAAAGAAAAGAGTCAAACCGAAGCAGGGGACTACCACCACCTGTGAGTATTGCGGCCTGGTGGTGTCCAGCGCTACCAACCTTAGTGTCCATGTGCGCCGTAAGCACAGCAAGGAGTACGGCTACAACTGCATCCTCTGCAACTACAGCTGCGTGACAAAGGGTGACATGGACCGCCACTGCATCACCAAGAAACATGTCAAACGTGCACAGGAGTCCGCCAAACAGAAACAGTCGGAATCCGATTCGGACACGGGTGCACCTAGGGCAGAAGCAGCCCCGCTGGGCACAGACGGAGAGTCTGAGGCCGACAATGGCTCTAAAGACAACAGTGGAGAAGACCAGGAAGAACTGGACACGAGCCCCAAGAAGAGCAAATATGACTCTGTGAATGCCTGCAGCCATTGTGACTTTGTGGCCCATTCGATCCCCTCGCTACATCTTCACGTGAAGAGGAAGCACACTCGAGACTTTGAATACGTTTGCCTGGCTTGCAACTACTACGCCGTCACGAGCAGGGAGATGTCTCGTCACGCCACCACCGACAAACACAAGCAGAAGAGCCGGAAATATCTGGCAATATCTAAACGGCAGGGGAATGGTGAGCAAACCAGCGAGAAGCTCCCCGTCATTCTGGACGTTGTGTCTTGCGTGGAAGAACCCGTCACTTGCGCCGACGGTAGCCGCGCTGCTCTAGATGGGGACAGTCCTGCTGCACAGAGCACAGAGAAAGCAGTTGCCACTCCACCAGGTGATACCGCAGAGTCCAGGAAAGACGCGGATCAAATGGAGACTATGGCCGGCGTCGAAGAAAACCCAGAGGCTCAGATGGAAAACATCTCATCCGACCCTGGAAGTGAAGTGAAGCCAGCAGGTCATGTCGAAGTGGTACCTGTGACGGCGTCTCAGACCCTCTCTGAAGTGGGCGAGGCCATGGAAGTAGAGGGCCCGGAAGACAGGGACGGGCACGAAGATGGACAGAAGAAGGACAGTCAGGATGGTGGACAGGAGAGAGACAGTCAGGAGGTTGGACAGGAGAGAGACAGTCAGGAGGGCGAAGAAGGGTTTGGGGACAGCCAGCATGGCGAGGAGGAGGAGGAGGATGGGGAGGAGGATGAGGATGTCGACACAACCGAAGAGAAAGATGACATTTCTTTGACGGAGATGCAGGCGTCCAAGGCTCCCATCTTTGATGCCAGCATCGTGTCGGTGAAGGCCCTCGCCGAGCAGGAACAGGCCTTGCTGCAGCAGCAAGGCCTCTGCAGCATTGCAGCTGCAGAGGCGGGTGGCGGTGTATTGTTCCCCGCCTCGGCCCCGCCCAACCCGCACGTCAAGAAGATCAAGCACTCCCTGGTGAAGGTGAAGAGCGAGAACGCCGCCTTGACGCGTATCCGCTGCGACGACTGCGGCTTCATGGCCGACGGCCTGAGCGGCCTCAACGTGCACATCTCCATGAAGCACCCGTCCAAGGAGAAGCACTTCCACTGCCTGCTGTGCGGCAAGTCCTTCTACACGGAGAGCAACCTGAACCAGCACGCGACCAGCGCTGCTCACCTGCGCAACGAGCAGAACAGCGTGGAGGAGCTGCCCGAGGGCGGCGCCTCCTTCAAGTGTGTCAAGTGCACACAGCGCTTCGACGCCGAGCAGGACCTGTTCGTGCACATCAAGGAGAAGCACGAGGAGCTCCTGAAGGAGGTCAACAAGTACGTGGAGGAGGACACGGAGCAGATCAACCGCGAGCGCGAGGAGAACCAGGGCAGTGTGTGCAAGTACTGCGGCAAGGTCTGCAAGAGCAGCAACTCCATGGCCTTCCTGGCCCACATACGCACACACACAGGTATGTAATGTGTTATTACTCGACGCATGCAAATCCAAATACACTGGACATAAGAAAATTGTATTATTACACAGCTGAAATCCAATATTAACCTCTGGGCCGCATTAAGTGAAGGGGGCAACCAGTTGCACCAGTGTGTGCGTGTGTTGGAACGATATTTCTCATCTGTCTTGTTTCTCTCACATGCTCTTTAGATACATATAAAATAATATAGGGTTCACACTGCACATCAAAAAAGAAAGAGAACCCATATGTGATATGTCCTCTTTTATTTTCCTGAACCAATTATTTGGCAAAGGTCGCAATCATTCAAAGAGAGAGTTCTGGCTCTCACTGGCGTCAGATTTCCAGCAGATGAGCCACACGGGAAGAGTGGGGGAATTGTGATATTTGGTGTGTGTGTATAGGCCTAAAATATTGTCTTTTTACATACAATCATGAATCCACCTGCTGACCGGCTGTCAGCATTGAGCAGCTGATTGGCTGAGCATGGAATATGATGTAATGCAGGGGTGCCCACACTTTTTTGAATTGAGAGCTACTTTCAAAATGAGCGTCTCAACAAGATCTACACATCAAAAATGTGATTGTCCCATTACTGGAAATCCATTGCAAGGCCCCTAGAAAGTTTGAGCTTTGAAATGGTGGTGATGGTGTTACTTACTGTTATAGAGTTTAAGAATAATGCACTTAAAATGAAAAATAGAGGGGGAGAATTGGAAGGTTTTCCTGTTTATGCTATTACTGACGTTTGAAAACAGTATTTGAGGTTTGAGTTGACAGTTTGTGATGTTGAGTTTAGTTTCTTGTACTCTAAGAACTAAGAACTTTCACATTTTTGTCCACAATAACAGTTATTCTCCATTTTCTAATTGTGTAGACTCTTGAGAATTACATAATTCAGATATTTAAATATAATATAACTCCTTGAGAGTGTAAAATGAAAGCAAATGCACATCTGTGGTGTATGGTGATAAGAGCACGCCTCAGGTCACAGGGGTTGACACTAAGGTCTCCGAGGCACTTGCCCATCGGGCAAGTGCAAGTCAGGTTCTACTTGCCCTCAGGTCATGGTCACTTGCCCCCCAGGTTCCAGGTGGTCCCCAGTTAAGTTGGTTAACCAGATGTAACTCTTGAGAACGTAAAAATGAAACCAAATGGACCCTTGCGGGTCCATTTGGTTTCATTTTTACACTCTCAAGAGTTAAAATTCATCATCTTCATTAGCCCAGGTCTACACTGTAGAATGTGTATGTTAATTTGCCTGTTTTGTTTCCCAAATCCAGCCTGGAATTGTGGATAGCTAGAAAGCAGGGAAAGACACAGAGGCAGAGTGCAATGACTGCCTTCAAGACAAATTTATCTTGTGTTGTGTTATAGTGCACTAAGTTGCACACTTGCCCGATCGGGCAACCAGGTAGCAGTCTTCACTTGCCCCACCATTTTTTTTTACTTGCCCCGGGCAAGCGGGCAAGTGTTAGTGTCAAGAGCACGCCTGAGGTCACACAAGCCATAGCCGTCATCACAAATGTGATCAGGTCATCACAAATGTGATCAGGTCATCACATTTGTTTTGTTCCTTCCTAATTATGGCTGTATTTAGCCCAAGGAATGTTTCTTTTGTGCAAAAGTAATGCTTGGAATGGATTCAGAATAATTAAAACGAAACCCCACTAGTTACATGCTACTTAAAACATGATGTAAGTTTATATACCGGTAGGTGTTTGGTTATTTGGTATGGCCACATATAACCGCCTATACAAGAATTGACTCAATGCTGACAGCCGGTTTAGGCAATATTCTAGGCCTAGAGGCATGTGAAAGGGGCCAGGGCTAGAGGGATGTAAAATATTTAATCTAATTGGCGTTTTCTGCTTAAGAGATGCTCATTCAACACTTAAAATGTGTGCCCTTTCAGGGTATTAAAATGTAGCCAGTAGTTGGAAATGGCTGACAGAAAGAACTGTGTTGAAGTGTTTCAGATATCCTCTGACAACAATAGAGTGTTGAACCCCATATGTACTTATCCAATTTTGACCTGAGATCTGATTCTACAAGTGTCTTCTGTTTATGGGGAAATGTCTGTCACGTTGACCAGTAAGAGCGTCACATTTTCACAATTTATCAAAAACTGCGGACCTACAAGCTCACATTAAAAAACAGCAGATGTACAAGCTTGTACATCCGCTGTTTTTTTAAATAGCTGAAGTATAACGTAATGCTTAGAACACGTTCCTGCCCAAAACGGTATATATCTCTCTCTCTCTATATATAGTAGTAGTGCAGTCTAATGTGCAGGCCACTATCTGCTCCAGCCAGGTAATAGTTGTTTCAGGACGGCGGAAGGTAAAAGACTGATTGAGCCTCGGACCAGCTAATGGACCACAGATTGGGATTCCCTGAGCAATGCCTTGGTCAAGAGACATGTGCGACTCATAATTGATGTGTCCATTACCGAGACTCAGTTGTAATTATAGTCAATAAGTCTCTGTAAATGTGTTAAAGCTTAGGCTAAAAGCATTGGAGGCCCCGAAGAGAGGTGGGCTAATAATTTAAAATAATCAATGCCGACGTATTCAAAGCCCTTAATTTCCCTGTGTGTGTGTGTGTGTGTGTGTGTGTGTGTGTGTGTGTGTGTGTGTGTGTGTGTGTGTGTGTGTGTGTGTGTGTGTGTGTGTGTGTGCGCGTGCGCGTGCGCGTGCGCGTGTGCGTGTGCGTGTGCACGTCCAAGCTTGTGTGTGTGTGTGTGTGTGTGTGTACACGTATGTCAGCCTTCATGCCTAGTTGATTATCCTCAATCCATTAAGATTTATCTTGTCATTTATAATGCAAAGCAGGCCGTGCGCTGGTCAGGGATGTTGGCGGGGGAATGTCCGGCAGGTTAAGAACAGAGGGCGCTCCATTACTCTTCCCTGACCACGCGTATTAATTGCTTTTAAAATCAACTTAATGCAGGAACGAGATGTGAGGGCGCCATCAATAAATGCCCCTCTCTACTTCCCGTGGCCCATCCCTCCTTTCAGCCCAAACTTTAATGGGACTTTAATTGAAGTGCTGAGCTCTATTCGTGTGTTGCGTGTGTGTGTGTGTGTGTGTGTGTGTGCGCACACGCATGTGCATGTGAGCGTTCACATGCCTGCGTGTGAGTGCCTGTGTGTGTGTGTGTGTCAGGCCCTTGCATTTTTATTGAGTGACAGGCTAATTCTTAATTGCATTCATAGTGGAAATGGAAAGCTTGCCATTTCCACAGTCAAGTGTGCGGTTGTTTTGAGGTGCTACAGTGTTGAACAGTGCTCCAAACGGAGACAGACTGTCCCTGGTGTGTCCTGGCCTGGCGTGTGGTACTGGCATGCGGTTAAACTGATCCCATCATGTTTAGCCAAATGCTTAACTCAAATTAAGGACAATTCATATTTAAGGTGCTTCCACGAATTGTCCGCCAATGCGATCCGTGACCTACTTATGATTATGGCTGAAATAATCATGATTACTGTGCTTGATTATCAGTGATGGTAGATATAATTGCTTTACATTTTCAATTAATTTATTTGTATCGGGAAATTTGGACAAATGCACATTTAGCTAGGAGCCTGTTTCTGTAGTGTGAGACAGCTTGATGTACAAGTACACATGACACTACAGTAGTATGTTGCAAGGACCTACCGCCAACACTTGTGCTAAGTGCCAAGCAGGGAGGCGTTGGGTCCCATTTTTTTTAGAGTCTTTGGTATGATCCAGCCGGGAATCGAACCTGACCTTTCAGTTTCAGGGCAGACACTAACCACAAGGCCCCTGAGCTGGTCCAATAGTTCTAGCTCAAGGTAAAGGTATTACCAAGGCATGTGCTTTCCGGGTTATAAAGCGCACCTGAATATAGGCCGCATCGGCCAAATTTTGCGAAAAAATCAATTGTGTACATATACAAGACGCACTGGCCTATTAGCCGCAGGTGTTTTAATGCTTAATTACCATATGTAAGGGTTCTTGCACAGATGAGATTATCGGCAACGGAATGCTGTTTGAGAAGCATCCTTTTTATTATTTAAACGACTACAGAACTGCACGTGCTGTATGTAATTAACGCTAGAGCCATAAACCAAGGACGGATCTAGGCATAGACATGGGGGGGGGGGGTGCCCTCTAGACGCCCTGACTGCCCCACCAAACATGACGGAATGCAAACAATGAAAACTTCAAAGATATTTCAAATCAAATGCTTATAGCGGTAGTTAAACATTGACTAACTACAATTTTGGCACCACTAAACCAACTGCCATTTTCGGCTGCACCCCCGATTGAGAAATATTACATCCAGGCCTGGCCATAGAGTGTAGCCGGAGATGCGCAACTCCGATCACTTCATGAAACCAAATGAGCGCTTGCGGGTTCATTTGGTTCATGAAAAAAGGTAGCCTACCGTACATCTGGTTAACCAACTGTCCACCATTTAGCTGTGGACCACCAGGAATCCTCTCAATGTTTAAGACGCTCGACGAGGCGTCTTTATTGCCGCCTCCACGGACCCCCTCCTATTCCTGATCGCGCAGCTGCTGCTGCTGCTGCCGCCGCCAGCCTTTCTAAACCCGTTCGTGGATGTTTTGACACTTTTCCACGCAGTCAGGATCCACTGGCAGACTTGAGAAAAAGTTGCTTTCAGCATGTTGCTCGCGCTGGTGCGCCGCGGTCCGCGGAGCTCATGGCGTCTCCGCCGCGCTGGCGTTCCTCGCGTTGGTCCGCCGTCTAACCATTGATTCATTGATCCCAAGGCTACGTGCAGCAGATAGATTTCCTTATTTTTCAACCAGCTCGACTGACTTTAGCTGCGTTATATGTACTTCTTCGTTTGCTTTCCATGATGCATTTAGTAGTGTCTGTCTTAGCGAACTGCCTGTGCCCTGTCCCTCTACATTTCCTGCTCGGGCCGGCTTAAAGTTGGGGTGCATACCGTGCATTTAGCCGTAAACATCCATACATTGGCCGCACCGCTGAATAAGCCGCAGGGTCCAAAGCACGGGGAAAAAGTCGCGGCTTATAGTCCGGCAAGGTAAAGGTATTACCAAGGCATGTGCCTTCTTGGTAAGACTTAACAATGAAACATCTTTAACAACCTTTTATAACTTCTCCTATCCTCCTCATTTTAACTGAGTCGAGTCATTCTGATGTATGTTGTAGCCTACTGCCTTCTTAAGTTATGTACAATATGTTTACATACATGCATTGCATTACATTACATTGCCTTTCAGACATCCAAGTCATTTTTATTCCTCTTCAGGAGAGATGTTACTTAAGAAAATTAAAATAACGACACAGAGGCCCAGAACAGATGGATTTAGCTCAAAGTCAAGGGCACACTCAAAGGTTTCCACTGAATCATACAGTGTGTCTTAGTTTCGCACTTTGTGCATTCGATTGAGTTATGTCGTGTTATGAGATTACGTTCATTGCCACCGTTCCATTTGCGCTGCTCTTATTTGTGGAAAGCACCTATTGCTCCTCACTTTGACACGGCGCGTGCCGGTTATTATTATTGCTAAGTTCCCCTCGTTACGTTGAACGATTCACCTTTTGTGTAGCGGCCATTTATCCCTGGAGCTTGTTTGCGAGGCAGGGCTGCGGTGCGGGGTGTCTGCCCAGTGTCTGGGCCTGGCAGCGTGTCCACGTCCTTTTAATTAAGACCCACTTTTTATTCTCTTGATTAATCAGTGAAATCAGGGAACGGCAGTGGGAGGCTGCACAGAGATTTGTCAATTTGTCCCTTTAAGGAATGCGCACCGGGGGGAGGAGGAGGAGGAGGAGGGGGAGGGAGAAACACGCGTGCACTTGCATTTTTGCCAATGTGGGCGCAGCTGGAATTAGCATTTTGAGGTAAATTGGTCACTTTTTCACCGGAGCAAGCTGTCTGACCTCAGACTTGGCGTGTAGGGAAGAAGGGGTAGAGTAATGGCCACGCGCTCATGCTCCGAGTGCAACCGCTACTGTGCTTCAAGAAATGACCGAGAAAGAAAGTTACGAGTCTGTAGCGTTTTGTGCTATTGGGTATAATGTCCGAGTAGTCTTGTCTCTCAGCGACTACAACCATGACCAAAAATGTCAGAAAATAAAAAACAAGAGTAAAATATTAAGGAAGGACTACTGGAGAAAAGAAAGATTAAATGGTGCATTTTTATAGCGCCTTTATCCAAGGTGCTTTACATGTGTATCACATGTGTATGTAGCTTGTGCATCACATTCATCCATTCACACACACATTCATACACTGATGGCAGTGGAAACCATGCAAGGTACCTACTAGCACATCAGGAGCAATTAGGGGTGCAGTGTCTTGCTCAAGGGCACTTCGACACTAACTCTGCAGGAGCCTGGGATCGAACTGGCGACCTTGTGGTTACCATCCGGTGGCTCTACCCCTGAACCACTGCCTCCCCGATTAAAACTCGGCGACAAGGGGGGTTGGGGGCTGATGACCGCAAATCTGGACACATCTCTGTTTTTACTATCCAACAAGTCCTTTCACTCTGGAGCTTTCACCCCGTTCACTGATTGGTCTAGAGATTCTAGAAAGACACCCAAATCATCCGCCCCTCCATTCCACAACATGGGGATGTCCTGAACTGAATCACCACGAGTATGATGGCCTCCCAATGGCTGTTTGAAGACAGTAGCAGGGGTTGACACTAAGGTCTCCGAGGCACTTGCCCATCGGGCAAGTGCAAGTCAGGTTCTACTTGCCCTCAGGTCATGGTCGCTTGCCCCCCAGGTTCCAGGTGGTCCCCAGTTAAGTTGGTTAACCAGATGTAACTCTTGAGAACGTAAAAATGAAACCAAATGGACCCTTGCGGGTCCATTTGGTTTCATTTTTACACTCTCAAGAGTTAAAATTCATCATCTTAATTAGCCCAGGTCTACACTGTAGAAGATTAATGGTCATTTTGATGTGTTAATTTTCCTGTTTTGTTTCCCAAATCCAGCCTGGAATTGTGGATATCTAGAAAGCAGGGAAAGACACAGAGGCAGAGTGCAATGACTGCCTTCAAGACAAATTTATCTTGTGTTGTGTTATAGTGCACTAAGTTGCACACTTGCCCGATTGGGCAACCAGGTAGCAGTCTTCACTTGCCCCACCATTTTTTTTACTTGCCCCGGGCAAGCGGGCAAGTGTTAGTGTCAAGCCCTGTTTGAAGACAGTAGAACTGAAACTAAAGCAAAATTTGCTGTCACAAAAACAACACTGCTTCTTGTATTTTAAAAGGTGATGCTAGTCTAGATGGTAACCTGTGAGAGGCGAGCGTAGCCTGTGTGTGTGTTAAGGCCGGTGAGGGGGAGGTGGGGAGTGAAGCATTGCGAGAGGTTCCTCACTCTCTCTCTCTCTCTCTCTCTCTCAGGGAATGAATTAGTCATTCCCTGTCTCCGTCCTCTGGCTGAACGTGAAAGGCTGAGGAGCCACATCGCCCCTATGTGGATGGCAGTATTAATTTAACATGACACCGCATTGATGGTCAATTTCAGTTTTCACGGAGGCTGTTTAAGTGGAGTGGTGGAGTATTAATATGATGAGATGTGAGAACTGAGGGATGTTACGTCTCTCTCCCTCTCTCTCCCCTCTCTGCCATGTCTCATACTCGTACCGCCAGCCATCTGGACAAATCAGGTCCCCGCGCGCCCGTCTTGTGCTTCACCTCATCTTTTTTGGTGTGTGCGCTCCTGTGTGTATTGGCACATGTGCGCTTGTTGTGTGCTCCTGCATAGAGATGTGTGTGTCTGTGTTTGTGTGTCTGACATGCAGAACCTATATGTAGGTGTATGCAAAACCAACAGAGGCCTATATGCGTGTCGGTGTATGTTTATGCTTGTGTTAAGTATAGACTCTGTGCGTGTGTGTGTGTGTGTGTGTGTGTGTGTGTGTGTGTGTGTGTGTGTGCGTGTGTGTGTGTGTGTGTGTGTGTGTGTGTGTGTGTGTGTGTGTGCGTCAGACGTAGCACACTGTGGGGACTTGGATTTGCTGCTGCAGCTCGTGTACAGACACCCCGCTCCCCTCCTCTCCCTGTTTATGGGCCTTGTTAGCAGAGGCATGCCTTTCAATCTTCGTTACCGGCTTAAAATTCGATGTGTCGTACTTCCAGCTCGCAGCAAGTGAACCGTGTATGAACGAATTAGTAATCTACACAAAGTGCTTAATCAAATCAGTGACCACCCCCCCCCACCGGAATAAATATTGGATATTTTTTCCGCGTTGTGCGCGAGATACAGGATGCATACGGTTTCTATCATGTGAGACGATTCCTTGCTTGTTTAGATTGGAGGTGTCACAGGCAGTGTGGTTAGTGGTAGCGTGACTTTGGATCGGTCCCTGGTCTACCTACCCAATGCCAACAGAATGTTTCTTTATGGCATATGTTATGTACACACATACACAATATGCACTCAATTTTACCGGTATAATTGAATTCCTTGTGTGGCTGTGCGGAGCCTAAACCAGGAACGTTTTCATCATTTTATTTGACTGAATCCACATTGAAAGATGACAAAATCAATGGGACCGCGACCGATTTGCTCGTTGGTTGCGGCCTCTCTTCAGCGGTCGCCACTAACCTAACCCTAAACATACATGACCTCAGTAAAACCTATGCCTAAACCTAACCTTAACCCCTGAGCGATAGGATACCTGCCACAACCACAAAATGGTCGTCGTGACCAATGGTATCGGCCGGGACTCTTTTACAGGGCCTCAGTCGCGGTGGCACATTGATTTCACCCCTCCTGTCCAGGTCTTGGGTGAACTGCCTTCCCTTTTTCTTTTTCACTGACAGTTGTTTTTGTCACTCTCTAAGTCCCGGTTTGACATAATTTAAAGAGGGTGTCCCGTGATTTCTGTATTTTTTCCAATTGTATACATGTTTATGTATACAATGGTATGCATGTTTTTCTCATGTGCAATGATGTCTTCCCCTTGTATTTAGGATTTCATCCTGGGGATTGAAACCTTTCCTGTCAAAGGTGCCAATGAAAAAAAAACAGTAATATAGTGACATCACACTATCAGCCCCTCCCCTAACTCCTCCCCCTTTATCATACAACTACAGCTTCAGTTCAGGTGGATCTCCACCGGCCAGGTAAACCAGGCATACTTACCGAACTGGTGGGGTTGCCCACATAAAAAAATGACAGTTTAATAAATAATACTTCTTCTTTGAATATTCTTCCGCCTCATAACAATAATACCTGATGATCATGTTTTTTAGAGTGGGGAAAAAATCATGGCAAGTAAGTAGTGCCCCTTCCACCCATTGCACACTTTTTGCAGTTTGCAGAGAGAGAGAGAGAGAGAGACGATCGGCCATCAGCAAGCCCTCCCCTCCCTCCCCTGCTCTTAAATGACGGATTGCGAGTGTAGGCTGTGCCACTCTCTCAAATGGCCGCCCCACCCCAGCTTGGATTTATTAATGACAATAATTAGGGAGAAACCTCCCCGCCAAGCACCGCCAGAGTGATTAGCGCTTTAATGATGGAACAGGGTGTAGTAGTGTGAGCGCGCGCAACGGCGGGAATTGATTTACGTATTCTGCCTGACCTTTGGAATCCAATTTATGCATCCATCCACGGGCTTAGAGGAAGAGTAAAGGTACACGAGATGGAGGAGAGTGACAAGAACAGGTCGAGAATACCGAGAGAGAGAGAGAGACTTCCTGACACTTTGTGGTTTGACTGTTCTTTTTGGTAAGAGACCCAGGCTAAAGAACCCAACTGAAATGCTTGTTGTTGTTGTTGTTTGTTGGCTGGGAAGTATGCCAATACTAAGGCACAGTAGTGAGGATCTGACAAACTTATATGGCACTGAGAGGCATGTAGCTGAATCAGAAAAAGAAAAGAAAAAAAAAATGAATATCTCCCGAGACCGAGAATTGTTGACGATAATTGATTTGAAATGGACATAAAATGTGTGTGTGTTTAGAAAACATTACTACCTAGGACAAGGTTCAAGGTTACTTTATTTCGTCTTGTGTGAGAATTTTTTTCTTGGACATTCAGGCTTGCAACAACAAGTAAGACAGGACAGTACAGCTACAGGACAGTACAGTTATACAGTACAATACAGTAGTTGTGACTCGTACACCTCACGAAGCTTACACGCCACCTCGCATAATTAGTACTAGTAATAAAGAAGAAAAAATAAATATAAATACAATAAATATAACAGTCCAAAATCTAGTGAACTACATTCACTTTGCCTGCCCTAGGGCGGCTTTCTCAAATATGGTCTGACAGGTGTTGACATCCCCATAATCTTTCCGGCCATCTTTACAGGACTAACTGTAGGACATTTTTTAAAACCTTTTTTTTTACCATAACTTGCCACACTTTTTTTTTTACAGGGTCCAAGCCGTTCAAGTGCAAGATCTGCAACTTTGCCACGGCCCAGCTGGGGGACGCCAGGAACCACGTGAAGAGACACCTGGGCATGAGGGAGTACAAGTGTGACATCTGCGGGTGAGTTCCAACTTACAAATCCATCCCTGCAAAAACGAATGCTTCTAGGTGCAATGGACCAGCATTTTATTATGAATCCTGCCTGAAACACTGGCTTGTGACGTGTCTGAACCAATGAGAGTTCCGATCCCTTCAGGTGATGGGACTGGTAGTTTTGCTACACACAGGACGATCGCAGGACGCATGTGTGGGTGTGTGTGTTTGTCATATAGTCGGCCAGCTCTGTGAGTTTACTTCTACAGTATGTGGGCTACCACATAATGTTTTCAGATACAGTATATTTAAGCCAAATAAGACACTGTCAGATGCTAGAATGAGATTAAAACCAGAACATACACGAGCATTTCTGATCAATCAATCAATGGCACCTGTGTTTGGAGGACGATTAAGAAATGGCATGAAAATAGGTCAGATTCATTTTTATTGGCTTTTATTGCTGTAGGCCTCTAGATGTCATCACGCACCACATTTTAAGTTTTCAGCAAGTAATGAAATTGTATTTTTCTGGATATTTTAATATGAAAATGCACAGTGCGTGGCGTGCATTGCTGGGTATGGCCGTGTACGTTTTCATTTCACTGCGACTCGAAAACAACCTGAATGTCTCATCATAGAAACGTTTTAGACAAAGGTATACGTCATGCTGTTGAGGCTCTCCTTCACCCTCAACACTCAACAGCGACCATGTCTTTAAAATAAGGCCATTTTGTTACAAACACTCCACTGTTCCATGTTAGCAGACTGCTGGTGTGTTACCCTCACTGGTATGTACAGTGTGCGTGCTTCGAGCTTGCGTGCATGCATAATCCTCAATTTCCGCTTTTAACTGCTCCCCGAGGCCGCACTCGTACGCCAAAAGAACACCAGAGCGTATTCTTCTCTGTCAGCTCGCCTAGTTAGACAAAAGGTTAAGAAAATGGGAGTCGAGTTTACGGACAATTCATCATTCCAGTCAGCGTGGTGGGCATGCCGTACAGTACATACGGTATTATTACACATGATCAGCTTTACAAATAACCTCAGTCAATGCGGTACGCCTTTATATAGGTTATTCAATGTCTATAAATAGTCGGGCGCAGCAGTGTTTGTGGTTCTTCATCCCGCGTTAAAGCGCGGTGGACCCCCTAGCATGCGGACCATATGTTCCGTTCGGCTCCATCCCAGTCCCATGATAGACCCCCCCGCCGTCTCGCCCCGTGTTCAAAAAGGAACGCGCTAGCTGTTAAACATGCAGTCGGGGAATAGAAGTACTAAATTGCGGGGATTTTCTTTCTTTCCCGGGCCGTCGGCCCGCCCGCCCGCTTCTCCGCGGCGATTATCGTGCATCAGATGAAGACGTATGGTTACTTAGCCCCCGTCTTCCCCTCAGTGTAATTTCTGTGTAAACCGTTTCCGTTTAGTTCAGTCGTTGGAGGTTTCTGTTGTCTTTATCCTGAGCTAGCGAACGGCAGGCCAGCAGCAGCAGCAGTAGACGGCGTGTTTATTTGCTCTCCTCTCTGCTGTTTTTGCAAACATTATAAGCAGGGCAAACATGCTTTTGGTTAAACACTGCCGTCTCCTGTAAAGAGGAGGGGGAAAGGCTTGCGTTACACAAGCCCTTCAAGCCCCTTTTTCCTTCCACAAAGTGGGGTTTTGGTAGTCTTTGAGAGTTTACAAACATGGACCAAAATGGATTTAAAGAGCGCCGCACACGCACAGTCGCACACGGCGAGGCACCAGCCACTTCCCCAATATGCCTTTAAATGGGCCTACTAAATACAGCCCGCCGGTTTCACAAATCATGCGACTTGGAGGAGCTATGTGCGCTGCCAGTGGCAGCCCAGCGCTGACAAATGGGCCCCTGTGTGTGCGTTCAGTGCTGACTGATCACCGCGGCCATCTCTCCTCTTGACTAAAGAGCAACAAACAAAAGAGTCCTCCAAGAAGCACCCTCATTAGGGCCACCAGCCCATATACACACACACACACACACACACACACACACACACACACACACACACACACACACACACACACACCATCATCAGCAGCTGTGCGCTGTGTTTCTTAAGTTTTTTAAGATTACACGATGCGCGCATACTTTTCTTAATCTGAATCTTAAAGCAGTCGCTAATGGGAGGCCATGTTTCAGGTGTAATGCGATTTCTTTCCCCCATATCGCCTCTTTTGTTTTGTTTTAGGTGACCTAGAAAAAAAAAACAAAAACACAACAAAATTGAGATTACAACGCTATTAAGCTAAGGCTTGCTCCGGCGGATGCTAACGACGGTATGATGTTTTTGCTTTAACGAAACCCAGTTTTAGCTAATGGGATGCTTCCTTATTGTCACCATTTATCATCCCAATTAAGGTGAGGACCGTTTCTCAGATAGCGCCCGCCGATTTCCCCTCGTTTACCAAATTTTAGGGATTTTGCAATTAGTTTTTTGCGGCGGTGTTGCTGATGGCGGCGCCGCCAGCCTTTATATTGCGTTTTCTCATTGTCACCTCAGCTCAACATGCAGGTTAATTACACACACACACATAATTGTTCATGCACACACACACACACACACACACACACACACACACACACACACACACACACACACACACACACACACACACACACCCCCACACATACCATACCGGTACCATATAAATGGGTATGTATATAATACTATATTGAATTAGGAGCCATGCGTACTTCTAGACCCTCAAAGTGCGTTATGACTAATGGACCTTTGGCTTTTTATAATTTACTTGTTTTGTTGTTGGCACTGCTACAGTGTTGATGAACCCGGAAACCAGATAATAACATAATATACTTGCATAAGATCTACTAAAAAACACACACACAATTTCAAATCTTGAATCTTCAACGTGTTAAACATGCATTTAAATGCATGTATATACTGCTACGCTCACATACCTTTATGTGTTAACTCAGCTATAGTTACATCATCATAAATAATACATATACAATAGATAATCATACAGAAGAAGAAGCTTTATTGGTTTGATAAAACAATCATTCACATTGTCAAAGCAAGTGTCATGTAACACAAGAAAAAACAGTTGTTAATTAATTCTTTAACAATTTTTTTGCCTCTTTGGTACAAATGCCGATATTTTTCCTCAAGATCTCAGAAAAACAAAATCTTGTATAAGGTCTGTTTAAATATAGCAACTCTGTTTACATGGACACGGTCTAGATAGTACAGACAGTAGTCTTTAGGGTGGTTGAATTCCATCGGCCAATCTTCTTTTAGTCACGACATTTCACAAATGTTGATGAAGTTGTTTTTTTTTTTATAAAGTTTGCTCCTTTGTTGTAGTAGTAGTAGTACCCCTCTTTTTTGTAGTTCACTCCTCTTCTTTCTTGTTTCATAGTTCTGTTGTTCCTGGAAGCACCAACTGTTCATTTTTGTTGAACTTTTCTACCGCCACTGAGCACCACTGGTTGATTCCTCCCTTCCCCGCTATGTACATCATTTCTTTTTATTGGTCTCTCCCCCTCTTCTTCTCCTCTTCTCTCACACCAAAAAAATCTGAATCTCACATGTTGTTTTCACACATGTAAACCCATAGTGACGTGACGGTAACGTCCATCGTGATTCCACCTTTCACCGACGCCATCGATCTGTTCCTCTCCTCGGGAGATCTCTCTGAGGCTATAGACGATCACCCGGCACCTGACACAGAGCTCTAACGATTGAGACGGCCAGCCGAATAGATTGTGTAGACCCCAACACCCACCCCCCTCCCCAACGCTGTCCACCTCACTTTAGCGGCCTGTCCGGCGGCCGAGCTCGCCGGCGGGGAACCGGGGGGAAAGTTGTTGATAGTTCAAGATCATATTGTTGTGGCATTTAATTAACAAATGCAAATGGAGGCCGGGCCACGACGGGAAACCTCTGACCTCGCCGCCAATCAAACCTGAGAGTGGTCTTTTATAGGAGCCTCGCTCATTACTGCCACTATATAGCTGTCTGTCTGTCTTTTGGAGGTCTCTATCTGTCTGTCTGTCTGTCTGTCTGTCTGTCTGTCTGTCTGTGTCACATCCACATCTCTTCTATGGTTCAACATACAGTATATTCTCTTCAAATAGCAGTACCTGCCGGCGGTGCTTGTTGAAATTGAGGTGGTATATATCGATTGAAACCGTCTTTTCTTCTTATAGACATTCGTTATATTTGCAGGAACGCCTCTTCTAATATTTAATCTGTTATAGCACGCAGACGTCTCATGAATACCACCGAGCTGATTGATCTGTCCTAATTTGAGCCTACCAGTAAACCGACCTCCACCGAGCTTTTTTTTTTTTGCAAAAACAGCAGAAAAAAAAAACACAAATTGGGCCCCGCCGCCGCCAGCCAGCCAAGCCCACAGCAACGCACACACAATAAGATTTCTCACATTTAATTGGTCAAGCAAACAACAACCTTAAAGCACGTGAGACGGCAGTTTCTCAGCAGTCCACCCCCCCCCCTCCTCTCCTCGGCTGTGTTGTGTTGTTTCTTGTGTGTGTGTGTCCGTGGTGGGGCCGGGCCACTTAATGAGCCTCCTCTCGCCTTCTCTTCCATCATCTTCCAGAAAAAAGGCCCTGGATTCAGCACAAACCACCACCTCCCCGACCCACCCCCAACCCCCCATCCCGCCCTCCACACTTCATAACCCCGCTGCTCTCCTCCTCCTCCTCCGTCCTCCGTCCTCCCCAAAGATGCTAGCTGTACACGGACGGCCCCGCTGCTGTTTGTAGGTGCTAAATTATGCATCATGGAGTCTAAACGCTGTGAGGCATTGGTTTAATATCTCGGCCCGGAAGGCCTTTAGAAGTATTAGCTGCTGCTATAACGTTGGGGGGGAAAAAACAGCCGTCGGATGAGGCTCGGACCGCAGCTTTATGGTTATGGGTCATAAGCTAGCCCCCTTTTGCTGCTGTCACTGCGGTACTCACTTCAGGAATTCGGATGAAACTTAAAAACGGCTGCCCTCTCTCCCTATGTATCTCTCTCTCTCTCTCTCTCTCTCTCTCTCTCCCCCAGTTAGAAAAGTTTCTGGGTGTGCTGTCTTCTCTTGTAGCGTTGTCGAAAAAATCTCCACATTGTGTTCTCTCTCAGTTCACTTGACTTAAGCGCCGAGTTATACTCAGCTTGTGCATCACTGTGTCGCGCCGTGTTAAAAAGAACAGATCTAAAAAGCTCACAATACGGCATGGCACATGTCACTGTGAGCTTGCAGATCGTCTCGTGCGACACCTACCGGATTTGCAACCCGAAGTATAAATCAGGGTCTTTCGTGTCTGAGCGAGTGTGTGTGTATATATAGTCCTCCTCCTGATATCATATTGTGTGTGTGTGTGTGTGTATGTGCGTGTGTGTGATGTGACTGTTAACAGGATGGGGGGGCTGGTCTCGTGTCAGAACCCTTTTGTGTCCCTCCCTGTCTCTTTTTTTGCGAGAGTTGTCTGTGGATGTTCCCAGAATAGTCCCATCAGTTCCGCCCCGCATGGCTCATCCGCTGTAATGTGCCTTAATGCCCGGGCCCTCCGTACCACTGTGTGTGTGTGTGTGTGTGTGTGTGTGTGTGTGTGTGTGTGTGTGTGTGTGTGTGTGTGTGTGTGTGTGTGTGTGTGTGTGTGTGTGTGTGTGTGTGTGTGTGTGAGGCCCTGGGCTGGCAGTGACAGTAGAGCAACATCTTAGCTATGCTGCTTATCCAGAGAAAGCCGTCACTTAACTCAGCCCCTCCATTGTCTACACACACACACACACACACACACACACACACACACACACACACACACACACACACACCCATCGCCTTCTTCCCTGACGTGATTCTCTATAATCCCCCCCAACAGAAATCTGGTTAGAGAGAAACTCCCCGGGAAACTATTTTTAATGTGTGTGTGTTTGTACGAGAGTGTGTGTGTGTGTGTGTGTGTGTGTGTGTGTGTGTGTGTGTGTGTGTGTGTGTTTGCATCCGCACATGCACGTCGCCCCCCTCCCCACCTCCTCCTCCTCCTCCTCCCGTTTAAACATTAATGGTTGTTGCAGATGAAGAGAAGGATCCCCCTATGAGGATGATTATAATGTCACTCCCCCTGATCTCCCGCCGCCCCCCGAAATAATTGTACATCATCGCTTCATAACGTTGTCAGAGGGACGTCGACGGCAGCGTCGCCGTGCAATTAAAACCCGCCGAATATAATACGGCAAATTACTGCCTGTCAGGCCGCCGCGAACAACACACGCGCTATTTGAGTTACACTTAATCATCACGTGCATTAGCGACTTCGCTAAGATCCCCCCTTCTCTCTCTCTCTCTCTCTCTTACGGCACGCGGGCGTGAAACTGTGCCATACACAGGCGGTGGGCGCTGGGGGGGTGGTGTTGGGGGGAGCGATACAACCGCTCCAGGGGTACTTATGTATTTATATTAGACTTAGACCCTTAAACAGCCACGATGTTGTAAATGATTTAGCTGTTACGCGGCGGCCGAGGAACATGCCGCCGCGCCATGTGTTGGCAGGAACAACGCTATACGCGTGGAATCCTGAATTTCATTATGCAAGGCTAACAGATGTAAACATTGAATATTTACCCCCTCCAAACAAGTCGGTGCTGGCTACCACAAGGCTCTTTTTTCCCCTGTGCGTTTGCATATTTTCATTAGCATTTTATTCAAACTCAAGATGCCGTGCATTAGGTGAGGCCATATGTGTACAACTGAATAGTAAACTTATAGGAATGTTAATGCTTTAACAGCGTCCATGCCAACCGTGAGATATCTCACCAGTAGTTATTTACAGGGTAGACCACTTTTTCTGTTTTTTTTTTTTTTTTTTTTTTTTTTTGTAGTTACCTTGCCATGATGTAATATCAAATGTGGACAAAATAAATAAATAAATCAATAAAATTCCTGTGATTAGAATCCAGTGATGCCCCTCGTTGACTTACATTGTACGCTAAGACATCTAGCAAAGTTTTTGTACGTAAAAAGACACAAAGTTGATTCAGACTCTACAGAGCATCACCAAAACTTATGTAGTTTTATTTTTATTTTTATTTTTTATAAAAATGTTAACATCATGTTGATTCTTTGCTTTTAATAAAAAAAATCAACAGGGAGTTCTTTATAAAAAAATAAAATTACATAAGCTATGGTGATGTTCTATTATTGTCTGAATCAACTTTGTTAATGTACAAAAAGAGTGACTTTGAGAGCTGTCATTGAGGGGCATAATTGAATTTTCAATTTCTAATCCCTGGAACATTTTTCATTTTCTTGTCAACATTTGGAATTACATCATAGCAATGTAAGAAAAAGTAAAATAAAGTGGTCTCACCCTTTAATCCATATATAGCAATCGCCCATGTCGCTTCGCGCCACGGGCGGATGAAGCTGCACCCATACCATTTTCGGTTACAGGACTTATATTAGGCAAGAAAAGCATCAATAATAACATCAGTTGTTGTTGAAGTTGCAACAGGCATACAGCATGCATTAAGCTAAAAGTCTGACTCAGAGAGTTTTCTGTTTTCAATGATGAAATGCTGTTGGTTTAGTGGTGCCACGATGGTAATTAGTTATTAGCAGTGTTTCAAATCATTTTAAATACAAGCACTTTAATTTGAAATATCTTGGGTTGTTTTGCATGCCATCATGTTTGGTGGGTCAGTCTGGGCATTTAGGGGGCATTGCCCCCCCATGCCCATGCTTAGATCCGCCCTGGCAAGACGTGCACGGTATGAGATAAAGTATAGAATGTTGGAAGCTTGATAAAACATTCACCTGTGGTCGCACTAAGAATATTGTTTGTCCGACTTAGGGCTGGGGCGGTATGGGATTTTTAATACCGCGGTAATTGCGGACCCCCATACCGCCGGTATGGCGCTAATGCGGTACACAGCCCCCCCCCCCCCGGCGACGCAAAAAAAAAACCTCCCGTTTATAGTGTTATTCAACACAGACTGCAAAATTCGGACATGTACAGTACAGCGGGTGAGTGCACCCCGCCGCCGCTTCCCTTCCTCTAAGTAGCCTACCTCTATACCACAGTAGCAGGCAGCGTCCTTTTAAAAACAGCCGGGCAACTTTTGTCCATCAGTTTACCAAGGTGACATCCAGTGTAACATGCGTCGCTACAGTGAATCAGTGAATAAGCTGTGCAACATGACGAAACACCAGCTGTAAATAATCGTCCCTTGATTGTGTTTTAAACGGATTATACGAATCATTTTGGGACAAATAAGGGTAGGAGCCGGCGATCAGCTAGGAGGTTTAATATCTTTGGCGTGTTTATATGAGGGACAAACATTGGGCTACACGCACTATGGATTATGGCAAGTAACTGGTTTCAAATGCTGCCGAGTGAGGAAAAAGCCCTGCGATGCGAGCGAGGCTGTCTGGCTCGCACCCGAATAAAACTCGGACCAGCCAAAATGAAGGGATTCATAAACACTAAAGTTTTGCTGTTGCCTGGTGTCTGATGTGTATGCTATATTATTACAAACCGATCTGAAATAAAGATAAAGAAGTCTATGTAGAACAGCCGCAATGAAGAGAACAGACGGCTTAAACTCAGGGCTGAATTGGGTCGAGCCCTGAAGCCCTCCTGTTACGCCTCGCTCAACGTCGCATGGACGAGGGAGAGAGGGAGAGAGAGAGCGAGAGAGAGAGAGAGAGAAAGAGAGAGACAGACAGAGAGAGAGATGGTCCGTGGAGAGTATCGCACATTACAGGCAGGAGGACCACCTCTCTCTCTCTCTCTCGCGATCCTTTCCACTGGAAAGGATCGCACGAGAGAGAGAGAGAGAGAGAGAGAGAGAGAGAGAGAGAGAGAGAGAGAGGTGGTCCGTGGAGAGTATCGCACATTACAGGCAGGAGGACAGCCGCCCCATCGGCCACAACTATGATCTTTTGACTGACAAAACATTTAGAGTTCGGTTAGATCACATATGTCAAACTCAAGGCCCGCGGGCCAAATCAGGCCCGTGAATGAATTATCTTTGGCCCGCGGATAAAATTGAATTAGTATTAGAACTGGCCCTCTGGTATATTGCACACACCATGATAAGAAATGAATGCAACTAATTGTTTTACTTCTTCAACTTAGTCTCATTTACTTTCTCAATTAACTATGAAAGCAGCACTTGGTGAGGATCATAGAAGAAAAAAAATCCCTGAAAAATAGCAGGTGTTCACGTCTCATAGCGCGCCACTCTGTGGCGCGCTATGAGACGTGAACACCTGCTATTTTTCATTATACGTTGTAACTTAAAACAGCTTTTAATGCAGGCAGTTTCATCTTTACAATTATTTTGCCATTAAGAGGCATTGATTTTTGAAGGGAAATTACTATTTTGCTGTTTGACAGGGACGTCATTGTAAACCGGTGTTGAAACACAGACCGGTATCTCCGGCCCTCGACTTGTACCAATTTTTCTATTTTGGCCCACTCTGTATTTGGGTTTGACACCCCTGGGTTAGATCTATCGAGCTGGATTGAAGCAGTCAATTGGAATTGCAACGGCTGCCAGTGCATGCATTCTAGCTCGGATCAAACGACCATTTAACGACCTTCCTTTATTGGCCCTGCATAATCATGCATAATAATCATTTTAATACTATTGTTATTATCTTAACATATTAAACAAATTCCAAGTTCGCCAGGCAAACGTGATAAATTATGAGAAAAGACTATGGTGCTGCCCTCTCCTCGGCAGATCCACAGAGTATAGACAGAGTTGTGACAACTCCATTCACTTCATGGGGCCAGTCCAATACATAGACTTCTATTGAAGAGGGACAACCGGACCCTATGGAGTCTATTGGCTCGCGCTCGCATTTTTTGACCCCTCAATGTCGCAAAAAAGTAACAAACAAAAAAAGTCGAAAATATTTTTTTTATTATTTTTTTATTTTACCGCGGTAATGAAGCCCATACCGCGGTATGCGTTACATACCGGCGGTATGGCGATATTGCGGTTATTGCCCCCAGCCCTAGTCCGACTACTAGAATACGGATGACAACCACGTGGATGTGTGGGGCGGCTGTGGCTCAGGAGGTAGAGCAGGTCGGCCAATGATCCAGTGGTCTGCGGTTTGAATCCCGGCTCCTCCTCTCTACATGTCGAAGTGTCCTTGGGCAAGACACTAAACCCACCTTGCCTCCAGTGGCTGCCACCACTGGTGTGTGAATGTGGGGACGCTGTCGTTGACTGGGGAAAGTGGGGACGCTGGCGTTGACTGTTCACTGCTTTACTTCCCAAAGTATGAATGAATGGACCATTGTAAGCGCTTTGCGTATACACTTAGTGCATAGAAAAGCGCTATAAAAATGCAATCCATCATCATTATTATTAACCACTTCCGGCAGATAAGGCCTGAATCTAGTTTGTGTCTGAACATATACAAGGTAATACCCCCCCACCCCCCGCCTGTCTCTGATTGGTCTTGTCGTATAAATTTGTTGATAACCATCTTAAAACGTCCCTAGTAGTGTTTGTTATTTCAGTTGGGTATATTTGCTCCAATCCTGTTAGGGATGGGGGTTCCATTTTGTGACCATCTGTTGACTGTGTCTAAAGCTGGATTGTCACCTCCTGTTACCATGGGGTGTTGGCTTCTGGTTGGGTATAAGTTAACCAGCTTCACCCACGTCTGTGTGTTGCTTTGACTAAGGGACGGTTTCCCATACATGAGATGTAAGTCATTGTCAAACCTTATGATATCATAAATAGGATCACTCATATTTAAGCTCTGGTGTGTTGTCTCGTTATTAAAGGTAGGGTAAGTGATTTGAAATTCATCCTGTAGTTCCAGCCTGGTGCACTAGGGGCGCCAAACACTAGCTACACTATGTGAGCCTGCTGCGCGATCCTGATTGGAGGAGAATTCGCCACCACCTGGGGAACTTTTATTAGCTCCTCTGCTAACGGGGGGAGGGGGAAACTCCATATATGGTTTCCACACCTTATAATAGAGCATTTTAACAGAAAAAAATATTTTTTGGGTGATATCTGACAAAAGTGAAATCACTTCTCCTACCTTTAATGTGTCTATTTCTCCTTTTCCGAGTACTATGCCAAATCTGCATCCACAGTCTACTGACGCTACAAGAGAATGGCACTGGCCTCATGTTGCCGCCCAAGGCATCGGGGCAGGATACAGCTCTAAACTGCATTGTCCCTTTTGTTGTTTTAGACATATTGATTTGTGGGCGCACCCAAAGGCTTATTATTATTATTTTTTTGCTCTTTAGAGACGATGGCTGACATTTATTCCTCATTGAAGACATTATCAATATTTACTGTTCTATCTGGACACTTGAAAAGTTCCGTCTGGCGGGTTAGGTGGGGGTGGGGGGGTGTCCATGGCCAGTTGGGTGTGGCGGCGGTGGTTGTTTTAGCGGTCCCTCTCCACCAAAATAAACACATTCTGCCCCTGATGCCGCTTTAACTGAATTTAGTGCGCCATTATCGGAAATGAAATAAGTAACGTTAAAAGGTCATTTGGAAAATAATGCAGAAAGGGCCGGTCTGGAAAGGTTAAGTATGTGACGGAGCTGTTTCTGACGATAACGAGGGGGAGCGGCGTATGGCCGGTGGAGAGCTCCACGTTCTGTTTTTTGACTGCGGCGCGCCGCGATCGCTCTTTATGACCGGGACAGCTTTACAGCCCCGTTACCCCCCCCACCCCACCCACCCCATAACACGATAAAGCGCAGCATAATGGATTGGATGTGTTTAGTAGCCTTGGGGCTGATGTTTGTAAAATTAATGTTTTTGCAATGGAAAACACACACACTGACTGTCTGGTGTCTGTGCGTATCTACACACACACACACACACACACACACACACACACACACACACACACACACACACACACACACACACACACACACACACACACACACACACACACACACACTCAATACAAAATCCATCATACATGTTTTAGAATGGCATTGTGGTCTCTTAATTTTCTCTCATCTGTTTGCTTATAAGATGACATTTAACATATGGCTGCATTGGAAAGGATTGGGTTGTGGATCTGCTTTAGAGCTGTGCATTTCCTCCCCTTTCATGACGTCGCCTGTGGCCCAGAAGTAATTTCCCCATTCATTTGTTTGTTTGTTGTTTCATTTTTATTCTTACAAATGATTTGATCCTTCCCCAAAACATTGTGTGCGTTGTCATGATTTGTCACAAGTCCCAAATTGTCTTATACAGGTATAAGCCATTTTGGAAAAGTCTATGAGGAAAGCGAATGTGGGAATTCATTTCTGGGCTGCCTGCAGGCGACGCCATGAAAGGGAGCAAGACTGCGCAGCTCTATCTATCGGTTGCAATCGGGGGCGTTGGCTTTATGGCTCGAAATTAGGCAGGACAATCGCACGAGGGACGCAAGTTGCTTGGCCAGCATCTCATTTCGTTGAAAGTTTGAAAAGTTTGGATCGATCAGCATCTTTGAGTAAAAGAGGAAGAAGGATAGAGTATTGTGAATTAAAACACTTCATGTGAGCCCATCATTTCTATTAGATGTTCTTAATAACACTCATACTACTCATATACAGTCATACGGGGTCCTGTTGGCTCTTTAGTGGCCCCCCAATGTGAGCGGGGTGCGAAAGGCGCCTCATAATCAACACATTTCCCTTTTAATCAAAAGCACAAACAAAATGAAAGCTTCCAGCAGATGCTGAAAGGCAGAATCGGTAGTTTAGTTCAAGACGCTAACACAGCAACATGTACTTGTTTTTTTCTTGAGATGTTATTAAGTTGCATTAAATATTCTATTAAAGTTATATTCAGAAAACAAACGGCAGGAGGACCCTCTTGGTCCAGGTAATGAAGAGAGGCACCACCTGGGATTCTCGGTAATTTCTTTTCTTTGCTTTTTTTTATCGCTAAACCATAACCCGAAGCAATTGAGATCGAACCCTTAAGGGGGTCCGTTCTTTTCTAGGTTTCTCAAAAGTTGAAATGAACACTTCTTATGCGTGTAATAAAGAAACAAGGGTTTTCTCTCTCTCTCTCTGTGCATTATATGTTAGCGCGTGTTTCATTTTCATTTTCACTTTTTTTTTTGTCCCGCACAAAGGAATATACCAGCAATCGAAACCCCTTCATTTAATTTCTTCTGGCTGTTCGTTCTATTGAGCTAATCATCTAACGGCAGATTTAGGAGCCTGGCGCTGTTATAGGAGAGAGAGAGAGGGAAAAAAAACTGAAGAGGGGAGAAAAGTTAATGAGTGATTAACAACAGCAATTAAAAGAAGAAGAGGAAGAAGTAGAAGAAGAAGAAGGGGGGAGGGGGGTTGGGGGGGTAAAAAGTGTGTAATTAAAATATCACTCCTCTCTTTGTCAAAAAGTGTGTGTGTCATCCATTGTGCACTTATTAAAAGACGGGGAGGGGAAGAAGGAGAGAGAGAGAGAGAGAGAAGCGTGTTTAATTCCAGCACCCCGAAGTGTGTCTGGTAATCTGCCCGCGGGATGGGATGGGGGGCGGAGGGGGGTGATGGGGGAAGGCTGTAAGTCTTGTTTAAGTGTGGGTGGGTGGGTGGGAGGTGGGTTGTGTCATTGCAGGTTCACAGTCATGCATTTCTGGTGTGTTGACACCACCCCATCGAAAGGGTGGGTTGGGTGGGGGTGGCGGTGAGGTGGGGGGGGGGGGGGGGGGTATTTGGCAGTCAGGAGTAATTTAACTTAATTAATGGGATGCATATTTGATGGAGGAATAAAATATCCCCGGCTCAGCAAAGTGGAAAAAGGGAGGTGAAAGATTTAGTGGGAGTTAAAGGTGGAGGGGAGAGTAATTTGTGCGTTCGGTTAAACCGCTCCTCGTGGCCGCCGCCGCCACCACCGCCGCCGCTTCGAGAGAGAGAGAGAGAGAGAGAGAGAGAGAGAAAGAGGGCGAGCGAAAGGAGAGGAGAGGAGGAATGAGACGTCTTAAGGATGGGTACTAGAAGGTGATGGGAGTGAGGGTTGATAAAGATGAGAGAGAGAGAGAGAGAGAGAGAGAGACAGAGAGAGAGAGACAGAGAGCGAGAGAGGGAGAGAGAGAGACAGAGAGAGAGAGAGAGAGGTTGATGAAGATGGCTCTGGGAGGGAGGGAGAGAGGCCGATGGTTTGAGAGATGGATCGGTTGACTCAGAGCTGAGTGGAGGATGCACAGAGGAGGAGGAGGAGGAGCCCGTCCCTCCATTGAGAGGCCAATCAGACTGACAGGCCATGATTTAATTGATATCCGCCAGAGTGAGTGTCTCTCTCTCTCTCTCTCTCTCTCTCTCTCTCTCTCTCTCTCTCTCTCTCTCTCTGTCGTACAAACAGACACATTACGGCGCTTTGCAAAACTTGTGGCAGGACGGAAGAGCTGCCGGCTGCTGCCAGCAAGCCAAGCAGGCAGGCAGGGCCTTTTTAATATTCATGAGGCGGCGGAGGGGGCTTTTAAAAGAAATGCAACCCCCCCGATCCTTACTCTAACATGCCTTTAGACCCCCCCCCTCCCATCACCCGTCCCCCCTGTTTTACCTTACACACACACACACACACTCTCTCTCTCTCACACACACACACACACACACACACACACACACTCACGCTTTTACACGCAGACGGCAACGCGTCACGCTGGTTCCTCTCTCTCTCTTCCCAGACAGACCTGTGGCCCGATGAAAAGCTGTCACGCTGCTCTTAATCTCCCCTGGCACTTTTTAATTGACTTCCTGTAGGTATAGATTATTTTCATGGAGAGTCGCCCTGCCCGCCACGAGATGTTTGATACCATCCCCGAGACTGGCATCTGGGACGCTCGCTGGTACAGCTCACCGGCGGAGACGATGCTACCATCTCTCACTCTCTCTCTGTCTCTCTCTCTCTGTCTCTGTCTGTCTCTCGCCCTCTCCCTTTCTGTCTGTCTCTCTCTGTCTGTGTGATGGCCAGACGTATTGGGGGAACAGGGGGAGAGAGAGAGAGGGTAAAATGCAATCACTCATTGCCATCATTGTAATTGAGCTGATGTACCTGCTGTGTGTGTGTGTGTGTGTGTGTGTGTGTGTGTGTGTGTGTGTGTGTGTGTGTGTGTGTGTATGTGTATGTGTGTGTGTGTGTGTGTGTGTGTGTGTGTGTGTGTGTGTGTGTGTGTGTGTGTGTGTGTGTGTGTGTGTGTGTGTGCGCGTGCTGTGGCACGTCTTGGCTTTAAGGAAAGCTCTTTGTGTCAGAGCGAAGCCACTTGTAGGACAGAGGCTGCTCTTTCACTCTGACTGTCACACGCTACATGCCACACATCCCAATGACACACACACACACACACACACACACACACCCTCACACCCTCGCCAAGCACCCAAACTCCTCTTTGCTTAACTAGAATAATTCATATCTTTTTGATTGTCTTTCAAGTGGCCGAAGGGGAGGACGAGGTAATTATCTCATCAAGCCTTTTGTAGTGTTTTTTTTAAAGGCATAAATTAATGGAGGCGTTGCCAGTTGCCAGGGGTCAGAATCGTTGCGGTTTTGGGGGGAGCCTCTCCGTTCATTTTACCTCCATAGCTCATCGTTTGTTAGCATCCTTCAGGCCTAATATCATGAAATCCCCATGATCCACCAGATTTATGAAGTGATATTGACCATTGTCTATGCAAAACAGATAATAATCCGTGATGGATGGCCGACATTAGCCGCGAAATTACATCAACCTTAACAGCCCCTATCGTCGTAGAGAGAGAGACACACACACCTACAGTACAGCACACACCCCGGCTCTCTCTCTCTCTCTCCCGCTCGCCTGTTTAATTGATTAATTGCTGACGTGGATGGATGAGGTGGGGTTTGTGGTGGTGTGGTGTGTGTGTGTGTGTGTGTGTGTGTGAGGGCGCCTGAATCGGTGGCTGATTGCTAGTCAACCATAAACAGGAGCGTGCGGGCCGCGGCGCGGGCCCTCAAGGGCACTATTCATGCTCCCCACCTTATGGTGATTCCTTATCCGGGGCTCTGACAAGAGGAAAAATATTCGGCCATAAAAAGCTGGTATCACCGGCCTGACATATAAAGCCCTCCGTCACACACACACACACACCCCTCTTCCCCGCTGCCAGCCACCACCCTCCAGCCTTCCCCCTTTCCCTCTCTCTCTCTCTCTCCACTGGCTCCCGGCCTCTCTCTGCCCCAGCACACCCCTCGGACTCTGAAATCACACCACTCCCGGTGTAGGGTCGGCTTCCGCTGGCGTGTAGGAGCTACGGCCCCCCAGGTAGCCTCCAAACACCGCCTTCCTATCTTTAAATATGAGCAAATAATGGCGCGGTGAGTGATGTTGCCTGTGTCCTTGACTGGGGGGATCCTCTTGTGTGCTATAGCCACAGCTCACTGTCCCCCAAAGCCCCCTCGGGACCTGTAAAATACCCCCCCCCTCTCTCTCTCCGTGTACTAGAGAAAAAACTCCCAAGGCTTGTTTTTCTGGTCGTCCGGTGCATCACGGGGCAGGGGACGGACGCAGGAATGCATGGAGTGCCACGTGATGTACAGTATACTATATATTTACACTCTGAAGTGCGTAATGAGTTTTCTTAAAAATGTGCCTGCGTTACAGTGATCATTAACACATTATAATGCATATGTTTTTCATCTTTATGACTTTGTTTGTTTGCACGGCTGCATCTCATCGCCCTGACCGCCGTGTTTTAGTTATCTTAGTAGGTTAGTGGGAGAAAAAAACACGGCTGTGAACATAATGGTGAGAGCATGGCAGCCTGATCTCCCCGTATAAAGGGGGTCAGTGGGGTAAGCAATGGGCAGTGGGGCAGTCTAACAATGGTAGTAGATTGTGCACATCGCCTTCCTCTTCCTACGATACGATACAACTTTATTGACAGTTGGCACTGAAAGTTGTCTTGCATCCATGGCGACACCGTTCACGTATAAGACAACATACAAGTGCAACATACAATACATTACAGACACGACAGCAGAAACAAAGAGCAAAACACTGACGATCATGACCTTCGATTTATCGATGTTGGTTTAGAAGTAGGACAGACTGATGTACAAAAGAGTTCTTTAGTCTGTTTTTCTTAAATTTAGGAACTCTGAACCGCCTCATGGATGGCAAATTGGCAATAGCTGGTATTCTTCATTCAGGACATGTGAGGGGTCAGAAGAAATACTATGTACTTCCTGAAGAAGATCCCATTAATCGAAATGTAGAATTAATAAACCAGCGGAGCTGAGTTTTCCCAATTGCCAGTGTCGCAGACTCTATTTTCTTTCTGGGAAAGTCTCCCGGTATTTGTGGAGGCTTGGCTGAGGGGTATAGTTATTTTTTGGTTGGCTGTAGCTGATATTGGTAGTGTGGGTAATCGGAAGGTTTGCTGGTTCCATCCTCAGCCCACCCGGTTCAAGTGACCATGTGCAAGGCACTAGAGTAGGTGTGAATGCTCCCTGGGCGCTGTACTAATGGTGTCTATTTCTCGTAGTTATTAGCGTGGATAAATGCTTAGGTCACGTCCCCAGTTACTTTGCAAATATTCCAACAATTAAATAAATGTATTATTAATGTATTAATGTTGTTCTTGGTGCTATATTATTACTAGACAGGAACGATGCAAGTTGGAAACAATGAAATTATGGTATGCATGCTGCACCCTTATGAAATACTCGATATATGTCAGAGTACACGTTATAACTTTACAGGTGTACATACACACGTAAAAATATATATTGCATTTATTATAATATTAATGGTCTGCAGCAGTGGTTTTCAACCAGTGGTCCGGGGACCACCAGTGGTCCTTGAGAGAAATGGACCCGCTTGCGGGTCCATTTGGTTTCATGTTTACGCTCTCAAGAGTTAAAATATTCATCATGTGAATTAGCCCAGCCCAAGTCTACACAACTAGAGAATGTAGAAGATTAATAATGGTCATTTTGATCTGTACTGTATATTTGCCTGCTTTGTTTCCCAAATCCAGCCTGAAATTGTGGACAAAAGCAAAAAAAAATCTCTAGTGTTGGGTCTGTGGGGCTAAAATGTCATCAAATGGTGGTCCTCCGTGGCTCAAATTCAGAATAAATAGTGGGCCCTGGTATGAAAAAGGTTGAAAACCCCTGGTCTGCAGCAGTAGTCCCCAAACTCATGTACAAGTGTAGCAAAGCTGAAGTCGACAAGAGTTGACTGGATGTCAAGTGAGACTTGCTTCTTCTTCTTTTCGCCCGGGCGCGTCACAGTGTTAACCCCCTCGCTGCCAAATTATTCAGGGAGAGGCCGAGCCCCCACTCGCAGGCCCCTGTGAAACCGCTGACACATCGATTATGCCACAGAAATCTCGGTCCGACGAGGTGAGAAAGGGAGAAGATCCTCCCCGAAGAAGACTACCCCGTTTATTCTGTTTATTCAGCAGTAACACACGCATCGGTCGGGATTCTTCTGCCGACGATGATAGTCCTTTTGTCTGTTGTAGTTTAGTTCCAAATTAGGGGTTTACTCACTTTAATGGCCATTTTCAGAAGCTGCGCAAGCCTCCCGGTAGCAATTATGATCACTTTATATGTACACTACAGGCTACATGAGTGTGAATTATGCCAGGAACTGCTAATTAGTTTTCTTTGAGTTTTAGCTTTAGGTTCAAAGTGACTGTGACTGTTTGCTGTGGTACCCGTTGTGGACAGTAGATGGCGCCATTTAACTTGTTAGAAACCCCCTCCTAATCCCTGGTTGTTATCAAAGGAAGGCCTTCGGTGAATGTGACATGTGTTGTGCATGTGAATTGTCTGTATAACATCAGTATAAATGAAAATGTAATGCATGACATAGATAAGTGTTTTTTTATTGCCCCAAAGATTTTCCTCGGATTTCAAGAGAAAGCTTTTGTTGTTTTGATGCTCAACATGAATGAAAATAAATTGCAACAAGTCCGTTTCAATACAAATGTTGTGTAGCATTGCGGGGGTAGATATTAGATTGACACAGAACATGAATTAAGAGTTATTATGAGTTAACCACATGGACTCTAAAGCTTCCCTATTCTAGGGCGAGCGAACTGCAAATATTGCAGTTTGGCTCTACAAGCTTCCATCAGTGAAAAGATAGACTGGAGGAATACAAGGAGCGTACCAAGTACAGAGCCATGGGGGACCCTGGTCGATCACGACATATGTATGTAGGTTTTCGTCTACGTGATTGAAATGATTTGTCGGCAGTCTTGGCAATTA
This sequence comes from Benthosema pterotum, assembly GCA_039105355.1. Lineage (NCBI taxonomy): Eukaryota > Metazoa > Chordata > Actinopteri > Myctophiformes > Myctophidae > Benthosema > Benthosema pterotum. The sequence continues at coordinate 46,318,197 of CM076967.1, forward strand.
AACAAAAACAAAAAAACAAACTGCTGTTATTTAATATTTATACTATACACAATTCCATGAAACTAGACATTTTGCCA
>CM076967.1:46323273-46325773 GCA_039105355.1 Benthosema pterotum
TCCGCGTTAGTGTGTGAAAACAGTAAGGAGGCATGCCTGGTCTCCTTGTTTTTTTTTTTTTTTTTCACCCTTTTCCAGTGCAGACAATTTTCAAAATACGAGATCGGATTAGTGGTGAAAGAATGTCACCGCTAATAAAGCGCTCGGGGACAAGGTTGCGTATGTCCCGGCGTGACAGAGCATCCTCTTGTTTGTGGGTTTGCAGATAGGTGGTGAAGATGTCTTCCACCCCGTGCCTGTAAGGTAACAACCCGACTGCAGCTCCGTCACGGCCCACGTCAATCGCCATCTTATCATCTTTTAGACTCCCCCCCTCCCCCTCTCTCCCTAAGACAATCTCAGTTATGAATTATTATTTTCTTTAACAGGGGTGGAAAGGAACGACGATGATGATGATGCTTTGAGGATATAATTAAAGATATCGTTCAAAGAACAACTTTTTGCATATTTGAATTATTACCGTCGTTAAAAAACCCACCACAAAATATGGAAATACGATTGCCCGGAAGCACATAAATCAATGATCAGCAAAGGCCTCAGAGCCCCCCCTCCCAATAAATACGGTTGAGGAGTAAAATACTTTAAAATGCAAATCACATCTGAGGGGGTAAATTTGCATACGGGTTGAATTTAAAGGAAGTGCGTTTCCTTAAGACCCTGTGAGGTAGAAACGGAGCTCGGGGGCTAGTGGGAAAGGGTTGGAAAAACAGACAGACAAGCTTTCTTTCTTCCTTTCTCTCTCTCTTTCTTTTCTTTAAAGTCGTCGGTGGTCAAGACGGAAGCATATAGTTCTAACAGATGCAGTGGGTGGGGGGGCCGGGGGATGACAGACACACACAGCAACGGTCGCATCTCTCTGTCTCTCTCTCTCTCTCTTTGCCGTGGACCCCCCCTACAACACCCCACCCCACCCCCGAAAAGTGCCTTAAGTGATCTGAATAATTAGGAGTTAATTATTCTTCATCCATCTAAATCAAGGGAGAAAAAAAGGACAGATATGGGAGTGGAATTTATAATTTTTTCCTCTCTTTTCTCGCCCCGCGTCCCGTCTCGTCCCTAACGCGGTAAACTAAAGTGACTGTGAATAATACCTAGTGACCTCAAGAGTAATTACGCCTCGACTGGCAATTTGCTTGCTGTTGCTAATTGAGGGTATTGATTCAGGGAGATTCGTATTAAAAATACATATGTTTTATGGCTGGGATTCTTCTTCTTTTTTCCCCCCTTTCTTTCTTTCTTCTTCGTGCTTGTCTTTAATGTATTATTAATTATTATTTTTTACAATAATTAGCAGACAGGATGTGGGACACCGCAGGGCGCGTGCATGGGAGTACTTTCTTTTGTGTCCTACTGACTATACTATAATGCCCGCACTTTGCAGGTATACTTTTTTTTTCTTCTTCTTCCCTCTCCGCTAAAAAACTTTTTGCTGAATCTCAATTATGTGGTTGTGGTTATACGTTGTGTTGCATGCTTATAATAACAACAGCTGTTGTTTAGGGCCCACGCTTACAAACTAGTTCAACAGGAAGTTTAAACAAAGTATGTGTGTGTGTGTGTGTGTTGTGTGTGTGTGTGTGGTTGTGTGTGTGTGTGTGTGTGTGTGTGTGTGTGTGTGTGGTGTTGTGTTTCTTTCTTTCTTTCTTTCTTTCTTTCTTTCTCGCTCTAAATGATAATGATTAAGATAGTGCTTTGCGGTCCCTCCTACTATCATGACACCCAGAAGTGAATTTCACCTTTTATTTTAATTACTATAATTTTTTTGACATTTCAGAAAATATTTATTTAAAGCCCTTCAAAGCACCAATTCACCACTTTCCAACGTAGGGCTGTGGACCGTTCAGAAACCTGTCTTCCAGTGACATCATCCATTCGACAGATTTTTTTAAAGAATATTCTGAAAAATATTCATAGTTTTATTATCGGGAGTACAACAGCTTCCATTTTCACACTGCAACTTTTCAGAAATGGAACGCCTGCAGTTTCTATTATCTGGATTCCTCATTGATGATGTCACTGGAAGACGGGTTTCTGTACTGCCCACAGTCCTCCTGTGAGACACAGACTGAGTAGGAAAAAAAACTGTCGACAAAATCAACACTCATATGGAGATCTATCTCCCCACTATGTTGTATATACAGTAGAGATCTCATATATTTTCACAGTTTTTACTATACGCTCCTCTGCAGATCTGGTCCTGCTCCTTCAGCGTAGAGCCTGAGGCGCTGTTTGCCCTCAGACGCTTAAAAGACGTATAAGCAGGCAAAGCCGTGGATCAATGGACACCATGTCTCTTTGTGCATTAACACTCAGGTTAGAGTGTTAGGTTAAAAACCTGACCAGCACCTCTCCCTACGGAACAGAGAGAGAGAGAGAGAGAGAGAAGGAGAGGGAGAGAGAGAAAGGGAGAGAGAAATCAATTTCCTCTGTGGAGTCAGAGGGGCTAACTGTTGGTTCTGAAGGCATCCCTTTTACGTGTGCATGCGTGCTTGTGTGTCAG
>CM076967.1:46331778-46398318 GCA_039105355.1 Benthosema pterotum
TTGTAGAATGTTTTATACATTCTAGAATTTTTTAAATTAACTTAAGTGATGCAGATGTTTAACAATCATGCAGCTGCATTTGGAAATTTTGAACCAAATGTACCCAATTGGCTTTGTTTTTTACTGTGAGTTAATTGCGCACTAAATAAATTAATTGAGTAATTCTCCAAGCTGTTATCAGTTTGTTGCTTTTGTACTTGACTTGTACTGTAACTCTCTCTGTCAATAAAAAAAGCATTCATTCATTCATTCATTCATTCATTCATTCATTCATTCATTCATTCAATTATGTGATTAATTGCAATTAAATATTTTTAATCGACTGACAGCTCTATGCCAAATACATGAAGTTACATGATTGACACAACAACCAGGGCAAAACTAACCCCCTATGATGTATGTGTCGGGCTGTCAGCCAGCCAGCTTTCAGCTCTTCAGAGACAAGGCTTTAGCTCCTGAGAGAGAGAGGAGGGCTACTGGAGAACCGTCGTCAACACACTGTCACCACCCGCACTCAGTGGAAATGTTCTGACAGCGCCCTCGAAGCTCAAAGACCGCGGGTGAAGTGCTCATCGGAGCGTTGGGATCGAACCGACAACGAATTGATGGAGCGTGAAAGTGCAGCTGGTTGATCTGTGGTGCAGCTACTAGCCTTTCTGCTCAGGCTAATGCGCTGACTGCACAACAACAATGGACTGAAGGGCCTGGAATTATAGTGTTGGGTCCTCGTACAAACATGTAAACACACGTTCTGTGTCTTAGTGCGTGTATTTTTCTTGTCACTGGGCGGTGCGATTTCAATAGAAGTCTCGTGGTTTGACCAACACGTTTAAATGAAGGGCAATCAAACCCACTGTGTTTGGGATAAACCATGATTTAACCACGACGTGGCTTCCATTGGAAACGCGATGACTCTGAGGCAGTCATCAAACACAAGCAGAAACACACAGCATGCGTTTGATACGTGTGTACGAGGCCTTGGAATACATCCAGCTAGGCTTAAGTTAGCATGCTAGCATGCCAACAGAGTGCTGCTATGGGGGTTTGTTTACATGTTGGGTTCCCAAAAAGCTGTAATAAAGCTGGGACTCTGCGCCAGTCAGACAGCCATAGCTCTGCGTGTCTGTGTTCATCACTTTAAACACAGCTTTAACACAACTGTCATCTGTGTTTTGGAGAGCCAAAGGCTGCAGTGCTGTGGCTCTGAGACTAATGTAAATGATTAGGATCGGACAGCTTGCTGCTGCTCGATCTGGATCAACAATTCTGTGAATGCGATCTGATCAGTGAATTCCTCTACTTTCTCAGAGTTGCAAATTGGTGCACTTACAGGATTTTACGGCATAGTATTTGCACTCTAAAATCCGTTTATTGTGAACATGCTAATTGAAATGACACGGTACTGTCTCAGACACGCCCCCCCCTGTATGCTATACATACCTCCTTGTCAAATACCCAACTACAAGTGAAAGGCGTTGTTCTGTCAATGTTGTACTTACTTGGGTGTTTTTTTTTTTTTTTTTTTTTTAAATACTACTCTCACGTCATTGGTTCATGATGAAAGGCCAACTTTATTGTCCTCCTATTCAGTCTGTGTGTGTCCCATCAGTGGCGTTTCTAAAATAAAATGAACTATTTTTAAACTAAAGAACATATGTGTTTTAAATGTTCAATTCTAGTTATAGAGGACAAGTATAATGTGTTTATCCATATCAGTCTTATTAGCCTAGGATCCTCTTAAAGCATGTCTGGTGGTCGCCCCCTCAGGGTCGCCCCTCCCCTCATGGCGCCCTAGGCAACTGCCTAGTCTGCCTAATGGCAAAAACGCCCTGTGTCCCATCATGGGAGGAATGTGGACACTTCAGGAACCTGTCCACCAGTGGCCTGGGCTGCAGCATTCCATTTTGGGTTTGTTATCCAGTCGGGAGCGGATGGTAATCTATTTTTTAAATAATCGTCCGATCTATTAATCGGACGATTATTTAAACAATGAATCAAAGTAATTGGATTGTGCCACTTCTTTATTTATCACCATCATATTTTAGACATGTTCCAACAAACAAAATAGATTTGATCAGCTGCTGCTATTCAAACGACATTTTAAAGTCAATTAAAGCAACTTATGGTGGCTTATTCTGCATACATTTGAATGAAGAATGGCTACAGTGTGTCAGTCTAAAAGGAACAGTAATCTTCTAAACTTAAATGGGTAATTTAAAAAGAAATATTCAAGGAGTGAACCCTAACTCATATTTAGAGCTAGGGCTCACTCCTCTTTAGTTAGCACTTGGCTCTGATTGGTTATCCCGGCCAAACTTCGCCGAAAAGCTCACCAATTTTTATCTTTCCGGGCGACGTCGCCCACCCACGTCGGCCGTCGTCACCCGTTCTGCTGCTGTTGCCCGAATCGGCGGCTCCCATAGAGAAATAATGGATGTCGGGCGACTTCATTTATCATCACCCGCCGCCCCCCCTGTAAAAACGTAGGGTTACATCCAGACGCTGGAAAAACTTGCCAAATTAGTTGTCAACTAATTAATTTATCGATTTGATTACGAATCATAAATTAATCGTTGCACCCTAGAACATACCAAAAAGCTAAGTAAATTCACTTAATTTCTGTCCACTACCTATCATTTAAACTAATAATCATTACCATGATAATTCTCTCTCTTTTGTTGTTGTTTTTACTTTTATTGCAGCTCTTTACCACAGCAGAACAGAGTAAATGTCATCTGACCTCTGACCCACACCCACCCACTGTGTGAGCTGCAGCGAGGCCATGTCTTCTGTGAACATCACCAGAGACATCCTGCACAGGCAGATCAGGGTAATTTGGGCTCTTTTCTCCACTACCAAGGCTAAAGGTCACATGGCTTAAAAGGTCTATTTTTATTTTAAAATTTCACAGAAAGTGGTGTGTGTTTTTGAACCAATCAGAACACGTTGCATGAGATGGGACTTATCTACGCTACACAGGGGCGGATCTAGGCATGGGGGGGGGGGGGGGCAATGTCCCCCTAAATACCCAGTCTGCCCCCCCCAAACACGATGCCATGCAAAACAACCCAAGCCATTTCAAATTTAAAGTGCTTATATTTAAATGATTTGAAAACTACTACTGCTACTAATTTGGCACCACTAAAACAACAACATTTCATCATTGAAAAAGAAAACTCTCGGAGTCAGACCTTTAGCTTTATGCATGCTGCGTGTCTGTTGCAACTTCAACAACAACTGATATTATTGTTATTGATGCTTTACTTGACTAATAAAAGTCCTTTAACCGAAAATGGTATGGGTGCTGCTTCTTTGCCCGTGCGACACGGGCGATGAAGCCGCCCATACCATTTTCTCTTGCTCCTCCAACATGTTCTCTTGCCCCCCAAATGGGACATGTTACATCCTCCCCTGCGCTACATCGATTTACATGTCTACAGTATCCCTTCCTGCTATTGAAAAAGATAACAATCAAACAGAGTTATGTTCATTGTCAATGGACAATATTGTTGTTACAAAAGCTGTTTCTACAAAAATACAATTATATATACAAATACAATACACTTCCTTTGACATCTGAACATTTTATCAGAAAGGGAGGTGATTAAACATTTCAAGACTTTTATACTCCCAGATGTCCTTCACTTACTCTGCAGTAGTTGTTAAGAAGCAGAAGTCATTTCATCAGTCGAGTGGAGGGCTATTGATCTTAACCAGTACTACTCCACCCAGAGGCAATGTGATATCGAATCAATATCACAATTATTTTCAAACCTTTGCCTCCACTACAAGTACAAATGATTGTTAGCAGTGATGGTAGGAGTTGAGCTGACAAGGACCTTTGTTTTCATGTCACCAGGACAAGAGAGCGCTGGGCTTCCAACGGTTCTATCATGTGACTGAGCCCTTCATTAAAAGACTGGGGCTGGAGCTGAGCTTCAGGTGAATGTATGTTTGTGTGTCTGAGACAGAATATTTTGTGAATAATTAATCTGTGTACCTTTTTTACTAAACAAAACCTTTTCTCCTAACGTGTTGTATTACTGTAATTGACAGGGTCATACTGGGTGTGTGAATTGCTTGGAATGGAACGAGAAAGGAGAGTAAGTATACAGCAGAAGCTCCTGAGACCCATATTACCACCACCTTTACTAGCATGCACTAGTACATTTCCTTCTCTCTTTTTCCCACCCAAATTCCTATGTAATACAGAAGCCGAACAGGGATTTCAAGTTTGGAACTCTTGGACTAGGGATCGATACTTCAGTCTCCTCATTTTCCTTCTCTAGCACTAAGGCCTAGATTTTCGTCACCGCTAAACCCTTATCCCTTGACTTCTTTGCCTTTTTAAACTATTAAAAAAACATTTTCAATAGTTCAAATGGCCAGTCTACAAGCTCACAATGTGTCAATAGATTGGCACATTGAAACTATTCCCAAAAGTTTTTTTAAAAATAGTAAAAAAGGGATAAGGGGTTTAGCATGTAACGAAAATGGAGCCATATATCTCTTTGCTGAAAATAGAAAACCTGCAAACACATTGCAACTATCTTCACTATTTCTGTTCTCCAGAATGGGGACCTAGGTTGCATGCGAGTTCAGGGCCACAGCACAGTTTGTCCTAAAATGTAATTTTATTTAAGCCATTGTTTCTGCTTCCATTCAGTCTGCTGGCCTCGGGCTCGGATGATCAGCACGCCATCATCTGGGACCCTTAAAACACAAGAAGCTCACTACTATGCACACTGGCCATGCAGCAAACATCTTCTCTGTCAAGGTAACATGCACATTCCAAATGAGACATAATGGCCTTTTTTACGATTAGAACCTACCAAAGTTGTCTGTCTTACTGGTACCCACATGTATAATTCTACCTATGTACAGTACATGCACTACTCTCTCTCTCCTTCTTATTATTTTGGCTAGCTAAAATACACATTACAAAGATCTTTTTTTATCTGTTTGCCTTTATTGATAGAGTACAGCGAAGAGAGAGAAAGTTGGGGAATGACATGCAGCAACGGTCCGTCGGGCTCGGGAATGAAACCCCGGACTCGGTGCCAGGCATCAGAGCCTATGTGGTACACGCCTTAATCACTCGACTATCGGCGCCCCACAAAGACACACACTTTAGCCACATTAAAACCTCTGATTAGTTATTCTGTAATGAAAGTCTGATTAGTGTATGGGTGGTCTAATGGGATCCTTGATTGGTCAATTCATATGTCTGTCACATTTGTTTTTGTCTTAGAGCAGTGGTTCTCAACCTTTTCAGGCCGTGACCCTCAAAAAGAATCATATTTGAAAATAAACGATCTACCAAATCACAACGGCTCTTCGTTGCAAGGCGCTGTGAGCTTGTAGAGCTATTTTCCTGGCCAGTATTGGACAAGTTGTCCAAATATATTTTATTGATACACACACAGACTAGAAGAGGTCTTGCACCATGCTTCTGTGTCACTGTGGGATGACAGTGATACACAGTTTAGCCGTGCTCTGACTGTGTGTTTTTCTGTGTCGGGCAGTGGGCAGGCTGTGTTGTTATTCTGTGTTGTTGTTTGTCAAATTGTTCGTGAATGTTGTGTGTCTGCTGCCCTTCACTTCACGGAAAGGGAAAACGGAGAAGGGTTGAAAACACAGGGGCAGGGTTGGTCACGCTTACTCCGCATGCGTCATGACTTGTGAACAGTGCAGGAAGTGTGCGCTTAATGTCTCATTTGAGTTTTAAATGTCACGGTCATGTGCAAGAAATCCGACCCCAGGTTGAGAACCACTGAGCACTTAGATGGTGGGTCATCATCACCACAATAGATATGAATGTAAATGTGTCCTTGTGAACTTTTTTTGCCAAGCCAAATTCTTTGCATGCACAATGAACGGCTTGACCAGTAATGCGACAGTAATTGGATTGGTCCTCCTGGCATCTCTTTGTGCCCGTGCAGTTCCTGCCTCACTCTGGTGACCGTATCTTGGTGACGGGCGCGGCGGACACAAAGGTCCACGTGCACGACCTAACGGTCAAAGAGACCATCCACATGTTCTCTGACCACACCAACAGGGTCAAGCGCATCGCCACCGCGCCCATGTGGCCCAATACCTTCTGGAGCGCCGCGGAGGACGGTATTATCAGGTCAGAAGCACCGAAAAATATATAGTATACGATGAGGTCCTATTATCATTAGCATCATGATGAATTCCGGAGGTAACCTTGAGGTTTTGGGCAGAATCCATTCATATTTCACGTGTGTAAAATATTCAGCCAAATTAGGGGATTTGGAAGTGGATAAAGTCGCATGTAACTTTCTTTGAATGCATAAAATGCAATTTTGTCCAATCCTGGATCATACACACTCCAGGGTGAAGCCTTAAAAAACTACACCATGTTGAAAAACTCTTCTCTCCTAAACTCACTTCACCAGTATGTTTGAGCCTTTAGGTTCAATTTATCCCAAGAAAGACTTTTGAGGGCGTTAGCTCGTCCTATGTCCAGCTTTCTGTGTCCTACACAACCCCTTTGTCCTGCACAAATCTATTAAATGCCATTGAGAAAGGTATGGACAATTTTCAGTGTTTTGTGGAAACAAACATCAATGCGTAACACAAACAAAAAGCCACAGACAAAAGTGAGGACGCAACCTGTGGTTTGCCGGAATGAGATGATGTATGTATGATGATGGGTGTGCCCCTCACTTCACGGATGTAACAAAGACATTGGAACAAAGGGTATTTTCTACAATGACGGTAATCTACAGAGGAACTAAACGTTAGTGCTGTCCCCACGCAGGCAGTATGACCTGAGGGAAAGCAGCAAGCGATCAGAGGTGCTGATCGACCTGACGGAGTTCTGTGGTCAGCTGGTGGAGGCCAAGTGTCTGGCCGTCAACCCACAGGACAACAACTACCTGGCGGTGGGAGCTAACGGACCCTTCGTACGGCTCTACGACATACGCATGATCCACAACCACAGGTCATTTCTCCACAGCCACCCAGTCCGCAACCGTGTCATTTGTCAAGAACTAAAGTATAGGTGTCAAACTCTGGCCCGCGGGCCAAATTTGGCCTGCTGTGTAATTTCCTTTGGCCGTTGAGGTAACATCAAATTAACATTAGACCAGCCCACCGGTATTATACAGCCGTGGCGCTGCTGTAACACTGCATTCACCGCTAATACTAAAAATCCCATAATGCTTGCTGTTGTTTTACCATCTGCTTTGTAATATACAGCAGTGGTTTTTAACGTTTTTCATCCCAGTGCCCACCATTTATTCAGCATCTAAATCACGTGATGAATATTTTAACTCTTGAGAGCGTAAAAATGAAACCAAATGGACCCGCAAGGGTCCATTTGTTTTCATTTTTACGCTCTCAAGAGTTAAACAACTGTGTTGGAGGACCACCTGGAACCTAGCCCCGCAGCTTTGTTCAGTTTTTAAATTTTGGCCCACTCTGTATTTGAGTTTGACACCCCTGAACTAAAGGGAAGATAATATTGTCTTTTTTTGCTTTTTCACCAACTAATGCAACGCCAAAAACTACAAAGCGACCAAGCGTGGTCAGCCATCCAATTGCCAAGTCACTCACCAAGTGAGTTGCTCAATAAGCTTGTTGTGCGTGCAAGTGACAAGTGGCAATAATAAAAAAAATATATATAAAGGCCTTGGTTAAAAAGGACAGAACTGGCTGGTGGCTATAATTATCCTTTGCCCCATAACAAGCAGGTATTGTGTGGAAAGAGAAGGTGAGTGGAAATTGTGGTGAAATAAACACATGATTGATTGACGCTTCCTTGCGTCATTAAAACCAGCTCATCTTTGCAGCTTGGAATCGGGCATCACGTTGCACCCTCATGTCGCTAACTTCCACTGTAAATCGATTTCTTTGTTTGCTGCTAGTGTCAACTAAGACAGATTCATCATGATGATAATTTCTTTTTTTTTTCCGTAGTGGTAGATTTCTATTAATATCCTCATGAGAAACTTCAAAAAGCCATCTAGCTCACTAACTTACCAGTCTTCATTCCACTGCACTGGCAAACACTGACTGACATTTTTTAACTTTGGTCTGTCTCGAAATTGTCCAAGAATGGTCCTTTTCGGCTTTTATTGATTCCACAATTGCACATACTGTAGACTGACAGGAATTGGGGGGTAAAGGTCATGGGGTGACAGGTAGTAAAGAATTCCTCCAGCTCAGGAATCTAACCCAGGATCTGCTGTCAGAAGGCATCAGTGTCTACGTTAATAAATAAATCTAATAAAGAATTCAGTCTTTCAAAACCATTATGTCAACAGCCTGAGGTACAGTCAGACCTTTGAGCTAAATAAAAAGGATAACACAACAACGTTTTCTATTGCGGCCCTATGTATTCAATGAATCAACAATGTTGTCACCGTTCTATTGGAGAAGTGAGTTTACTCCAGTCATGGTCTCGTACTCCAGAATAGGGACACTTAAAGGGGAACTCCACCCATTTTCAAATTTTTTCTGAGAGCGTACAAATGCAACTTGCACAGCATTTGTACACTCTCAGAAAGTAGCGTCTAAAGAAAGAGTCATGGAGTGACTCTCTCTCAGAAAGTAGCGTCTAAAGAAATCCATTAACATGGTGAAAATACATCTTGAGGATATCATCAAGATGATTCACCGTGTTAGTGGTTTTCTTCAGACCTTCATTTCTAGGAAACACAGAATGGGGTACCTTTTTTTATCTGTCCACCCAGCACCTCTAGGGTATACTAATGACATATTAGAATGTTGAAAAGGGGTGGAGTTCCCTTTAATGACGATCAAAGGGCTTTGGCCAGACAGACTTGTCCCGTATATTCCGTGGATATTTGTCAGTACAGTATGTGATGCGATCAGGTATGGTTGAACACGACATGTTTGTCTTCTTTCCCTGCAGGAAGTCGTCGAGTCAGGGCACGTCTGCGGCGGTGCACACCTTCTGTGACAGGCAGAAGCCCATCCCAGATGGAGCTGGCCAGTATTACGTGGCAGGTGTGGATTGGAACCTTGCTGTGTATGCCTTTTTTAACCATGTCTCCGTCGGGTGGAAACCTCATCATGTCCGAAACTGTTATTTCTCCAGGATTACCAATCGACAACAGCAACGCATCTGCAAATGAGCTGAAGGCAGTGTAGCATTTCGAGCTTGTAGAGCTACTACTTTTGTTCTGTTGACTTTGTGCGACGCTGCAGTGAAGTTGAAGTTGGCTGTTTAATTTATGAAAAAAAAAATATATATATATATATATATACACACAAAGTTTAAAATTTGTAGATGAGGTTTTTGCCCGACAGCAACAATGTAATAGTCTGTGTGGTGTAATGGATGGATGAAGTGACCCCTGATTTACACTTTATTTTATACAGTATTAACTGTATATCACCTCGCAACGCATTGTGTCACATTGCGAGCTTGTACATTGGCTATTTCTACTTTTTTCCCTTTTTTCCCATTATTCATTTTATCACATCACATGATTAGTTCAGTTATCTGTGACTAGGTATAGTTCAGTATGTGTTCAGCCCAGGTGAAGTGCACTTTATTTAAAGGTAGGGGAAGTGATTTCACTTTTGTCAGATATCACCCAAAATATTTTTTTTTCTGTTAAAATGCTCTATTATAAGGTGTGGAAACCACATATGGAGTTTCCCCCTCCCCCACGTTAGCAGAGGAGCTAATAAAAGTTCCCCAGGTCACCACAATTCTCCTCCAATCAGAGCGAGCAGGAGGTTCACATAGTGTAGCTACTGTTTGGGGCCCCTAGTGGACCAGGCTGGTACTACACCATGAATTTCAAATCACTTCCCCTACCTTTAAAACCTTTTGTACACCAATGTATACTGCCCATCTGTGGAGATGCTACAAAAAGAGCAGTATGCAGAAACTCAATGTGGCTTATAATGATGCTATGAGACTGCTGCTTAAGTACCCACGTTGCCAGGTGCAAGTGAAAAGTTTGTTTGTATTGGTGTACCCACCTGCTCTGCTGTGCTGAGTAACCTCATGTACAGATGTATGTGTAGATTGTCAGATTATGACAACAGCATTGTTTTATTCTGACGAAACCCTTATTGAGCTCAATCAGATTTGTTTCCAAACTTTGGAACATTGGCGTGTTAGCCTGTACAGTTCCATTGGATTTTATGATTTTATGTAGACATTGTCTGCCTCTGTCCGTACTTGTGTTTGTATGAGTTTTTGCATGTCTATGGACCATGCGTCTGTAATAAAGTTTGATTGACCATGATTTGTGACCCTATGCTGTAGGCCACCTCCCTGTGAAACTCCCGACTACAACAACCGCCTTAGGGTTCTGGTGGCGACCTATGTGACCTTCAGCCCAGATGGGACGGAGCTGCTTGTAAACATGGGCGGAGAGCAGGTAGGGTTTCCATTTATTGCAGTGGTTTTCGACCTTTTTGACACCAGGGCCCACCATTTATTCAACATTTGAGCCACGGACCACCATTTCAGGACATTTTAGCCCACAGACCCCAAAAGTAAAGATTTCTTTTCGACTTGGGGGAAAAAACAGGCAAAACAAAATGTCCATTAATCATCTAGTTGTGTAGACTTGGGCTAATTCAGATGATGAATATTTTAACTCATTTGGTTTCATTTTTACTTCTCAATAGTTAAATCTGGTTAACCAACTTAGCTGAGGACCACCTGGAACCCTCTCAAGGACCACTGGTGGGCCCCGGACCCTGGTTGAAAACCACTGATTTATTGTCATTGCATGCTGACATTCAACCAAGTTATATTGAGACTGGATCATTTCACTGTATGAAAAACACACAAGACGCAGAGTCGCAGACACACATACCACATCACCACATCAATGTTCACAAAGTCTTGTCAAGTCTGTTGAGTCTATTGATCCTTGCGCCACATTTTGAATCAAGGCCTTACACTAGGGGTTTTCAAAGGATTGTGATTGAGGGACCACCACCCTGGGGACAGGGACTGACATCCCATGTGTATACATGATGTACATCCCACTGTTTCTTAGCCAATGGTGCATTGATGACTAGTAACAATTTCCTAGTAATAATGACTCAACGGTTCACTTGAGATTGAGATTGTAACTCCCTTTTTCTGTTGAATTTCTTGGTCATCAACCTTTCAGTAAATTACTACATTGATGGTCATCATTCAGTTCACCGTTTTTCAAAAAGATTTTTTCAATCAACAATTCCTACATTACCAAATGCATTAACCACAAGGAATACTTCCACTGAACACCTGTTAAAAATGCCTGCCCTGCACAAAACTGTCACTTTGCGCCACAATTTAAGTTTATACATTTGCAACTTATGCTATCTTTGAATTTGAATCCTGATAAATTAACCGTTTTGGATGTAGTGTTTCCATCTGACTGCGACCATGTTTGGCCACTAGGTGGCGGCAAACATTTTATTTATTTACCCCAAAATGACCAAAGCAATGAAAACCATTTTGACTATACAATAAAGCAGGCACTGTGTTGATCTGTGTACTTCTTCCACCACGGTCTGTAGGTGTACCTATTTGACTTGACCTTTAAACAGAAGCCCTACACCTTCCTGCTTCCAAAGAAATGCCAATCGTCAACAGGTATGTCGTTTCCCACCCGGGTCAAAGGTTTTTTATTTTGGGGGCTTATTATGCTTTATTTTGATAAGACAGTAGATTGACAGGAGAGATGGGGACTGACACGCCGCAAATGTTGTTGGGATTGATATTTAAACTTGTAACACACTACCAGTCTGGTTTACCAGCATAGGTGACCCGCCGTCTAGGCCAGCCATCCGGGACAAAGGATAGCCTTTGAGCATTGGAAGTTATGGGTTAAATGTTATATGACAGTGACTCAAACACTTCAATGCTAAATATTGCATTCGGTTGCAAATTCCAATAACAAGAGAAGCTTTTTTGATGACAATTTAGATCTAGTACAGAACTGTACAACAGTTACACTACTATGCAGTATACTACTTTGGAGTATCCTTTACTGAAGTTTCAAAATAAATACTATATTTGGATAACAGTGGAGAGAGAAAGTAATTATAGGAATAGATTTGTTGCATTATTTCTTCTGCTCTTGGACTTATTAAATTGGTGATTGATCTTTTTTTACTTTGCTATCGCATCAGATGTGCAGAATGGAAAGACAACCAATGGAGTGTCAAATGGAATCCACCTGCCAGCCAGCCATCTGAGACTAGCTGAAAGCAAGCTTTGCTCTGGGTACCAGCTCCGTTTTAACTCCCAATTACTGTACAACCACATAATGACTGGACATAAGCCTACAGTGACCTTCATTTCCCCTCTATTTTCTTGCCCATCTGTGGCTCTTCTCTTCTGTAGTTCTAGTGAGCTCCCTCCGCACCTGGAGAAGATCAAGCAACAGGCTAACGATGCGTTTGCACGGCAGCAGTGGACTCAGGCCATCCAGCTCTATAGTCTAGGCATTCACCAGGCCAGCCGTAATGCCATGCTGTACGGGAACCGAGCTGCCGCCTACATGAAGCGCAAGTGGTAGGCCTAGTGTCATTCATATCTACTCTTCCTTAACAAAGGCATTTAAATTGAGAACAATTTGAGCTATGCAGTTTGTTCGGTAGTGCAGGCCTCCCTGTCTCTCCTGCTCTTTTACATAATTAGAAGAAATATTTTCATGTCAGGTTACCAATTTTATTCAAACAAGTGACATTTGAAGCGATGAACAACTTAATGAGAACCAAACTGCAACACCAAAATGTAAACCTTCTTGATTGGATGAAACTTGGCAAGGCACCGTTTTATTAACAAGCTCGAGGAGACGGGGAGACATCCTGGTTGCATTGCTAACAGAAAACAAATAGTATCAACTACCAATGTCATATCTTAGTGTATTATGTTTGTACGTTGTATGTATAAAATAATAATCTAGTGTAGCACGCATGTACGATGTGTGTGTGCGCACTCTTCATAGGGATGGCGACCACTACGATGCCCTCAGGGACTGTCTTAAGGCCTTGACTCTCAACCCCGGTCACCTGAAGGCCCATTTCAGACTGGCACGCTGCCTGTTTGAGCTGAAGTACGTGGCTGAAGCCCTGGAGTGTCTGGATGACTTCAAGGGCAAGTTCCCAGAGCAGGCCCATAGCAGTGCCTGTGACTCTCTGGATAAAGACATCAAGGCTGCCCTCTTCTCCAAGACAGATTCAGGTGGGAACGCAACAGTCTTTTTTTAGTTATTTACATGTTATTTTCACATCAATCTGCAGCAGAATGTTGGGGGCATCATTGCCACTTAAGTGACACCAATTCAATACAAATGAGCTTTTGTTGTTTTTTTGTTTTTTTTTTTCACATAGCACACAGACAATTTTTTGCCTCCCCCATGAATAGTGATGCTAGGGTTCAAGTGCATAACAATTGCATGGCTCAGGTAGTATAGCAGTATGGGCAGCATGGGACCAGGTTCCTGGTTTGATCCCAGCTCTCCCTGGGTCAGTTTGAAAGTGTACTTGATACAAGTCACAGAACCTCTCCGATCTATATCAGCACTCTTGATAGAGTGCAAACTTGCGTGTTGCGCACAAGTAGGCTATGGCCTACTTGTGTGTATCGATTCCGATTTTTTAAAAAAGATAATAATAATAAAAAACAGCGAAAGCAGGATCTTTTGCCATTTGCAGCAGGGGCGAAATCCACAAGCGCCTCGCCGCGGGCGCCCGGTTTCAAAAGCGGGCGCCGCTTTCACAAAACGGGCGCCCGTTTGTGAAAAACGGGCGCCCGCTTTTGAAACGGGCGCCCGTTTCCAAAAGCGGGCGCCCGTTTTCCAATGGGCGCCCTTTTCAAAAGGTTATGTTTAGGTTAGGTTTAGGCAAAGGTTTACTGAGGTTAAGTTTAGGGTTAGAGTTTGGTTGCATAGCCTAGTTTGTGAAAAACGGGCGCCCGCTTTTGAAACGGGCGCCCGTTTTTGTGAAACCGGGCGCCCGTTTTTGTGGAAAGCGGGCGCCCGCTTTTGAACCGGGCGCCCGCGGGCGAGGTCGCTTTTGGATTTCGCTGGCTCTCGCCATTTGAGCCAAATTGGCTAATACTGTCCAGTCCACTGACATAGTGCTTTGTGTCTCTCCAACAGATGAGAAGAAATCGGGCGGCTCGGTGCATTTCGCCTCGTTCAGCCGGAAGGAGACAACCCCTGAAGACGAGATTGTGTTGAGGGAGCGCAGCTTTGACTACATGCACCGCTACTGTGGCCACTGTAACACAACACAGACATCAAAGAGGCCAACTTCTTCGGGAGGTCAGTGGTTGTACAAAACACCTTTTTAAATGAATTCCAACTATAACAATGTTTTGTCCAATAATTCGACTTCTCTCCGCAGCAAGGGCCAGTACATAGTCAGCGGCTCCGACGACGGCTCTTTCTTCATCTGGGAGAAGGAGACCACTAATCTGGTGAGGATCCTCCAGGGGGATGAGTCCATCGTCAACTGTCTGCAGCCCCATCCCAGCTACTGCTTCCTGGCCACCAGCGGCATCGACCCGGTGGTGCGGCTATGGAGCCCCGACCAGAGGTAGGCAAGCCTGATCGGCCATGTGGATTGAAGTTCTCAGTTGCCATGACTGATTTAATTTCTTTTGGATTCTGTAGAAGCCAGCATTGTCTTCTTTGAAAGCATGCTGTGCACAGAAAATAGCAGATCTACAAGGACAGGACTACAGGACTTTTATTAGTCAAGTAAAGCATCAATAATAACATCAGTTGCTGTTGAAGTTGCAACAGACACGCAGCATGCATAAAGCTAAAGGTCTGCCTCAGAGAGTTTTCTGTTTTCAATTTTGGTTTCAAATGCTGTTGGTTTAGTGGTGACACAGCTGTAGTTGGTTAGTAGCAGTAGTAGAGTTTTCAAATCATTTTAAATATCAGCAATTTAATTTGAAATATCTTAGGTTGTTTTGCATGGCATTGTGTTTGGGCCCATGCCTAGATCCGCCCCTGTTTGGGATCCCCTGGCTTTAGATTATTTGACCAAATTTGGTCCATTTGGTCCCACTGCAGGCGGAGAGTGAGAACGGCGGGTGGTGGAGGACATGGAGGGCGCCGCGCAGGCGAACCAGAGGCGCATGAACGCCGACCCCTTGGAGGTCATGCTCCTCAACATGGGCTACCGCATCACGGGGCTGCGCGGCGTGGGGCCCGAGGGCTCCGACGACGAGGACAGCTCTGAGGGGCAGGTGCAATGCAGGCCCAGCTAAATGAACGCACCCCTCTGACATTCTATAGGAACGAACGGGGGGGTAGGACGCTAAAGCACTCTTGTGGCTCCCCGCCGCCACCACGTAAAGTGTGTCCGTGTGCATGTTGCGCATAGAGGGGGACAGGCACCATAGATATTATTATTTTTCATGTTAAATCCCCTCCTCCCCCTTTAGAAATGAAAGCAACATCAACTGAGTGAATGTCACGTCACATCTCTGCACTATGCACCAAACCCGGAACCTCCCACTCCCCCATTCTAAAACAAAACAAATGCTTCAGGGAGGGGAGACCATGTTTGGAGAGAGGGGGGTGGGGTGGTAGGGAAGGGAAGGGCGGCGGGGCTTAGAGGTGATGACCCTTAACCCCTTCAGCCCCCCACACCCCCTTGGTAAACAACCAAATGCACCCTGCAAAGGTAGTGAGTGGGGCAACAACTCCAGCGAAGAGGAAAGCTCCCTCCGCCACACATCATCGCTCCACAAATCCTCCTCAGGTTGTGTTGGTGAGAACCAGAAATTTGAACCCCCCTCGCAGGGGTCGGCCTTACAGGACAGAGTGCCGTGGCCTCGCCGCAGTCACAGGGAGATATCCTCTGCATGCGGGGTGGGGATCTCCGCCCAGAGGGCTCGAAGATGGTACTGTGTTGCATCTCTTGTCCGCTCTGCAGCCCGGAGTGTGTGGAAGTGCAGCACACTGTCCTCACCCGCCCTGCCTCCCCCTCCCCGAAAAAATGAGTCGACTTTCACTTCATGGAACATTGATCAGGGATGAGTTCACAGGAAAGCCATGTTAAGAAATGAAAAGAAAGCTCTCTCTCAGAGTCTCGAAAAAAAGAATGCAAGTGTATTTGTGTGTAAAGATCATGGCAGTTTCCTTTTTTCCTCCTTCTAATCGGCACTGCCTGATGAAACGTGTGGTTTCTCTTTGTCAAAACGTGTGAATTTGTTGAGATTTCAAGTGGCCAAGGATTATTGTTGCATTTGTTTTGTCAAAATGTAATTCTGGCATTCTATACATCTTTTCGTGAAGGGGCATGGGTCATGTTTACTGCTCAACGGTGGTCAGAGGGAGGTTTGTACTTCTGTGCATGTCATAGACTAGTTGTCAACTGCGTTTGCCTGACAACTATGGAGTCTTCTGGGAAGGAGTTTTCTTTTTTTGATACAGTACTGTGATTGCAAATGTCTTAATGGAATTCATGTGGAGTGTGTGATGATGGGCACAATAGAGTAAATGGCTCTTTCTGACCACAAGAACTAAAGTTTATCATGCTGTGAAATGCGTTTCACGGGATCGGGAGAATACAAGAATGCCTACTCAATGCCTACTCATCCCAAGTCAAAGTCCTGCAACCACAGAGGTAAAATGTTTGTTATTATAGATTACCAATGCATCCGTACATTTGGATGGCTACTACACATGGCACCAAACAATATGGCCATACATACCATTGGCTGAATAAAGTCCCTCCACTGAATGACCCACGCAAAGTAAAAAAAAACATTTTTGAACCATTCAGAATTTGTCTATGGGCAAGTAGGTATTGGTGCTGACTGTTCTGGTTAGCGTTCGTACGTGGGTGTGTTTCCATAATGCTACGACTCCATTTCAGTTTCACATAAGGTTCTCACAACCTAACTTTGGGCCCTGCTCAGGAGGTAGTGCTAACCCTGGGTTCTGGGAAGCCATAACTCAGAACTTATACTAACACAAATGTGTTTTAAAAGATTCACAAGAATAGCCGATGTACAATGTAATGTAAGTGTAGATCGGCTATTTTTGCATGTTTTCATGAGTTTATTTTCATGATGGATTCTTCACGGGTGGTTCTGGTTATAACGTTAAAGAGAAACCAACACTTGCAGGTTATGGAAGGTTTCAAGTTCTGTCTTACCTTTTAAAGGTTCAAGCTATGGATTAGCATTTCATAGTGTGAAAAGACGAGAGCTACAAGAAAAGCATGAGTCCTGATATGACGCGTATAGGAGCATTATAGATACTAATTGATAGCAAAGTGGGAACTAGGAACATAAATGCACTTTCAGCTCTCCCATGGAGAAACTTCTAACTATTTTTGGATAGAGGCAGGCTGGTAGACTGGCTAGTCTGCGGCACCAGTCTTCTGCTGCAGTAGGACAAGGTCTACTTTAGATTAGGGCTGGGCGATTAATCTTCAAAACCAATATCTCTTTTATTTAAAGCTTTTTGCCTCAGTTATGATTATGGGTGTGCTTTTTTTTACATTAAAATAGCAGGTGTACAGATTACATGGCTATTGTTGAATGCCACCAGTGTACTACAAAGTATAAAATAGGTGGTTAATCAGACTAGACTCGATTCAGTCAGATATTTTTTAAAGCTTTGTGCCGTTCTGTTGGTTTATAAGAAAATTTAAATTATGACGGAAGATTACTTGTTTCTTGATTATTCGATTAACCTACATGTGAGCAAGATTAAGTGAGTTACTGTATTCGTTCTAAATGGCTTGGTTATTTTTGGTTAATTGCCCGACCCTATTCTGGAGGTCTCCTTGGCCGTAGTTATGGGCAAATGGGACAGAAGATCTATTCATCTTTTGCCCATGTAATGTCTTGCAGGGCTGTCTTGGCCAGAAATAAGTACATGTAAGGCTTGAGTCCTCAATGTAACACTAGGCTTCCATGTGTGTGTGTGAGACTGCGTGTGTGACTCTGTGTGTATGCGTGTGTGCGTGTCTGTTTGACTTTTTTTGTTGGAAAAAAAAAAAGATAATTGGAAATATTATGTTTATTCTTTAAGGATATCTGTTATGACATTTGCTGCAAATTAATAAAACAAGAAATATTCTTAACATTGTATTTCCAATCTTTTGGTTTTGTGCATAAGTATAATGCATATGAAATGCATATTACAACATTGGTTCTAACTAATCTAGCAAGAGTGACAGCAGGCAGCAGAAGCAACAAACTCCTTTGTGACAGACTATGGACCCTATAAAGCAGGGGTTTTCAAGGGTCCATTTGGTTTCATTTTTTACACTCTCAAGAGTTAAAATATTCACCATCTGAATTAGCACCACTTAAATAAGAAGTCTACACTGTTTTGTTTGCAAAATCCAGCCTGGATTGTGGTCAAACCAAAAGAATCTTTAGTTTTAGTTCTATGGGACTAAAATGTCCTCAATGGTGGTTCTGGCTCAAATGCTGAATAAATGGTGGTCCATGGTGTCAAAAGGTTGAAAACCCCTGCTAGAACATCCTTCATTCAGCTTCAGCATCCATGTTGCTATTCTAAATGTCATGTCGTTCATCAGTGTTGGGCAATATTACTTAAAGTAATATATTTACACTCCTAAGAAAAAGTATCTTTTTACTGGAATCAAGAGTAACATAGTTACTATACATACTTTTCAAGCGGACCCTTCCACCTGCAAAAACACAATCTGTTTTAGCAGCTACAAACTACTGCACATCTGTTGATGGCTTGTTAATTCTATTCTATTTTCAACAAGCTCATTTTGTTTTGGCAGGGTAATATCGTTACACTACATTTTCTGAATAAGGTAATATTACAGGTAAATGGTAAATGGTGCATTTATATAGTAGCGCCTTTTATCAAGGTGCTTTACATAGATTGTGCATCCACATTCACCCATTCACAACACACATTCATACACTGATGGGCAGTGGAAACCATGCAGGTACCTACTAGCAATCAGGAGCAATTAGGGGTTAAGTGTCTTGCTCAGGGACACATCGACACTAATCTGCGGGAGCCCGGGATCGAACCGCAACCTTGTGGTTACCATCCGGTTACTTACCTCTGAGCCACTGCCGCTCCGCACAGTAACATGTAGTTCAGAGTCTGAACTCCAGACCTGGGCATTATGCGGCCCGGTGGCCAAATGCCCTTTGGCTGTCTCTGGCCAGCCGGGAAAGGGTACTGTGGTTTTCAACCAGTGTTCCTTGAGAGCCTTCCAGTTAAATATAGAAAGTTGGTTAACCAGATATAACTTTTGAGAGTGTAAAAAATCTACACTCTCAAGAGTTAAAAACAGACATCAAGTGAATTATTCCAATTAAGTCTACACAACTAGAGAATATAGAGGATTAATGGTAATTTTGATGGATGTTTGACTGTTTTGTTGTGAAATCCAGCCTGGTATTGAGGACAAAAGCAAAAGAAATCTAGTTTTGGGTCTGGGGGGCAAAACCGTCATCAAATGGTGGTCCTCTGTGGCTGAAATACTGAATAAGTAGAGGGCCCTGGTGTCAAAATGGTTGGTCTTACTCTTTTATCTTGAAATTAAATTAATATTACACAGACTTTAGTTCAGCCTTTGTCTTGGCCCTCCACAATATTTTATGTATCTCTTTGGCCCTTGGGGAAAATAATTGCCCACCCTGATGTAGTTTGTTTACTACCCAGCACTGCTCATTATGTCTAAGTATCTAATATCTACTATACATAAAAAAAAACGATGTACAATGTGAACCTTGCATATCGCTGCCGTACAGAAATCAGACTATCGCTTCTGTGATTCAGGTTAGAGTGGCCCTGTGCTGCTTCCTCATCCATTTACCACTGTCCTCTTTTTTTGCTGACATTTTGTTTATGTGTGTTTATGTGTATTATGCTGTAGTACATCAGCGTGCACGGCACAGGGCAATGTGACTACAGCATTATTGCATGGCCCACATATATACTAATGAGGTGACCAGCTATAGTCACAGTTCGTATAACTCCATAGTACAACGGTGTCAAACGGGCCCAAAAGAAGAGATCTATAAGACAGCTTCTGCTGGTCCGTTTCTTTTGAGACAGCAAGCGACCCTTGTGTCATCATGGACTGCAAATTAGGTATAAGTTAACTGATTGGTTCTATGTTCACAAACATTTTTATTAACAATAACTTTGAATGTCATAGGGCTATGTGTGATGTGTACGATAATAGGAGTGTGTTGTCTTGTAAAGTGGCGTACAGGGACCCAATCTTTATGCTCTCATCAGTTAAATATTCATATTCATCTCAATCATCTGAATACACAAGTCTACAGTACACAACTGGAATAATTGCCATTTTGATCTGTATGTTTGCCTGTTTTGTTTCCCAAATCCAATCCATATTGTGGACAAAAGCAAAAGAAAAATTTTGGGTCTGTGGGGCTAACATGTCATCAAATGGTGGTCCGTGGTTCAAATTCTGAATAGTGAGTCCTGGTATCAAAAAGGCTGAACTAGTCCACTCCACAGCCAAATTAGAATTGCTTTAATATCGGGGTCCCCACTGTATGACGCAGGGCGCAGATCTGTAGATATTGTGGATTGATGGTCACCTTTCGATCCATATTATCTACAGATCTGCGTTCTAGTGCGTAGCTCTCAGAGCCATCTAGTAGAAGAGTTGCGACAATGAGGGGTCAGAAAACAGCCTGTCACGTGGTTCATGTACTCGCGCGAGCCCATAGGCTTGAACGGAGTTGGCGTAACTCTGTCTATTTCCAAGGCTCTGGTAGCTCTGTAATCGTCGTCACGTGACGTCCCGCTGTCAACATCCAGCAGCATCCAGTGTCATGGCGGCGAGAGGCAGAAGATATCGACTCATGATGAATTATCACGCTCCTTCTTTCGATAAATTTGACAGGAAACACTGTCGCTATCCATATTGTATCGTCTGGACACCCATTCCCATTTTATCGTAAGTAGCATGTTTGCAGATATGTTTTGACTGTTCTGTGGCTGTATGTAAGATAGCTAATACAGTATGTATCATCGTGAGCCATTCATCCAGTAGAAGAGTCGCGGCATTGAGGGGTCAGACTGACAGTGTTGGGACATGTGCACTACTTAACTTAATATATTACATAATATATTACCAAAATGCAGTAACTTGTAATATAAATATATTACTTAACACAAATCATCTAATATATTATACTTTTCTTTCTCCATTACTGCATTACTTTCAATATTACTTTCTGTCAATCTGTGTCGTTGCAAGTGTTCTTGTGAATTATCTTGATTATTTTCTATAGTTTGTCATCAATTATTTACTGACATAACGTTTTTCAAGTTGATTTCATATGGATTTGGCCAGATAGCAAGTGTGCTTGCTTTATTGTACTGTAGGTATGCCACTGGCCTACGCAATATTTGATTAATAGTGATAACTAAATACTTAATTATATATATATTGTTAACTTTTTTTTAAGTAATATGTAATAGTAATATTAATAATTACACTTGCTAGACAGTAATATTGTAATATAATATATTGCTTTGAAATGAAGGTAATAATTATAAGTAATATATTAAAAGATAAAAGTAATATTCCAACACTGGAAACTGAGCACTCGAGCGCTGTTCGTGCAGCCTGAATACTGGGACAAATTAGAGTTGGAAATACATTGTATTCAACGAGAGGTGGTGCAAATAACAGATATTTTATACGTGTGTGTATCATGTCATTCTTTTACAACCTTTTATAATGACGACTAAAGTCTCAATAATGTTTATGTTGCACTATTACTACGGAACGATCTAAAATAAAGGGATTTATTGATCATTAAACCTGGGCTGTTGCCCGAGTCCAATGCATATCTTTCTGCTTGTGGTCCAGGACTTGTCCCTATTACTTGCCTCAATTCTCAATAGAAGTCTGTGGAAGAGCCGCCACTTGTACTGACCCATGAGTGAACGGAGTTTGCGTAATTCTGAGTCGACGGCTCTGGTCATAGGTGGTTAAATGACGCTATATTGACAGACAGTGTTGTTTCAGTTCTAAGACTGGCCACCCCATTTTTAAATTGGCTATTTTATTCCGTCAAAAATATAAATGAAAATGAATTTGTAGAAAGTTCTTAGGTATTGTACAGTATGTGAACATTATGTGTATTGTACATACATGTGTATGCATGTATTGTTGTGATGAACATGTGCTAGTGCTGCAGCCGTATTACCAACACTAACGTACCACTTCAACTTGTTTAAATCATATATTAATAGCAATGGAGGTGGGGTCCTTTTAAAGGATGTTTGATAACAAGCTTTACAACCACAACAGACATGCAGTGAGGTTATAATTTGCATACCTTCAGGGGTCCCAAAGGATTCAGTCAGAGCTACAGATCTGCAAGGGGATATTGTCAAAATCAGTTACAAATAGATCATATTGTCTGTGTGTGTGTGTGTGTGTGTGTGTGTGTGTGTGTGTGGTGTGTGTGTGTGTGTGTGTGTGTGTGTGTGTCATTGCAGGTGGCTGCTCCCTTTCATCGGTACATGGGTATATGCACGTCCTCCGGGTCATTCGGGATTTTGCAGGCTCATACTTTGTCTCTGTGAGTATCTTATTTCAACACATAATCCCTCTTAGATGCATGTGGAGCAGTTGGCCAAACTAGTAAAGATTGCAACTCTACAAGTGTGTAAATCAGGGGTGCCCACACTTTTTTGACTTGAGATCTACTTTCAAATTGACGTCTCAACAGATCTACACCATCAAAAATGTGACTATTCTGAAAATCCATTTCAAAAGCCCCCCTGTGCTTAAAATGAAAAATAGAGGGAGAGAATTGGCAGGTTTTCTTGTATTGCTACTATTGACATTTGAGAACAGAATTTGGGGTTTGAGTTGACAGTTTGTAATGTTGAGTTTAGTGTCTTGCACCCAATTTCTAATTTCATTTTCTAATTGCGGTGGACTTGAGAGTGTAA
This sequence comes from Benthosema pterotum, assembly GCA_039105355.1. NCBI lineage: Eukaryota > Metazoa > Chordata > Actinopteri > Myctophiformes > Myctophidae > Benthosema > Benthosema pterotum. The sequence continues at coordinate 46,354,713 of CM076967.1, forward strand.
CTCTTGAGAGTGTAAAATGAACCAAATGGACCCAAGAGTTACAGATCTATGGGGACTGTCGTGATCTACCTGCACGGTCTGTGTGATCTACTGGTAGATCACGATCTACCTTTTGGGCACCCTGGTGTAATGCATTTTACACACAAATCTCTTCTTCAGGTCCCTGCTATAAAACATTTCAGATTTGGCTGCAGTACAATTTTGATGGTCCTTGGCACAGAAAAGTTGGAGAACTACTGAATTAGCATCGGCATTTATTTACTTCATTATTTACTTTTATTTACTTGATTGTGCACCTTTTGATGTGCAGTCTAGAGTCTACAATGGGGCACTTCACATTGCAAGTTGTATAATTATGCCGTTTTCAACTAAAGGATTCCAACTGTTCTCTTTTCGTTTCTTTGTTTTTCAGGAAGATAGTATGGGCTTTGGTAAACCAACAAAGTGAGTTCATCATTTTTTAGAAAATCAGTGGAGTTACAAAAATGGTATAATTATCTCTTTGAACATGGTGTGTAATATAAATCCCTTCATACCGTAGGTATTGGAAACTTGACGTGGAAAGTGTGTGGCAACGGGCCTGCAACATGGGACAAAGCTGTGCATGATGCTTCTGAGGAGTACAATGCAGACCGTATGATAATAAATGAATTCATAATTATTATTAATTATAAAATTCTGTGTGTGTGTGTGTGTGTGTGTGTGTGTGTGTGTGTGTGTGTGGTGTGTGGTGTGTGGTGTGTGTGTGTGTGTGTGTGTGTGTGAGTGGGAGGGGGGGGGGTCACTGATGAGATTATGACAAGATATTTAATCATTTCTGCAATCTTTCTTCAGACATGCTTATCCTTGTATTTCTGTTTTTTGACAACTGTGCTGTGATAATGCACTCCATGAGGCATGGACTAATCTGATGGTTAACGACAACCAGCAGCTCCTGGAACATGGTCAACCTTGTGTGCTGTCTCTCATTCACGGCGACACGTCCGGTAGGGGGAACACTTCATCCAGCTCATCCAGGTTAAGGAGAATTCCGGACAAAAAGTTTTTTTTGGATCTTTATTTGCAGTTATTTTTTTTTGAAAAAAGTGGTCCAGGTGTTATTTTGTGAAAATACTCCTTTATGGCTGTTTCCCCTACCCCAAAATAAGCTTATAATGGGGCCAATGGGCGTTGTGCAAGTTCACCTATATACATCGCTCCAAAATGCAATTTTTTGCTATATATTGTGTCTCCACCATGTCAGTAGTGAGTTAACACTCACACTTTCACTTTCACTTTTGATTGAGCAGTGATCCAGCTGTCTAAACCTGCATGTGGCACATGGTTTTATGACCTGGACCACTGCTCAAACAAAAGTGAAAGTGAAAGTGTGAGTGTTAACTCACTACTGACATGGTGGAGACACAATATATAGCAAAAAATTGCATTTTGGAGCGATGTATATAGGTGAACTTGCACAACGCCCATTGGCCCATAATAAGCTTATATTTGGGGTAGGGGAAACAGCCATAAAGGAGTATTTTCACAAAATAACACCTGGACCACTTTTTCAAAAAAATTAACTGCAAATAAAGATACAAAAAACTGCTGAACTTTTGGGCCGGAATTCTCCTTTAACCATGGATGAGCTGGATGAAGTGTTTCTACCTGACGTGTCGGCCGTGAATGAGAGACAGCACACAGAGGTTGACCATGTTCCAGGAGCTGCTGTTGTCGTAACGCATCAGATTGAGGGCCATGGCCACATGGGAGTGGCAGTTATCACAGCACAGGTTGTGCTAAAAAACAGAAATACAAGGGGATAAGCATTGTCTGAAGAAAGATGTCAGAAATGATTAAATATCTTGTCATAATCTCATCAGTGACCCCCCCCCCTCCCAACACACACACACACACACACACACACACACACACACACACACACACACACACACACACACACACACACACACACACACACACACACAGAATTTTATAATTAATAATAATTATGAATTCATTTATTATCATACCGGTCTGCATTTGTACTCCTCAGAAGCATCATGCACAGCTTTGTCCCATGTTGCAGGCCCGTTGCCACACACCTTGTCCACGTCAAGTTTCCAATACCTACGGTATGAAAGGTGATTTATATTATACACCATGTTCAAAAAGATAATTATACCATTTTGTAACTCCACTGATTTTCTAAAAAATGATGAACTCACTTTGTTGGTTTACCAAAGCCCATACTATCTTCCTGAAAAACAAAGAAACGAAAAGAGAACATTTGGAATCCTTTAGTTGAAAACGGCATAATTATACAAGCTTGCAATGTGAAGTGCCCCATTGTAGACTCTAGACTGCACATCAAAAGGTGCACAATCAAGTAAATAAAAGTAAATAATGAAAGTAAATAAATGCCGTCTAATTCAGTAGTTCTCCAACTTTTCTGTGCCAAGGACCACCAAAATTGTACTGCAGCCAAATCTGAAATGTTTTATAGCAGGGACCTGAAGAAGAGATTTGTGTGTAAAAAGCATTTACACCAGGGGTGCCCAAAAGGTAGATCGTGATCTACCAGTAGATCACACAGACCGTGCAGGTAGATCACGACAGTCCCCATAGATCTGTAACTCTTGGGTCCATTTGGTTTCATTTTACACTCTCAAGAGTTACACTCTCAAGAGTCCACGCAATTAGAAAATGAAAATTAGAAATTGGGTGCAAGACACTAAACTCAACATTACAAACTGTCAACTCAAACCCCAAATTCTGTTCTCAAATGTCAATAGTAGCATATACAAGAAAACCTGCCAATTCTCTCCCTCTATTTTTCATTTTAAGCACAGGGGGGCTTTGAAATGGATTTTCAGAATAGTCACATTTTTGATGTGTAGATCTTGTTGAGACGTCAATTTGAAAGTAGATCTCAAGTCAAAAAAGTGTGGGCACCCCTGATTTACACACTTGTAGAGTTGCAATCTTTACTAGTTTGGCCAACTGCTCCACATGCATCTAAGAGGGATTATGTGTTGAAATAAGATACTCACAGAGACAAAGTATGAGCCTGCAAAATCCCGAATGACGCCGGAGGACGTGCATATACCCATGTGACCGATGAAAGGGAGCAGCCACCTGCAATGACACAACCACACACACACACACACACACACACACCACACACACACCACACACACACAACACACACACACAGACAATATGATCTATTTGTAACTGATTTTGACTTTGAATATCCCTTGCAGATCTGTAGCTCTGACTGAATCCTTTGGGACCCCTGAAGGTATGCAAATTATAACCTCACTGCATGTCTGTTGTGGTTGTAAAGCTTGTTATCAAACATCCTTTAAAAGGACCCCACCTTCATTGCTATTAATATATGATTTAACAAGTTGAAGTGGTACGTTTAGTGTAGGTAATACGGCTGCAGCACTAGCACATGTTCATCACAACAATACATTCATACACATGCATGTACAGTACACATGATGTTCACATACTGTACAATACCTAAGAACTTTCTACAAATTAATTTTCATTTATATTTTGACGGAATAAAATAGCCAATGACCAGTCTTAGAACAGAAACAACACTGTCTGTCATAGAGCGTCATTTAACCACCTATGACCAGAGCCGTCGACTCAGAATTACGCAAACTCCGTTCACTTCATGGGGTCAGTACAGTGGCGGCTCTTCCACAGACTTCTATTGAGAATTGAGGCAAGTAATAGGGACAAGTCCTGGACCACAAGCAGAAAGATATGCATTGGACTCGGGCAACAGCCCAGGTTTAATGATCAATAAATCCCTTTATTTTAGATCGTTCCGTAGTAATAGTGCAACATAAACATTATTGAGACTTTAGTCGTCATCATAAAAGGTTGTAAAAGAATGACATGATACACACACGGGACACGTATAAAATATCTGTTATTTGCACCACCTCTCGTTGAATACAATGTATTTCCAACTCTAATTTGTCCCAGTATTCAGGCTGCACGAACAGCGCTCGAGTGCTCAGTTTCCAGTGTTGGGAATATTACTTTATCTTGTTAATATATTACTTATTAATTATTACCTTCATTTCAAAGCAATATATTATATTACAATATTACTGTCTGAGCAAGTGTAATATATTAATATTACTATTACATATTACTTAAAAAAAAGTTTAACAATATATATATAATTAAGTATTTAGTATCACTATTAATCAAATATTGCGTAGGCCAGTGGCATACCTACAGTACAATAAAGCAAGCACACTTGGCTATCTGGCCAAATCCATATGAAATCAACTTGAAAAAACGTTATGTCAGTAAATAATTTGATGACAAACTATAGAAAATAATCAAGATAATTTCACAAGAACACTTGCAACGACACAGATTGACAGAAAGTAATATTGAAAGTAATGCAGTAATGGAGAAAGAAAAGTATAATATATTAGATGATTTGTGTTAAGTAATATATTTATATTACAAGTTACTGCATTTTGGTAATATATTATGTAATATATTAAGTTACGTAGTGCACATGTCCCAACACTGTCAGTTTCTGACCCCTCAATGCCGCGACTCTTCTACTGGAATGACTGAATGGCTCACGAATGATACATACTGCATTAGCTATCTTACATACAGCCACAGAACAGTCAAAACATATCGGCAAACATGCCTACTTACGATAAAATGGGAATGGGTGTCCAGACGATACAATATGGATAGCGACAGTGTTTCCTGTCAAATTTATCGAAAGAAGGAGCGTGATAATTCATCATGATGTCGATATCTTCTGCCTCCGCCGCCATGACACTGGATGCTGCTGGATGTTGACAGCGGGACGTCACGTGACGACGATTACAGAGCTACGCACTAGAACGCAGAGCCTTGGAAATAGACAGAGTTACGCCAACTCCGTTCAAGCCTATGGGCTCGCGCGAGTACATGAACCACGTGACCAGGCTGTTTTCTGACCCCTCAATGTCGCAACTCTTCTACTAGATGGCTCTGAGAGCTACGCACTAGAACGCAGATCTGTAGATAATATGGATCGAAAGGTGACCATCATCCACAATATCTACAGATCTGCGCCCTGCGTCATACAGTGGGGGACCCCGATATTAAAGCATATTCTAATTTGGCTGTGGAGTGGACTAGTTCAGCCTTTTTGATACCAGGACTCACTATTCAGAATTTGAACCACGGACCACCATTTGATGAAATTTTAGCCCCACAGACCCCAGAACTAAAGATTTCTTTTGCTTTTGTCCACAATATGGATTGGATTTGGAAAACAAAACAGGCAATCATGAAGATCAAAATGGCCATTAGTCTTCTAGTTGTGTAGACTTGGGTCATTCAGATGATTGAGATGAATATGAATATTTTAACTGATGAGAGCATAAAGATGGGGTCCCTGTACGGCACTTTACAAGACAACACACTCCTATTATCGTACACATCACACATAGCCCTATGACATTCAAAGTTATTGTTAATAAAAATGTTTGTGAACATAGAACCAATCAGTTAACTTATACCTAATTTGCAGTCCATGATGACACAATTAAGGGTCGCTTGCTGTCTCAAAAGAAACGGACCAGCAGCTGTTGTCTTATAGATCTCTTCTTTTGGGCCCGTTTGACACCGTTGTACTATGGAGTTGTACTACGACTGTGACTATAGCTGGGTCACCTCATTAGTATAGTATGTGGGCCATGCAATGAAATGCTTGTCACATTGCCCTGTGCCGTGCACGCTGATGTACTACAGCATAATACACATAAACACACATAAACAAAATGGTCAGCAAAACAAAGAGGACAGTGGTAAATGGATGAGGAAGCAGCACAGGGCCACTCTAACCTGAATCACAGAAGCGATAGTCTGACTGCAGCGATATGCAAGGTTCACATTGTACATAGTTTTTTTTATGTATAGTAGATATTAGATACTTAGACATAATGAGCAGTGCTGGGTAGTAAAAAAACCACATCAGGGGTGGGAAATTATTTTCCCCAAGGGGCCAAAGGAGATACATAAAATATTGTGGAGGGCCAAGACTAAAGGCTGAACTAAAGTCTGTGTAATATTAATTTAATTTCAAGATAAAAGAGTAAGACCAACCATTTTGACACCAGGGCCCTCTACTTATTCAGTATTTCAGCCACAGAGGACCACCATTTGATGACAGTTTTGCCCCCCAGACCCAAAACTAGATTTCTTTTGCTTTTGTCCTCAATACCAGGCTGGATTTCACAAACAAAACAGTCAAACATACAGATCAAAATTACCATTAATCCTCTATATTCTCTAGTTGTGTAGACTTAATTGGAATAATTCACATGATGTCTGTTTTAACTCTTGAGAGTGTAGATTTTTTACACTCTCAAAAGTTATATCTGGTTAACCAACTTTCTATATTTAACTGGAAGTCTCTCAAGGACCACTGGTTGAAAACCACAGTACCCTTTCCCGGGCTGGCCAGAGACAGCCAAAGGGCATTTGGCCACCGGGCCGCATAATGCCCAGGTCTGGAGTTCAGACTCTGAACTACATGTTACTGTGCGGAGCGGCAGTGGCTCAGAGGTAGAGTAACCGGATGGTAACCACAAGGTTGCCGGTTCGATCCCGGGCTCCCGCAGAGTTAGTGTCGATGTGTCCCTGAGCAAGACACTTAACCCCTAATTGCTCCTGATGTGCTAGTAGGTACCTTGCATGGTTTCCACTGCCATCAGTGTATGAATGTGTGTGTGAATGGGTGAATGTGATGCACAATCTATGTAAAGCGCCTTGGATAAAAGGCGCTATATAAATGCACCATTTACCATTTACCTGTAATATTACCTTATTCAGAAAATGTAGTGTAACGATATTACCCTGCCAAAACAAAATGAGCTTGTTGAAAATAGAATAGAATTAACAAGCCATCAACAGATGTGCAGTAGTTTGTAGCTGCTAAAACAGATTGTGTTTTGCAGGTGGAAGGGGTCCGCTTGAAAAGTAATGTATAGTAACTATGTTACTCTTGATTCCAGTAAAAAGATACTTTTTCTTAGGAGTGTAAATATATTACTTTAAGTAATATTGCCCAACACTGATGAGACGACATGACATTAGAATAGCAACATGGATGCTGAAGCTGAATGAAGGATGTTCTAGCAGGGGTTTTCAACCTTTTTGACACCATGGACCACCATTTATTCAGCATTTGAGCCAGAACCACCATTTGAGGACATTTTAGTCCCATAGAACTAAAACTAAAGAATTCTTTTGGTTTTGACCACAATCCAGGCTGGATTTTGCAAACAAAACAGTGTAGACTTCTTAATTAAGTGGTGCTAATTCAGATGGTGAATATTTTAACTCTTGAGAGTGTAAAAAATGAAACCAAATGGACCCTTGAAAACCCCTGCTTTATAGGGTCCATAGTCTGTCACAAAGGAGTTTGTTGCTTCTGCTGCCTGCTGTCACTCTTGCTAGATTAGTTAGAACCAATGTTGTAATATGCATTTCATATGCATTATACTTATGCACAAAACCAAAAGATTGGAAATACAATGTTTAAGAATATTTCTTGTTTTATTAATTTGCAGCAAATGTCATAACAGATATCCTTAAAGAATAAACATAATATTTCCAATTATCTTTTTTTTTTTCCAACAAAAAAAGTCAAACAGACACGCACACACGCACACACAGAGTCACACACGCAGTCTCACACACACACATGGAAGCCTAGTGTTACATTGAGGACTCAAGCCTTACATGTACTTATTTCTGGGCCAAGACAGCCCTGCAAGACATTACATGGGCAAAAGATGGAATAGATCTTCTGTCCCATTTGCCCATAACTACGGCCAAGGAGACCTCCAGAATAGGGTCGGGCAATTAACCAAAAATAACCAAGCCATTTAGAACGAAATACAGTAACTCACTTAATCTTGCTGCACATGTAGGTTAATCGAATAATCAAGAAACAAGTAATCTTCCGTCATAATTTAAAATTTCTTATAAACCAACAGAACGGCACAAAGCTTTAAAAAAATATCTGACTGAATCGAGTCTAGTCTGATTAACCACCTATTTTATACTTTGTAGTACACTGGTGGCATTCAACAATAGCCAATGTAATCTGTACACCTGCTATTTTAATGTAAAAAAAAGCACACCCATGAATCATAACTGAGGCAAAAAGCTTTAAATAAAAGGAGATATTGGTTTTGAAGATTAATCGCCCAGCCCTAATCTAGAAAGTAGACCTTGTCCTACTGCAGCAGAAGACTGGTGCCGCAGACTAGCCAGTCTACCAGCCTGCCTCTATCCAAAAATAGTTAGAAGTTTCTCCATGGGAGAGCTGAAAGTGCATTTATGTTCCTAGTTCCCACTTTGCTATCAATTAGTATCTATAATGCTCCTATACGCGTCATATCAGGACTCATGCTTTTCTTGTAGCTCTCGTCTTTTCACACTATGAAATGCTAATCCATAGCTTGAACCTTTAAAAAGGTAAGACAGAACTTGAAACCTTCCATAACCTGCAAAGTGTTGGTTTCTCTGTTAACGTTATAACCAGAACCACCCGTGAAGGTACATCATGAAAATAAACTCATGAAAACATGCAAAAATAGCCGATCTACACTTACATTACATTGTACATCGGCTATTCTTGTGAATCTTTTAAACACATTTGTGTTAGTATAAGTTCTGAGTTATGGCTTCCCAGAACCCAGGGTTAGCACTACCTCCTGAGCAGGGCCCAAAGTTAGGTTGTGAGAACCTTATGTGAAACTGAAAAGGAGTCGTAGCATTATGGAAACACACCCACGTACGAACGCTAACCAGAACAGTCAGCACCAATACCTACTTGCCCATAGACAAATTCTGAATGGTTCAAAAATGTTTTTTTACTTTGCGTGGGTCATTCAGTGGAGGGACTTTATTCAGCCAATGGTATGTATGGCCATATTGTTTGGTGTCATGTGGTAGTAGCCATCCAAATGTACGGATGCATTGGTAAAGTCTATAATAACAAACATTTACCTCTGTGGTTGCAGGACTTTGACTTGGGATGAGTAGGCATTGAGTAGGCATTCTTGTATTCTCCCGATCCCGTGAAACGCATTTCACAGCATGATAAACTTTAGTTCTTGTGGTCAGAAAGAGCCATTTACTCTATGTGGCCCATCATCACACACTCCACATTGAATTCCATTAAGGACATTTGCAATCAACAGTACTGTATCAAAAAAAGAAAACTCCTTCCCAGAAGACTCCATAGTTGTCAGGCAAACGCAGTTGACAACTAGTCTATGACATGCACAGAAGTACAAACCTCCCTCTGACCACCGTTGAGCAGTAAACATGACCCATGCCCCTTCACGAAAAGATGTATAGAATGCCAGAATTACATTTTGACAAAACAAATGCAACAATAATCCTTGGCCACTTGAAATCTCAACAAATTCACACGTTTGGACAAAGAGAAACCACACGTTTCATCAGGCAGTGCCGATTAGAAGGAGGAAAAAAGGAAACTGCCATGATCTTTACAGTTTACACACAAATACACTTGCATTCTTTTTTTCGAGACTCTGAGAGAGAGCTTTCTTTTCATTTCTTCATGGCTTTCCTGTGAACTCATCCCCTGATCAATGTTCCATGAAGTGAAAGTCGACTCATTTTTTCGGGGAGGGGGGAGGCAGGGCGGGGTGAGGACAGTGTGCTGCACTTCCACACACTCCGGGCTGCAGAGCGGACAAGAGATGCAACACAGTACCATCTTCGAGCCCTCATGGGCGGAGATCCCCCACCCCGCATGCAGAGGATATCTCCCTGTGACTGCGGGCGAGGCCACGGCACTCTGTCCTGTAAGGCCGACCCGCTGCGAGGGGGGTTCAAATCTTTCTGGTTCTCACCAACACAAACCTGAGGAGGGATTTGTGGAGCGATGATGTGGCGGAGGGAGCTTTCCTCTTCGCTGGAGTTGTTGCCCCACTCACTACCTTTGCAGGGTGCATTTGGTTGTTTACCAAGGGGGTGTGGGGGGCTGAAGGGGTTAAGGGGTCATCACCTCTAAGCCCCGCCGCCCTTCCCTTCCCTACCACCCCACCCCCCTCTCTCCAAACATGGTCTCCCCTCCCTGAAGCATTTGTTTTGTTTTAGAATGGGGGAGTGGGAGGTCCGGGTTTGGTGCATAGTGCAGAGATGTGACGTGACATTCACTCAGTTGATGTTGCTTTCATTTCTAAAGGGGGAGGAGGGGATTTAACATGAAAAATAATAATATCTATGGTGCCTGTCCCCCTCTATGCGCACACATGCACACGGACACACTTTACGTGGGTGGCGGCGGGGAGCCACAAGAGTGCTTTAGCGTCCTACCCCCCCGTTCGTTCCTATAGAATGTCAGAGGGGTGCGTTCATTTAGCTGGGCCTGCATTGCACCTGCCCCTCAGAGCTGTCCTCATCGTCGGAGCCCTCGGGCCCCACGCCGCGCAGCCCCGTGATGCGGTAGCCCATGTTGAGCAGCATGACCTCCAAGGGGTCGGCGTTCATGCGCCTCTGGTTCGCCTGCGCGGCGCCCTCCATGTCCTCCACCACCCGGCCGTTCTCACTCTCCGCCTGCAGTGGGACCAAATGGACCAAATTTGGTCAAATAATCTAAAGCCAGGGGATCCCAAACAGGGGCGGATCTAGGCATGGGCCCAAACACAATGCCATGCAAAACAACCTAACATATTTCAAATTAAAGTGCTGATATTTAAAATGATTTGAAACTCTACTACTGCTACTAACCAACTACAGCTGTGTCACCACTAAACCAACAGCATTTGAAGCCAGAAATTGAAAACAGAAAACTCTCTGAGTCAGACCTTTAGCTTTATGCATGCTGCGTGTCTGTTGCAACTTCAACAGCAACTGATGTTATTATTGATGCTTTACTTGACTAATAAAAGTCCTGTGGTCCTGTCCTTGTAGATCTGCTATTTTCTGTGCACAGCATGCTTTCAAAGAAGACAATGCTGGCTTCTACAGAATCCAAAAGAAATTAAATCAGTCATGGCAACTGAGAACTTTAACCCACATGGCCGATCAGGCTTGCCTACCTCTGGTCTGGGGCTCCATAGCCGCACCACCGGGTCGATGCCGCTGGTGGCCAGGAAGCAGTAGCTGGGATGGGGCTGCAGACAGTTGACGATGGACTCATCCCCCTGGAGGATCCTCACCAGATTAGTGGTCTCCTTCTCCCAGATGAAGAAAGAGCCGTCGTCGGAGCCACTGACTATGTACTGGCCCTTGCTGCGGAGAGAAGTCGAATTATTGGACAAACATTGTTATAGTTGGGATTCATTTAAAAAGGTGTTTGTACAACCACTGACCTCCCGAAGAAGTTGGCCTCTTTGATGTCTGTGGTTGTGTTACAGTGGCCACAGTAGCGGTGCTTGTAGTCAAAGCTGCGCTCCCTCAACACAATCTCGTCTTCAGGGGTTGTCTCCTTCCGGCTGAACGAGGCGAAATGCACCGAGCCGCCCGATTTCTTCTCATCTGTTGGAGAGACACAAAGCACTATGTCAGTGGACTGGACAGTATTAGCCAATTTGGCTCAAATGGCGAGAGCCAGCGAAATCCAAAAGCGACCTCGCCCGCGGGCGCCCGGTTTCAAAAGCGGGCGCCCGCTTTCACAAAAACGGGCGCCCGGTTTCACAAAAACGGGCGCCCGTTTTCAAAAGCGGGCGCCCGTTTTCACAAACTAGGCTATGCCTAAACCTAACTCTAACCCTAAACTTAACCTCAGTAAACCTATGCCTAAACCTAACCTAACCATAACCTTTTGAAAAGGGCGCCCATTTGTGAAAACGGGCGCCCGCTTTTGAAAACGGGCGCCCGTTTTCAAAAGCGGGCGCCCGGTTTCACAAAAACGGGCGCCCGTTTTTGTGAAAGCGGGCGCCCGCTTTTGAAACCGGGCGCCCGCGGGCGAGGTCGCTTTTGGATTTCGCCCCTGCTGCAAATGGCTGAAATAGATCCTGCTTTCGCTGTTTTTTTTATTATTATTATTATTTTAATCGGAATCGATACACACAAGTAGGCCATAGCCTACTTGTGCGCAACACGCAAGTTTGCACTCTATCAAGAGTGCTGATATAGATCGGAGAGGTTCTGTGTCTTGTACAAGTACACTTTCAAACTGACCCAGGGAGAGCTCAAGCATCAAACCAGGAACCTGGTCCCATGCTGGTCCCATAGCTGCTATACTACCTGAGCCAATGCAATTGTTATGCACTTGAACCCTAGCATCACTATTCATGGGGGAGGCAGAAAATTCAGCTATGTGAAAAAAAAAAACAAAAAAACAATTCTTATGCAAATGAAGCTCATTTGTATTGAATTGAGTGTCACTTAAGTGGCAATGATGCCCCAACATTCTGCTGCAGATTGATGTGAAAATAACATGTAAATAACTAAAAAAAGACTGTTGCGTTCCCACCTGAATCTGTCTTGGAGAAGAGGGCAGCCTTGATGTCTTTATCCAGAGAGTCACAGGCACTGCTATGGGCCTGCTCTGGGAACTTGCCCTTGAAGTCATCCAGACACTCCAGGGCTTCAGCCACGTACTTCAGCTCAAACAGGCAGCGTGCCAGTCTGAAATGGGCCTTCAGGTGACCGGGGTTGAGAGTCAAGGCCTTAAGACAGTCCCTGAGGGCATCGTAGTGGTCGCCATCCCTATGAAGCGTGCGCACACACACATCGTACATGCGTGGTACACTAGATTATATATTTTATACATACAATGTACAAACATAATACACTAAAATATGACAATGGTAGTTGATACTATTTGTTTCTGTTAGCAATGCTAACAAGCAAGATGTCTCCCCGTCTCTCGAGCTTGTTAATAAAAAGGTGCCTTGCCAAGTTTCATCCAATCAAGAAGGTTTACATTTTGGTGTTGCAGTTTGGTTCTCATTTAAGTTGTTCATCGCTTCAAATGTCACTTGTTTGAATAAAATTGGTAACCTGACATGAAAATATTTCTTCTAATTATGTAAAAGAGCAGGAGAGACAGGGAGGCCTGCACTACCGAACAAACTGCATAGCTCAAATTGTTCTCAATTTAAATGCCTTTGTTAAGGAAGAGTAGATATGAATGACACTAGGCCTACCACTTGCGCTTCATGTAGGCGGCAGCTCGGTTCCCGTACAGCATGGCATTACGGCTGGCCTGGTGAATGCCTAGACTATAGAGCTGGATGGCCTGAGTCCACTGCTGCCGTGCAAACGCATCGTTAGCCTGTTGCTTGATCTTCTCCAGGTGCGGAGGGAGCTCACTAGAACTACAGAAGAGAAGAGAAGAGCCACAGATGGGCAAGAAAATAGAGGGGAAATGAAGGTCACTGTAGGCTTATGTCCAGTCATTATGTGGTTGTATAGCAGTAATTGGGGAGTTAAAACGGAGCTGGTACCCAGAGCAAAGCTTGCTTTCAGCTAGTCTCAGATGGCTGGCTGGCAGGTGGATTCCATTTGACACTCCATTGGTTGTCTTTCCATTCTGCACATCTGATGCGATAGCAAAGTAAAAAAAGATCAATCACCAATTTAATAAGTCCAAGAGCAGAAGAAATAATGCAACAAATCTATTCCTATAATTACTTTCTCTCTCCACTGTTATCCAAATATAGTATTTATTTTGAAACTTCAGTAAAGGATACTCCATAGTAGTATACTGCATAGTAGTGTAACTGGTTGTACAGTTCTGTACTAGATCTAATTTGTCATCAAAAAAGCTTCTCTTGTTATTGGAATTTGCAACCGAATGCAATATTTAGCATTGAAGTGTTTGAGTCACTGTCATATAACATTTAACCCATAACTTCCAATGCTCAAAGGCTATCCTTTGTCCCGGATGGCTGGCCTAGACGGCGGGTCACCTATGCTGGTAAACCAGACTGGTAGTGTGTTACAGGTTTAAATATCAATCCCAACAACATTTGCGGCGTGTCAGTCCCCATCTCTCCTGTCAATCTACTGCCTTATCAAAATAAAGGCATAATAAGCCCCCAAAATAAAAACCTTTGACCCGGGTGGGAAACGACATACCTGTTGACGATTGGCATTTCTTTGGAAGCAGGAAGGTGTAGGGCTTCTGTTTAAAGGTCAAGTCAAATAGGTACACCTACAGACCGTGGTGGAAGAAGTACACAGATCAACACAGTACCTGCTTTATTGTATAGTCAAAATGGTTTTCATTGCTTTGGTCATTTTGGGGTAAATAAATAAAAATGTTTGCCGCCACCTAGTGGCCAAACATGGTCGCAGTCAGATGGAAACACTACATCCAAAACGGTTAATTTATCAGGATTCAAATTCAAAGATAGCATAAGTTGCAAATGTATAAACTTAAATTGTGGCGCAAAGTGACAGTTTTGTGCAGGGCAGGCATTTTTAACAGGTGTTCAGTGGAAGTATTCCTTGTGGTTAATGCATTTGGTAATGTAGGAATTGTTGATTCAAAAAATCTTTACTAGTGAACTGAATGATGACCATCAATGTAGTAATTTACTGAAAGGTTGATGACCAAGAAATTCAACAGAAAAAGGGAGTTACAATCTCAATCTCAAGTGAACCGTTGAGTCATTATTACTAGGAAATTGTTACTAGTCATCAATGCACCATTGGCTAAGAAACAGTGGGATGTACATCATGTATACACATGGGATGTCAGTCCCTGTCCCCAGGGTGGTGGTCCCTCAATCACAATCCTTTGAAAAAACCCCTAGTGTAAGGCCTTGATTCAAAATGTGGCGCAAGGATCAATAGACTCAACAGACTTGACAAGACTTTGTGAACATTGATGTGGTGATGTGGTATGTGTGTCTGCGTCTTGTGTGTTTTCATGCAGTGAAATGATCCAGTCTCAATATAACTTGATTGAATGTCAGCATGCAATGACAATAAATCAGTGGTTTTCAACCAGTGGTCCGGGGCCCACCAGTGGTCCTTGAGAGGGTTCCAGGTGGTCCTCAGCTAAGTTGGTTAACCAGATTTAACTATTAAGAACGTAAAAATGAAACCAAATGAGTTAAAATATTCATCATCTGAATTAGCCCAAGTCTACACAACTAGATGATTAATGGACATTTTGTTTTGCCTGTTTTGTTCCCCCAAGTCGAAAAGAAATCTTTACTTTTGGGGTCTGTGGGGCTAAAATGTCCTGAAATGGTGGTCCGTGGCTCAAATGTTGAATAAATGGTGGGCCCTGGTGTCAAAAAGGTCGAAAACCACTGCAATAAATGGAAACCCTACCTGCTCTCCGCCCATGTTTACAAGCAGCTCCGTCCCATCTGGGCTGAAGGTCACATAGGTCGCCACCAGAACCCTAAGGCGGTTGTTGTAGTCTGGGAGTTTCACAGGGAGGTGGCCTACAGCATAGGGGTCACAAATCATATGTCAATCAAACTTTATTACAGACGCATGGTCCATAGACATGCAAAAACTCATACAAACACAAGTACGGACAGAGGCAGACAATGTCTACATAAAATCATAAAATCCAATGGAACTGTACAGGCTAACACGCCAATGGTTCCAAAGTTTGGAAACAAATCTGATTGAGCTCAATAAGGGTTTCGTCAGAATTAAAACAATGCTGTTGTCAGAATCTGACAATCTACACATACATCTGTACATGAGGTTCCTCAGCACAGCAGAGCAGGTGGGTACACCAATACAAACAAACATTTCACTTGCACTGCTGCAACGTGGTACCTTAAGCAGCAGTCTCATAGCATCATTATAAGCCACATTGAGTTTCTGCATACTGCTCTTTTTGTAGCATCTCCACAGATGGGCAGTATACATTGGTGTACAAAAGGTTTTAAAGGTAGGGGAAGTGATTTGAAATTCATGGTGTAGTACCAGCCTGGTCCACTAGGGGCCCCAAACAGTAGCTACACTATGTGAACCTCCTGCTCGCTCCTGATTGGAGGAGAATTGTGGTGACCTGGGGAACTTTTATTAGCTCCTCTGCTAACGTGGGGGAGGGGGAAACTCCATATGTGGTTTCCACACCTTATAATAGAGCATTTTAACAGAAAAAAAATATTTTTGGGTGATATCTGACAAAAGTGAAATCACTTCCCCTACCTTTAAATAAAGTGCAATTCACCTGGGCTGAACACATACTGAACTATACCTAGTCACAGATAACTGAACTAATCATGTGATGTGATAAAATGAATAATGGGAAAAAAGGGGAAAAAGTAGAAATAGCCAATGTACAAGCTCGCAATGTGACACAATGCGTTGCGAGGTGATATACAGTTAATACTGTATAAAATAAAGTGTAAATCAGGGGTCACTTCATCCATCCATTACACCACACAGACTATTACATTGTTGCTGTCGGGCAAAAACCTCATCTACAAATTTTAACTTTGTGTGTATATATATATATATATATATTTTTTTTTTCATAAATTAAACAGCCAACTTCAACTTCACTGCAGCGTCGCACAAAGTCAACAGAACAAAAGTAGTAGCTCTACAAGCTCGAAATGCTACACTGCCTTCAGCTCATTTGCAGATGCGTTGCTGTTGTCGATTGGTAATCCTGGAGAAATAACAGTTTCGGACATGATGAGGTTTCCACCCGACGGAGACATGGTTAAAAAAGCCATACACAGCAATGTTCCAATCCACACCTGCAACGTAATACTGGCCAGCTCCATCTGGGATGGGCTTCTGCCTGTCACAGAAGGTGTGCACCGCCGCAGACGTGCCCTGACTCGACGACTTCCTGCAGGGAGAAGGAAGACAAACATGTCGTGTTCAACCATACCTGATCGCATCACATACTGTACTGACAAATATCCACGGAAATATACTGGACAAGTCTGTCTGGCCAAAGCCCTTTGATCGTCATTAAAGGGGAACTCCACCCCTTTTCAACATTCTAATATGTCATTAGTATACCCTAGAGGTGCTGGGTGGACATGATAAAAAAAGTTACCCCATTCTGTGTTTCCTAGAAATGAAGGTCTGAAGAAAACCACTAACACGGTGAATCATCTTGATGATATCCTCAAGATGTATTTTCACCATGTTAATGGATTTCTTTAGAGGCTACTTTCTGAGAGAGAGTCACTCCATGACTCTTTCTTTAGACGCTACTTTCTGAGAGTGTACAAATGCTGTGCAAGTTGCATTTGTACGCTCTCAGAAAAAAGGTTGAAAATGGGTGGAGTTCCCCTTTAAGTGTCCCTATTCTGGAGTACGAGACCATGACTGGAGTAAACTCACTTCTCCAATAGAACGGTGACAACATTGTTGATTAATTGAATACATAGGGCCACAATAGAAAACGTTGTTGTGTTATCCTTTTTATTTAGCTCAAAGGTCTGACTGTACCTCAGGCTGTTGACATAATGGTTTTGAAAGACTGAATTCTTTATTAGATTTATTTATTAACGTAGACACTGATGCCTTCTGACAGCAGATCCTGGGTTAGATTCCTGAGCTGGAGGAATTCTTTACTACCTGTCACCCCATGACTCTTTACCCAATTCCTGTCAGTCTACAGTATGTGCAATTGTGCAATCAATAAAAGCTGAAAAATGGACCATTCTTGGACAATTTCGAGACAGACCAAAGTTAAAAAATGTCAGTCAGTGTTTGCCAGTGGCAGTGGAATGAAGACTGGTAAGTTAGTGAGCTAGATGGCTTTTTGAAGTTTCTCATGAGGATATTAATAGAAATCTACCACTACGAAAAAAAAAGAAATTATCATCATGATGAATCTGTCTTAGTTGACACTAGCAGCAAACAAAGAAATCGATTTACAGTGGAAGTTAGCGACATGAGGGTGCAACGTGATGCCCGATTCCCAAGCTGCAAAGAGCTGGTTTCAATGACGCAAGGAAGCGTCAATCAATCATGTGTTATTTCACCACAATTTCCACTCACCTTCTCTTTCCACACAATACCTGCTTGTTATGGGGCAAAGGATAATTATAGCCACCAGCCAGTTCTGTCCTTTTTAACCAAGGCCTTTATATATATTTTTTTTATTATTGCCACTTGTCACTTGCACGCACAACAAGCTTATTGAGCAACTCACTTGGTGAGTGACTTGGCAATTGGATGGCTGACCACGCTTGGTCGCTTTGTAGTTTTTGGCGTTGCATTAGTTGGTGAAAAAGCAAAAAAAGACAATATTATCTTCCCTTTAGTTCAGGGGTGTCAAACTCAAATACAGAGTGGGCCAAAATTTAAAACTGAACAAAGCTGCGGGGCCAGGTGGTCTCCAACAAGTTGTTTAACTCTTGAGAGCGTAAAAATGAAAACAAATGGACCCTTGCGGGTCCATTTGGGTTCATTTTTACGCTCTCAAGAGTTAAAATATTCATCATGTGAATTAGATGCTGAATAAATGGTGGGCACTGGGATGAAAAACGTTAAAAACCACTGCTGTATATTACAAAGCAGATGGTAAAACAACAGCAGAGCATTATGGGATTTTTAGTATTAGCGGTGAATGCAGTGTTACAGCAGCGCCACGGCTGTATAATACCGGTGGGCTGGTCTAATGTTAATTTGATGTTACCTCAACGGCCAAAGAAAATTACACAGCAGGCCAAATTTGGCCCGCGGGCCAGAGTTTGACACCTATACTTTAGTTCTTGACAAATGACACGGTTGCGGACTGGGTGGCTGTGGAGAAATGACCTGTGGTTGTGGATCATGCGTATGTCGTAGAGCCGTACGAAGGGTCCGTTAGCTCCCACCGCCAGGTAGTTGTTGTCCTGTGGGTTGACGGCCAGACACTTGGCCTCCACCAGCTGACCACAGAACTCCGTCAGGTCGATCAGCACCTCTGATCGCTTGCTGCTTTCCCTCAGGTCATACTGCCTGCGTGGGGGACAGCACTACCGTTTAGTTCCTCTGTAGATTACCGTCATTGTAGAAAATACCCTTTGTTCCAATGTCTTTGTTACATCCGTGAAGTGAGGGGCACACCCATCATCATACATACATCATCTCATTCCGGCAAACCACAGGTTGCGTCCTCACTTTTGTCTGTGGCTTTTTGTTTGTGTTACGCATTGATGTTTGTTTCCACAAAACACTGAAAATTGTCCATACCTTTCTCAATGGCATTTAATAGATTTGTGCAGGACAAAGGGGTTGTGTAGGGCACAGAAAGCTGGACATAGGACGAGCTAACGCCCCTCAAAAGTCTTTCTTGGGATAAATTGAACCTAAAGGCTCAAACATACTCCAGGGTGAAGTGAGTTTAGGAGAAGAGTTTTTCAACATGGTGTAGTTTTTTAAGGCTTCACCCTGGAGTGTGTATGATCCAGGATTGGACAAAATTGCATTTTATGCATTCAAAGGAAGTTACATGCGACTTTATCCACTTCCAAATCCCCTCATTTGGCTGAATATTTTACACACGTGAAATATGAATGGATTCTGCCCAAAACCTCAAGGTTACCTCCGGAATTCATCATGATGGCTAATGATAATAGGACCTCATCGTATACTATATATTTTTCGGTGCTTCTGACCTGATAATACCGTCCTCCGCGGCGCTCCAGAAGGTATTGGGCCACATGGGCGCGGTGGCGATGCGCTTGACCCTGTTGGTGTGGTCAGAGAACATGTGGATGGTCTCTTTGACCGTTAGGTCGTGCACGTGGACCTTTGTGTCCGCCGCGCCCGTCACCAAGATACGGTCACCAGAGTGAGGCAGGAACTGCACGGGCACAAAGAGATGCCAGGAGGACCAATCCAATTACTGTCGCATTACTGGTCAAGCCGGTTCATTGTGCATGCAAAGAATTTGGCTTGGCAAAAAAAGTTCACAAGGACACATTTATATTCATATCTATTGTGGTGATGATGACCACCATCTAAGTGCTCAGTGGTTCTCAACCTGGGGGTCGGATTTCTTGCACATGACCGTGACATTTAAAACTCAAATGAGACATTAAGCGCACACTTCCTGCACTGTTCACAAGTCATGACGCATGCAGAGTAAGCGTGACCAACCCTGCCCCTGTGTTTTCAACCCTTCTCCGTTGTTTCCCTTTCCGTGAAGTGAAGGGCGGCAGACACACAACATTCACGAAACAATTTGACAAACAACAACACAGAATAACAACACAGCCTGCCCACTGCCCGACACAGAAAACACACAGTCAGTGAGCACGGCTAAACTGTGTATCACTGTCATCCCACAGTGACACAGAAGCATGGTGCAAGACGCTCTTCTAGTCTGTGTGTGTATCAATAAAATATATTTGGACAACTTGTCCAATACTGGCCAGGAAAATAGCTCTACAAGCTCACAGCGCCTTGCAACGAAGAGCCGTTGTGATTTGGTAGATCGTTTATTTTCAAATATGATTCTTTTTGAGGGTCACGGCCTGAAAAGGTTGAGAACCACTGCTCTAAGACAAAAACAAATGTGACAGACATATGAATTGACCAATCAAGGACCCCATTAGACCACCTATACACTAATCAGACTTTCATTACAGAATAACTAATCAGAGGTTTTTAATGTGGTCTAAAGTGTGTGTCTTTGTGGGGCGCCGATAGTCGAGTGATTAAGGCGTGTACCACATAGGCTCTGATGCCTGGCATCGAGTCCGGGGTTTCATTCCCGAGCCCGACGGACCGTTGCTGCATGTCATTCCCCAACTTTCTCTCTCTTCGCTGTACTCTATCAATAAAGGCATAACAGATAAAAAGATCTTTGTAATGTGTATTTTAGCTAGCCAAAATTAATAAGAAGGAGAGAGAGAGTAGTGCATGTACTGTACATAGGTGGAATTATACATGTGGGTATCGGTAAGAAAGACGACTTTGGTAGGTTCTAATCGTGAAAAAGGCCATTATGTCTCATTTGGAATGTGCATGTTACCTTGACAGAGAAGATGTTTGCTGCATGGCCAGTGTGCATAGTAGTGAGCTTCTTGTGTTTTAAGGGGTCCCAGATGATGGCGTGCTGATCATCCGAGCCCGAGGCCAGCAGACTGAATGGAAGCAGAAACAATGGCTTAAATAAAGTACATTTTAGGACAAACTGTGCTGTGGCCCTGAACTCGCATGCAACCTAGGGTCCCCATTCTGGGAGAACAGAAATAGTGAAGATAGTTGCAATGTGTTTGCAGGTTTTCTATTTTCAGCAAAGAGATATATGGCTCCATTTTCGTTACATGCTAAACCCCTTATCCCTTTTTTACTATTTTTTAAAAAACTTTTGGGAATAGTTCAATGTGCCAATCTATTGACACATTGTGAGCTTGTAGACTGGCCATTTGAACTATTGAAAAATGTTTTTTTAATAGTTTAAAAAGACAAAGAAGTTAAGGGATAAGGGGTTTAGCGGTGACGAAAATCTAGGCCTTAGTGCTAGAGGAAGGAAAATGAGAAGACTGAAGTATCGATCCCTAGTCCAAGAGTTCCAAACTTGAAATCCCTGTTCGGCTTCTGTATTACATATGGAATTTGGGTGGGGAAAAAAAGAGAGAAGGAAATGTACTAGTGCATGCTAGTAAAGGTGGTGGTAATATGGGTCTCAGGAGCTTCTGCTGTATACTTACTCTCCTTTCTCGTTCCATTCCAAGCAATTCACACACCCAGTATGACCCTGTCAATTACAGTAATACAACACGTTAGGAGAAAAGGTTTTGTTTAGTAAAAAAGGTACACAGATTAATTATTCACAAAATATTCTGTCTCAGACACACAAACATGACATTCACCTGAAGCTCAGCTTCCAGCCCCAGTCTTTTAATGAAGGGCTCAGTCACATGATAGAACCGTTGGAAGCCCAGCGCTCTCTTGTCCTGGTGACATGAAAACAAAGGTCCTTGTCAGCTCAACTCCTACCATCACTGCTAACAATCATTTGTTACTTGTAGTGGAGGCAAAGGTTTGAAAATAATTGTGATATTGATTTCGATATCACATTGCCTCTGGGTGGAGTAGTACTGGGTTAAGATCAATAGCCCTCCACTCGACTGATGAAATGACTTCTGCTTCTTAACAACTACTGCAGAGTAAGTGAAGGACATCTGGGAGTATAAAAGTCTTGAAATGTTTAATCACCTCCCTTTCTGATAAAATGTTCAGATGTCAGAAGGAGAGTGTATTGTATTTGTATATATAATTGTATTTTTGTAGAAACAGCTTTTGTTAACAACAATATTGTCCATTGACAATGAACATAACTCTGTTTGATTTTATCTTTTTCAATAGCAGGAAGGGATACTGTAGACATGTAAATCGATGTAGCGGCAGGGGAGGATGTAACATGTCCCATTTGGGGGGGCAAGAGAACATGTTGGAGGAGCAAGAGAAAATGGTATGGGGCGGCTTCATCGCCCGTGTCGCACGGGCAAAGAAGCAGCACCCATACCATTTTCGGTTAAAGGACTTTTATTAGTCAAGTAAAGCATCAATAACAATAATATCAGTTGTTGTTGAAGTTGCAACAGACACGCAGCATGCATAAAGCTAATTAGCTTTATGCATGCTGCGGAGCTCTGACTCCGAGAGTTTTCTTTTTCAATGATGAAATGTTGTTGGTTTAGTGGTGCCAAAATTAGTAGCAGTAGTAGTTTCAAATCATTTTAAATATAAGCACTTTAAATTTGAAATGGCTTGGGTTGTTTTGCATGGCATCGTGTTTGGGGGGGGGCAGACTGGGTATTTAGGGGGACATTGCCCCCCCCCCCCCATGCCAGATCCGCCCCTGTGTAGCGGAGATAAGTCCCATCTCATGCAACGTGTTCTGATTGGTTCAAAAACACACACCACTTTCTGTGAAATTTTAAAATAAAAATAGACCTTTTAAGCCATGTGACCTTTAGCCTTGGTAGTGGAGAAAAGAGCCCAAATTACCCTGATCTGCCTGTGCAGGATGTCTCTGGTGATGTTCACAGAAGACATGGCCTCGCTGCAGCTCACACAGTGGGTGGGTGTGGGTCAGAGGTCAGATGACATTTACTCTGTTCTGCTGTGGTAAAGAGCTGCAATAAAAGTAAAAACAACAACAAAGAGAGAGAATTATCATGGTTAATGATTATTAGTTTAAATGATAGGTAGTGGACAGAAATTAAGTGAATTTACTTAGCTTTTTGGTATGTTCTAGGGGTGCAACGATTAATTTATGATTCGTAATCAAATCGATAAATTAATTAGTTGACAACTAATTTGGCAAGTTTTTCCAGCGTTGGATGTAACCCTACGTTTTAACAGGGGGGGGCGGCGGGTGATGATAAAGTGAAGTCGCCCGACATCCATTATTTCTCTATGGGAGCCGCCGATTCGGGCAACAGCAGCAGAACGGGTGACGACGGCCGACGTGGGTGGGCGACGTCGCCCGGAAAGATAAAAATTGGTGAGCTTTTCGGCCGAAGTTTGGCCGGGGATAACCAATCAGAGCCAAGTGCTAACTAAAGAGGAGTGAGCCCTAGCTCTAAATATGAGTTAGGGTTCACTCCTTGAATATTTCTTTTTAAATTACCCATTTAAGTTTAGAAGATTACTGTTCCTTTTAGACTGACACACGTGTAGCCATTCTTCATTCAAATGTATGCAGAATAAGCCACCATAAGTTGCTTTAATTGACTTTAAAATGTTCGTTTGAATAGCAGCAGCTGATCAAATGTATTTTGTTTGTTGGAACATGTCTAAAATATGATGGTGATAATTAAAGAAGTGGCACAATCCAATTACTTGATTCATTGTTTAAATAATCGTCCGATTAATAGATCGGACGATTATTTAAACAATAGATTACCATCCGCTCCCGACTGGATAACAAACCCAAAATGGAATGCTGCTGCCCAGGCCACTGGTGGACAGGTTCCTGAAGTGTCCACATTCCTCCCATGATGAGACACAGGGGCGTTTTTGCCATTAGGCAGACTAGGCAGTTGCCTAGGGCGCCATGAGGGGAGGGGGCGACCACCAGACATGCAAGAGGAACCTAGGCTAATAAGACTGATATGGATAAACACATTATACTTGTCCTCTATAACTAGAATTGAACATTTAAAACACATATGTTCTTTAGTTTAAAAATAGTTCATTTTATTTTAGAAACGCCACTGATGGGACACACACAGACTGAATAGGAGGACAATAAAGTTGGCCTTTCATCATGAACCAATGACGTGAGAGTAGTATTTAAAAAAAAAAAAAAAAAAAAAAACACCCAAGTAAGTACAACATTGACAGAACAACGCCTTTCACTTGTAGTTGGGTATTTGACAAGGAGGTATGTATAGCATACTGGGGGGGGGCGTGTCTGAGACAGTACCGTGTCATTTCAATTAGCATGTTCACAATAAACGGATTTTAGAGTGCAAATACTATACCGTAAAATCCTGTAAGTGCACCAATTTGCAACTCTGAGAAAGTAGAGGAATTCACTGATCAGATCGCATTCACAGAATTGTTGATCCAGATCGAGCAGCAGCAAGCTGTCCGATCCTAATCATTTACATTAGTCTCAGAGCCACAGCACTGCAGCCTTTGGCTCTCCAAAACACAGATGACAGTTGTGTTAAAGCTGTGTTTAAGTGATGAACACAGACACGCAGAGCTATGGCTGTCTGACTGGCGCAGAGTCCCAGCTTTATTACAGCTTTTTGGAAACCCCAACATGTAAACAAACCCCCATAGCAGCACTCTGTTGGCATGCTAGCATGCTAACTTAAGCTAGCTGGATGTATTCCAAGGCCTCGTACACACGTATCAAACGCATGCTGTGTGTTCTGCTTGTGTTTGATGACTGACCTCAGAGAGTCATCGCGTTTCCAATGGAAGCCACGTCGTGGGTTAAATCATGGTTTATCCCAAACATAGTAAGTTTGATTGCCCTTCATTTAAACGTGTTTGGTCAAACCACGAGACTTCTATTGAAATCGCACCGCCAGTGACAATAAATAAATACACACTAGACACAGAACGTGTGTTTGACATGTGTGTACGAGGACCCAACACTTATAATGTCAGGCCTTCAGTCCAGTGTTGTTGTTGTGCTAGCAGCGCATTAGCCTGAGCAGAAAGGCTAGTAGCTGCAGCACAGATCAACCAGCTGCACTTTCACGCTCATCAATTCGTTGTCGGTTCGATTCCAACGCTCCGATGAGCACTCACCGCGGTCTTTGAGCTTGCGAGGGCGCTGTCAGAACATTTCCACTGAGTGCGGGTGGTGACAGTGTGTTGACACGGTTCTCCAGTAGCCCTCTCTCTCTCTCTCAGGAGCTAAAGCCTTGTCTCTGAAGAGCTGAAAGCTGGCTGGCTGACAGCCCGACACATACATCATAAGGGGGTTATTTTTGCCCTGGTTGTTGTGTCAATCATGTAACTTCAGGTATTTGGCATAGAGCTGTCAGTGGATTAAAAATATTTAATTGCAATTAATCACATAATTGAATGAATGAATGAATGAATGAATGAATGAATGAATGAATGAATGAATGCTTTTTTTATTGACAGAGAGAGTTACAGTACAAGTCAAGTACAAAAGCAACAAAACTGATAACAGCTTGGAGAATTACTCAATTAATTTATTTAGTGCGCAATTAACTCACAGTAAAAACAAAAGCCAATTGGGTACATTTGGTTCAAAATTTCCAAATGCAGCTGCATGATTGTTAAACATCTGCATCACTTAAGTTAATTTAAAATAATTCTAGAATGTATAAAACATTCTACAAAATTTGGAATTGTGGACATTTGTTTTTATTTAGGTCTGGAAGTCTAGGTAAATGTCATCAACTGATGGTCTGTGGCTCAAATGCAGAATAAATAATGGACCTTGATATGAAAAATCTTGAAAAACACTCATTTAAGGTACATCTAGAACCAATAAAAAATACAATTAATCAAAGATTAACTATTGGCAATCATGTGATTAATCGCGAATATAAATATTTTAATCGACTGACATCTCTAAAGAAATGCAGTGAGATTAGTGAAATCATGGCAAAAAGCTTCCCTATGCAGAGGTCTCTTCAGTCCTGGGCGGGACTTTGAAATGTAAGTCTGTTGTCAAGGTGCGTTCGATTACCATCTCTCAACTGCCAGCTGGTCACGTGACTAGCCGTGCAGGCGCAGGGTTGACTGCAGTGCGGGGCACGCTGGACGCAGAGCCTTCTAGTAGGAGAGTTACGATATTGAGGGGTCAGAAACCAGAGCAGAGCACCGTGCACGAGACTACAGAGATTCGTCTATGAGTGCAGTCCCAGTCCTAACTGCCATTGGGAGTACATTGTTTTCAACGAAAACGGCGCAATAAGAGCTATTTTAGGCACGTATGCAAAAAGACAACTGTTTTAAAGTATTGTTCAGTCACGGCTAGAGTCTCTGTAATGTTTATGTTGTAGTATTATTAAAGAACAACTAAAATAAAGTCATTAAAGCTGGATTAAATAACTGATTAAATAACTTTCTGCATACTCCTACCCCCCGCTGTTATCGCGAGAATCTTTGCTTTTCAGTGAATTCTCGCGATATCTCCTGCTTTGAAACCAGTTTCAATCAGCACTAACACTTTCAAGACGTCAATATAATTATATATCCTTTGCAAATCATGTGACAAAGTATCCGAAATCAACCTCCAGAAGGCATTCTTTAATTTGCCTGCATCGATAGTTTGTTTACGAGGTCACCGCCATTAATACATGATGTTTTCGTGCCTTCTTTGCTGGTGCCTGATTAAATCCATAGAGTCCCATTCATATTCATCGACTTCCGGTTTTCCGAGTGCACTCAAACGGCTTTTACATCAGCGCTGCTGCTCCTCCAGCACCGCCATTGCCCTGACGCACAGGAGTGAACGTGAATATCGCAACTCTCCCCTAGAAGGCTCTGGCTGGACGGTGAAACAAACACACGGGCCGTTTGAAGAAGAGTGTGTGCTTTTTACAGTTGGTGAGAAGAACACACAGAACACTAGAACAGAACAGCAGCTGGCACTCACTCAGCTCCCGAGATTTTCCTCCTGTCCTTTTTAAACAGTTCCATTCTTCTCGCTTTTATGAAAGGTAATGTAACATCGCGTTCCCATAACGACTAGTTGTGGGTGCGTTTGTTTGAGTCTTGATCTAATATATATGTATTTGTAAAATGTAACGTAGAAATGCACGCGCCTTGGGTTTTAGGTTTAAAGTAATCGCAGTTAAAGCCAAGACGTGGATGCAAAAATAATTGGTACAACACGCATCTGTGTTTTTTTTAACACGTTATCTCGACAGCGAAGTTTAGATCGGAGTTTTTACGACCACTTTCTGAGCCCCCGACGTGTAAACAATGAGCTTGAAGATCACGATTTGTGAGCCCCGTTCAATAAAACTTTTATCCTGCTAGCATTTATTAGCCATGTAGCTCTCTGGTGTTAGCACAGGCAGCAGCAGGACTGGCTCAGCTGACTGACTGTTAAGACAATCCGATGGTACATTTCAGAGGCTTTCACCGTGTTCTTCTCTGTCATTGTGCGTCTATGTAGTCTGTTAGATCTGTTAGGACACAGTGACATGCTGATTGAATATGTGCTCATTCTCTGGTGGGACCCAGCAAGACGTTTTTGTCAACAGATTATGTAATACAAGTCGTTGACATGACATGTGCTCGACCTCTTGGTATTAAAATGCATGCTGTTGCGTAGAGACCCACCACAGACTGCTAAATTTGGGTGATGTTGTGAGATCAGATAAGTAGGGCTTGATGATGACTAATATCTGGGTACTGTTTCTCCAGGTTGGGTGTGGGGCACCCCCAAGGGTACAGATGTACTCTTATATGGGTCTCTTACATAAACACTAATTTAAATTGCAGATTTAGAGATGATTTTTAAAGCTATCAAGTCTTCGGTCCTAGTTTATGTCAAACTGGGAGTAAAAATGAATATTTAGTTATCTGTTGCATTTAATTAATATGATCTTCTCTAGTTGGTTGTTATTCCAATTGTGTCGAAACCCCCAAAAATCAAGTGTTGTTTTGTGTCTCTATATCAGGGGTTTTCAACCTTTTTCATACCAGGGCCCACCATTTATTCAGAATTTCATTTGATGACATTTTAGCCCCACAGACCCCAAAACTAAAGATTTCTTTTGCTTTTGTTGACAGGCTGGATTTCGGAGAAAACAAAACAGTCAAACATTCAACTCGAAATGACCATTAATCTTCTACATTCTGTACATTGTGTAGACTTGGGCTAATTCACATGATGAATATTTTAACTTTTGAGAGTGAAACCAAATGGACCCACAAGGGTCCATTTGGTTTCATGTTTACGCGCTCGAGAGTTACATCTGGTTAACCAACTTTTCATCTGGTTAACCTACTTAGCTGGGGACCACCTGGAACCCTCTCAGGGACCACTGGTGGTCCCCGGACCACCTGTTGAAAACTCCTGCTCTATATAATTGTTGGTCTCTCTCTTCACAGCCAGGTGACGTTGTGCGAAATGACCGCCCCACAGAGATACATGGAAACCAAGCCGACAGGTATAAAAAATAAATAAAGAAAATAAATGTTTAGGTTGCGTAGACTTTTCTATTGTTAACAATCAATGCGTGGCGAGTCTGAAAATGCCTTATGTAATAGTGTGATTATTTGGAATGACTGACATTGTGTCATGTTTTTTATAGTGCGGTTTTGTGACTTGGAGTGGCAGACGCCAGCGGTGTCTGAGAAGTACCAGAGCCGCCTTGGCAGGCGTCCCGGGACAGCGGACAGCACGGACACTGGTCTGGGCGCCTCGGCATCTGACAGCACAGAAGGTGACATGTTATGTTATGTTATTCTCGCTCCGTCTGACCCTGACTGCAGCGTTGTTGGCTTGGGTTTTGTTTTGTTCCTCGATCAGCACTGCTTAATAAAGACAGTCACATTTAGACTGTGATGACACATATTCTCTGTTTACTCGTGTACTGTGGCTCACTGCGGACTAGTCATATAATACACTACAGTGGTTTTCCATGTTTTCTCCCTTGTAGTGCCCCTTACTTAAACTAACCAAACGCAGCGCATGCATGCATGCACACACACACACACCCTATGAGATTGTAGATTGGCTATTTATTTATTTTTTGCTATTTCTAAAACTCTTTTAATATACCATATATGCCGGTACATATTGAACTCCGCACACCCTCGTACAATAACAATGACATCACAAATGGCAGGCCAAAACTATGTGGATGAAATCAAGTTCTGGTTCATTTTGTGAAACATGATCCCAAGGGGGGTACGTGGCTTCCCCCAGATTGGGAAGCCATGTACTGGGAAGGTCAGACAAAACAGCTGGCTTCCCCACACAGTAATCGCAATTACTACGTAGTTGTTAGTTCTTCAGGTTGTGTGTGATCAACTTTTAAATGAACACTATTTAAATCTTAGGCTATGGAAGGGGAGGGGAACATTCTTGGAATGTCTTGTCTGGCCCTGCATGCATTGCAGACAGTGAGAAATCACTCTCATACACACACACACCTCCCCTTCTGTGTTGTGATTGGAAAAAGGGAACATCATCTTCTGGTCCGTGTTGTTGTCCCCCTGACTATTTATAAAGTGAGAAATGTGCTCATGATCCAGGCATGCTCTGGAGATTTGCAGAGGTAGATTATATACCAAGCCAAAAATGCCCCATCGCTCTATGGTTCATACTAAGGGTGCGACGGTTCACCGAAAAAAACCGAACCGTTCGGTACGGGGTCCACGGTTCAATACGCGCTAATGAACCGCAATACTTCGGTTCGCATTCATTCAGATGCAGAGAATGTATTTCTCGGTCACACACCGCCGTACGGCGCAGTGTAGTAGCACTCTGTCACACGCCGTTGTACTGCATAGTGTAGCACCACACGGCTGCAATCAATGAAAACACACACACACACACACACACACACACACACACACACACACACACACACACACACACACACGGCGTTTGGGGGACTTAGGTGGTCTCCGATGCTTGAAACGACTACTTTAGCACCAAATTAGCATTTTCGGCTTACTCTGGGATCGTTCACTAATAAAGTCCAAGTCACGGGTGTGCACGTGCATACGTGCATGCCCGTGGTATTTAGGTCGATATGTGCGCATAATGTGACAATCGATAGCCAGATTGATGTTGAATTCACTTCATTCTGTTGCATTTGGAAATACTAGCGAAGTAACCTTGTGTTTTGGCCAGTGTTGCCAACTGCCAAAATCCAAAATGCACTAGTGGCACTTCCAAATGCACTAGAATGCGCTAGATGCTTGCCTGGAAGGTGTGTAGACTTGGGATAATCCACATGATGAATATTTTTTAACTCTTGAGAGTGTAAAAATGAAACCAAATGGACCCGCAAGGGTCCATTTGGTTTCATTTTTGCGCCAAGTTGGCAACACTGGTTTTGGCTGAACAGCTGTCGGTGGGGCGATTTAGACAACTCTCAACTCTGAGAAAACTTAACCCCTTGTGACCACAGTGAGACCACATGTCAACCACTGTTGTACAGCTATGGACCAGAGCTACATTTTTCATCTACAGTCCAGCCTAATTATAATCATAATATTACATTTAGGGGACTTTGGGCATGTATAGGTCATCTGTCTGTCAGACAGACAGACGCATTTCCTTAATTCTAGTATGGATAATAATATCCTTATTAATAAAGCAGATATTGTAAACTAAACTAATTTAACTTTGTTGTCTGTCTACAATGCTTCTGCATGCTACCTGCCTGATACTTAACTGAAACGTGCAGTCATTTTATTAACCTAGGTATTTTATATTTCCCTTGAAAATAGCCTAATAATGAGGCACAAATAGCAATATACATTTTTTCTTCTGTAAATAATGAAAAGGAAGAAGACAGGCCTATTGGAATATGTCTGAATAGGGATTATTTTTAGTCTAATACCTTAACATTTAAGTTTATAATACAAGGTTGTTTAATGTTTTGAAAATATTGACTTATTTTTTATATTCACATTCAATGTGCTTATAAGTGAAATAAAAGAACATTTTTAATTTTTGTTTTTAAAAAGCGAAACGTACCGAAACCGAACCGAAACCGTGGCTCCCATACCGAGGTCCAAACCGAACCGTGGGATAAGTGAACCGTCCCACCCCTAGTTCATACCCCTGGTGTTTAGTCTAATTAGGTGGACGGGGTGTGGGGTCGAGCGGATGCTAGGATTGGACGGCTAAATGGAAACTGGGAACCCTTGCCCCTTACCCATACTGTGACCGGTTACATGCAGAGGGTTTCTGCAATGCGAGGCTTGTATTAAATGGGAACGGGATGAATTGAATGTGGGGAGTCAAATCAAGGTTGCATCAGTGGGACCTTTTTGTTGGTGCGTTTTATTATGGGTATCTGTGTACTGGTATACAGATGACCGTTTATTTTACAAGGCATACCGGTAGTTACACTTTAGCTACTGTCAAGAACGCTCATGTTGTTGTAGCTTGTTTCCTGGGGTTGTAATTGATAACTGCGCTTAGCAACACAAGTCTTGAGTCTTAGTTTAGCTTTAATGATGGGCTATGTGGTTGTACAGTGCAGTCCTAGTCTATCTTTTGTGTGTGTAAGTGAGGGTGAGCACATTAACCCCCGACGTTCTTATTTTGCGGAAGGCATGTTCACATGTTTTGAGCTTTACATTTAAAGTAATATTTTCAAGTTGTGAAAATGGTTTTGTAAGCTCACATTATTGTATTTGTTGTACGACTAGGTAAAAGTGTATATGCGCAGTCGCAGTATTGTGTTTTACCACTTGGACTCCAGCATCTACAGTATATTCTAAGTTCCTAAATTGGCCCTAAATTGGCCCAAAACAGTAAATCTGTAAGCTCACAATGCTTTTAGTTGGGCTAATTTTGGTGTACAAGCAGGGCCAACTCCAGCCTGTTTTACTGAGTCTTGATGGTTTAAGTGGTTAAATAATAAAGTTTATTAAAAGTGTTATAGGCTATTCTTTATGTATAAGGTGTCTGGTAGATGTGCCAGATTGCTAGCTGTTTCCTCACTGACGGAGTCGTTTAGACTTGTTCCAGGCAGCCAGCCCCATAAATCAGTTGAGCCTCAGGGCTCCTTTTGCACTTGAGTCTTTGCCCCGTTTTGTTTTTGTGCATGGAAACTCGATGTCGTTGCCAGAATCGTCTTGCTCATGCTTGCTAATTATTATTCCTCCCAGTAGTTGCTAAGCACTATCTGTCGTAGTCTGAAAGAACCCATAATAAAAACCTCCCGTTCACTTCACTGGGTTGATTTTGGAGGTATACACACACACACACACACACACACACACACACACACACACACACACACACACACACACACACACGTGTGTGTGACGGGGAGGGGGCAAGGTGCTTAAATAAGCGGCTCCCACAGATCCTGTCTGTAACTTGAGCGGTGGTGGGCTATAAATACCCCTAACCTTTCCTCTGTGCGCCCGTTTGTGTGTGCGGTTGCTCAGTGCTGTGGTACACGGGTGGACTGGTCATTCTCTCTAGGACAATACTCCTTTGGGCGCGCTGCCCCTGCCCTGCCTGCCCACTGTGTCGGGGAGTCAGGTTTTAGCTTTGGGCCTCCTCCCCGCGTTTCTCTTCGGTGCCACCCAGAAATGCAGAGGGAGCAATTCTGTGTCGACTCAAAGCATTCTGCTGCTCACCTCCCCACCTCGGATGCAAGAAAATGCCACGGCTAAGTTTGCTACCGTGCTGGAGTGAGAGTTTGCCGGCCAGAAGCCTTGCGCAGGTCCGTCAGGTTTGTGCTGCTGTTTTTTTAAGTGGTCGTTACATAACAATGCGAGTGATTGTGCCATGGTGGCAGGTGGACCCTGAGCTGTTTTTTGGCTTGGCTTGCCTTCGCTGTTTGCTTCAGGGCACTGTGAGTGTGTGCAGCCACAGAAAGTCTTCTGTAAGGCTTCATGTTTTATGTAAATGCGAACAAAATAGTTTTTGAGTGCTTGGAATCAGGCTACTGTGTGTGCCTGTCTAATCTTGTAAGGTGTCAAGGAGTTGCCCCGTCATGCATTTTTTTTAGGATGAATGACCCTTCAGGCAGCAAAAAAGCCCAACCTGAACCATCACCTTTATGTAATGGACAGGTTTGTGCATTTCATGCATTTTTCAAGTGGCTACATGCTGAGTTAATTTACACAGTTTTGATTTACTTCTAGGTCATGGTGTGGTTTGTTGCTACTTGCTAACTACTTTATCCAGGGGGTCTAGTCTAGGCCCCTTAATGCTATTTTTTTTCTCTCCTTTTACATCAAATATCTGTGCTGAAAATTGGAGAGCTAAACAATGTAAAGCCCACAATGTGACACATTCATACATCACAAGCTTGTTTCAATATTGCCTAAATGTTCACCCCGGAATGGGGACACTTAAGTCTATAAACTCTGCTGTTGCTACTAGTCTACATAACCATCCTGAAAATAGAGTAAATGGACTTCCCTGCTACTATACATAGGCAACCTGCTCTAGTTCTGTTTAGCAACGTGAATATGTGTTTACAAGATGTTTGTCTTATCTGGACCAAATGACAAAAAGGCACCTCACTTGATTTCTCTTTACCCTTGAGGATCACTTCAGCCATTTAAATAAGTGCTCCTCACTCCTCAATAATGCTCATTATAAGATTCCATCATTTTCTACAGTCTGTGTCCCAGAGGATGGCTGTGGACTTTTCAGAAATCTGTCTACCAGTGTGACCACATTATTCTCTAAACTGGTTTGGCGACGAGATTTTAAACTAAATGATTTTAATGGTTGTTTTACTTTTTTCAGTCAATTGCTAACCTTTCAGGAAGAGAAAGCGGCTTTGGATCACCAGGTCTAGGCGGCAGGTTTTGGAACCTTCAGTTCTCTAATGAGATGAATGAGGTGAACAGATGGAAATTGAGCCACATGTGCATCAGTGAGGATCAATTCTACGAAGATGGATAAGGTTGAAAATGGGCAAAATGTGCCTTTTTTCTCAGTATGAACACTTTGTCAGGAACACCCACAGGTTTGACTCTTCCCTCCCTTCTTTTGGCTCTTAGATTTCTGCAGCACGCGCAGCAGCCCGTCCTTCCAGCCCATCCGCAGTCAGATCCCCATCCCTACCGCACATGTCATGCCGTCCACGGCCGGAGCACCGGCCTCCAAGCCTCAGCCCCGCATCCCTGAAGAAGCCCAGGCTGACCCTCACAGGCCTTCCTCCGGCTCCAGAACCTCCAGCGGCGCCAGCTCCAAGTAAGCCTCTCACCAAAAAACAAGATCTTGTTGATATTCAATGTCTGTTTTTTTTTGTCATCGTACATGATTTACCTTGAGTATTCGGTGCCAGCCACCATCAGCCATTTTGATTCCTCCGCGTGACAATTAATCATTGACTTACAAATTTCATGATGACAACCGACAGCCCCAGCTCCAAGTCCTCCCTCTCCAAATCGGCGTCCTCTCCCAACCTGGACGTCCAGCCGGGCATGGGAGCGGATCCCCTGGGGCCCAAACCAGACTGCCTGAGCCGCTACCGCAGCCTGGTCAACGGCCTGGACCACTCCCTGTTCCCCACGGGCGACCAGACGCACCTGGGCGACGCCCAGAGGTTCGAAACGCCCGCCATGGAGCCGACCATGAACCAGTCGGCCCTGCTGGGGAGCCTGTGCCCCGACGTCCGGCTCCGGCTGCAGATGACCGGACTCGACTCCACGGAGTGCGTCTCGGACGCGTACAAAGGAGGAGGAGGAGGCATGGATCATTCCTATAAGGTCCTCCCCGAGGCCAGGCCAGGAGCAGCGTCCGACCCCGGCTACGCCCAGAGAGCCGGCGGCCATCCCGGCATGGCTGCGCCGGCCGGAGTCTATCCCGGCTCCCTGGGGCTGCAGACGCAGGCTCTGCTACGGGACCACACAGGGGCCAAGGGCTATGAGCCTTTACTGCAGCAGGACAGATGTGGTGGCGATCTGCCCAGCTGGCAGCAGCAGCAGCAACAGAAGCAACAGCTGGAGAGCCTGCGCCTGCAAGTGGAGCAAATGCAGGTGTGCAGTTTAACCCATTGTGTTCTAGTCCCCCACGGTAGAGTCTAGTTCCTCTCAGTAAATTGTAGTTTCTGAAGTTAGATTCCAGTTTCTGACACTAGATTCTAGTTTCCCGACACTAGATTCTAGTCCGTGACACTAAATTCTAGTCCCTGGCGCGAGATTCTAGTTTTCTCTTTCTGTGTCAGTGATGCTTGACATATTTCATAGGAAGGACCTCCAGAAATATCTATTATTTAGCTGCAGAACCTCATCTAAAAACATGTTCTAGGGATCCCCCAGAAGCAAAGATTTGAGTTAAAAATGTTAGCTTTCGAAATAATGTATTCAAAGATTTGCACCACATTTTCACAATTTTTCAAAAATAGCAGAACTACAAGCTCATATCACGCCACTTGGTGGCGCGATATGAGCTTGTAGATCTGCTATTTTTCAACAGTTAAAACACAAACGCATTCAGTGCACAAAAAAAACACAATCTGATTCCATTGTGACTTGGACTGCGGTGATTGTTAATGTTTCATATTGTATGTTTTGTCAAACACGAATGCATTAGTCTTAGCGTTTGCTTGTGGACTGTGTGTGGGTATAAATATATGCGTCATTGCGTCATAGTAATCAGTATGTTTGTATGACCGTGTCGTCTTGCACCAGTCACAGAGTGGAATTCCCGTCATACATTAACCTTTTACTATGAATGTGCTCTCTCGTACTCTCCACTACACCACGGGGGAGTGAATACATTACCCAGTCTATACACTATGAATACAGTTTGTAATTGTAATGAACAGATCTCTTTTGAAACCATCCACTCACTGTGGGTTTATTTTTATTTTACATTTCTTACTGATTTCAGTCATTTCTATTAAATTAAAAGACAATTGGAATGGGCTAAACTAAAAATACACTACACATTATATTGCTGTTGTAAGTTGTAAATTGACATGTTCTGTAAAAGCCTAATGATAACAATATAAAAGGGACATAAAGCAAAGGTCCACATCAGTTTACAAGTTCTTCCAAATGGTTGGCTGTGTAACCTCTGCGAGAATTAGGACAGCCTAATAAAAAAATGTTCAGTCATGAGATGTATGTTTGCTTTAATCCCTGCCCATGTACTGAACAGGCATGTCCTCCTTGTTTTTTGTTTGTGTTCATAGCTAATGAATGCTGGGGTGGGCCAGTTCTCGTCCGTGTATGCCCCCTCCCCACATTTGGATTCTGGAAAGTGGGACTCTCTGGTCAAAGCCAACGAGGGTTTGTTGAAGGAGAAGGAGCTCGTCATAGAAAGGTATACACACATTAGTGGCCAGAGTAGTTATTCTTGACAATATTGTGCTACTCTCCTTTTACAAAAAAAAGTTTGGCTTAGCTATTTGTCTATTTAGTCCACTACCATTATATGAAAACATTTCTTACTAGTTGGTAACAAAGGTTTTGCATTATTATTACAAAACAAATTTGGTACTTTAATTTAAATATATTTGCACGCCCATACTTTTACTCAAGTGAATTTTTAATAGAAAATAAAAGGTACTTTTTCCCCCCTCACTGGTTCTGTAGACAGAAGCAGCACATGACCCAGCTGGAACAGCGCCTTAGAGAAAGCGAGCTGCAGGTCCACGGAGCCCTGCTGGGCCGCGGTGCATCCTACGCAGACATGTGCATGCTCCGACTGCAGGTGAGCTGACGTGGGTTAAAGTCATCTTGTTTCCATAGAAGCCAGCATATCTTTGATGCAAGCATGTTGCACAGCAAGAAGACAATCTTCAGGATCTCAGCACATTGAGAGCTTGTCGATGGGATATTCTCGGTGATTAATTTAAGATCGGAGAATTTAAACATTGCAAAATGTTCAGAAGCATCTTCCATAAAATCTTAATGGTTGCGGATATTTCGTATGCAAGCAAAGGTTTAGCGCTCAGTCTATGATTTCCTCGCCTGTTTGGCAGTATGTGGACCAGTAGGACCCGCATCTACTAAACATACTACATTATAAACCCCTTAAAAAATAACAACAGCTAACACATTGTGGTCTGGTAGATTGTCTATTTGTATTTTCTATGTCTACATTGCAATGTTAAAAAGAAAAAAGGACTTTGTAGTTGTATTTTTTCTACTGTATGTATCAATACTACAAACCAGACAGTACTGTGACTCAAGTACAAGCTTGTTGCTTGCTAAAACGATAAATCTGTGGAGTGATATTTTGACCAGGAGTATTTACATAATACTTTTGACACCAGCTCAGGGATTGTCCGCCCCCACAGTCACACGTCGTGCAGAACAGGGTGTGCGTGTTCTTTAAAGCCCAGGCGTCAAAACGAGCGGCGCCGGGTTGGAAAAGTTCACGGTAACCTCTCCTCTCCTTCTGCTAATGCCTGGTCATGTTACAGGAGGCTCAGCGCGAGAATGCCTTCCTGAGGGCTCAGTTTGCAGAGCGGACGGACTGCGCGGCCCAGGAGAAGGCGGAGGCGGAGCGGCGTCTGGGTTCGGTGGAGGCAGAGACGCGCCGCCTGACCGACAGCCTGAAGGAGAGCGCCGAGCGACACGCAGAGGAGCTGAAGAAGCAGGAGGAGAGGGTGGGTGGAGCACATCGATTCACCCAGGTCATATAGTGCAGTGGTTTTCAACCAGTGGTCCTGGGAACCACCAGTGGTCCTTGAGAGGGTTCCAGGTGGTCCCCAGCTAAATGATAACCGGGTGTAACTCTTTAAGAGCGTAAAAATGAAACCAAATGGACCCTTGCGGGTCCATTTGGTTTCATGTTTACACTCTCAAGAGTTAAAATATTCATCATCTGAATTAGCCCAAGTCTACCTAACTAGAGAATGTAGAAGATTAATGGTCATTTTGATCTGTATGTTTGACTGTTTAGTTTCCTCAAATCCAGCCTGGGATTGTGGACAAAAGCAAAATAAATCTTTAGTTTTGGGGTCTGTGGGGCTAAAATGTCATCAAATGGTGGTCTGTGGCTAAAATTCTGAATAAATTGTGTGCCCTGGTATCAAAAAGGTTGAAAACCACTGTCATAGTGTATTACCGTTAAACCCATTTACACCCAACGCCTGATTCTACAAATGCCTTCGAAATCAGTAATTCTCAGACTTTGAAGATTTTATTTTAAATGCTAAAACATAGCGGGAGTACAGGCTCGTAGATCTGACATTTTTGAATAGCCAATGACAAAATCTAAAATGACATGAACGCTTCCCTGCTTTTTAGTAGATAAGAAGCCAAAAATGGGAGCGCTTAATGGTCATGACCGTTGACCATCGTTTTGGCTGTGTGTTTGCAGATCCGCAGTCGGGACAAGCACATCAACAACCTGAAGAAGAAGTGTCAGAAGGAGACGGAGCAGAACCGAGAGCGGCAGCAACGCATCGAGACTCTGGAGAGATACCTGGCTGACCTGCCCACCATGGAGGACTACCAGCGGCAGAACAAACAGGTCAGTGGCTCCACTGTTCTCTGGACGCCGCTCTGTCCTGGTGTTCTAAATGCAGACGCTCGCGCTGGCCACATTCGGGACATCGAGTTGTGCAGTTATGAGATCGGATCGAGTAAGGCATTAATATACAGATGAGAGGTTTCTTCTGTTGGACAGCAACAATGTGTGGAGAGACTGACCTGTGTGTCCTGTTTGTGTGTTCAGCTGCTGGACGTGGAGCAGCGGGCGGCTCACCTGCAGGGCAAGGTGAGGGAGCTGGAGGTGTGTCTGGAAGAGGCTCGCTCACTGACCAGAGAGAAGGACTCTCTGCTGGACGAGCAGAGATGCAGGGAGAGAGAGCTGCTGGCCACCGTTACCAAGTACGAGAACACACACTCAACACGCGCACACACACACACACAACACACACACACACACACGCGCACACACACTTTAGTAATGTAGTTACGTGACATTGCGTTCACAAAATCGTAATGTATATGTCTTCATACAATAAGCATATCACTGTTCAGTACTCTAGGTCAGGGGTTTTCAAACCTTTTGATCCCAGGGCTCACCATTTATTCAGCATTTGAGCCACAAACCACAATTTTGAGGACATTTTAGCCCCACAGACCCCAAAACTAAAGATTTATTTTTGCTTCTGTCCATGACCATTAATCTTCTAGTTGTGTAGACTTGACAATATTCAAACTCTTGAGAGCGTAAAAATGAAACCAAATGGACCCGCAAGGGTCCATTTGGTTTCATTCTTGCGCTTTTTTACGCTTTTTACGTCTAACCAATTTATACTCTTCAGTAACGGCGTGTCAACCTATATTCTTCTTCTTTTCCCCCTAATCTATTTGGCCAAAAAAAAAAGCGTTTTGAGGCCCAGTGGGTTAAATGGTTGTGTTGTGTTCAGTTTGCAGGAGCGTGTGCAGGAGGGTCTGGAGGACGGAGCCCGGCTGCCATCGCTGGATGTGGAGACGCTCAGGACAGAGAACAGTGTCCTGAGAGAGGAGCAGCACCGGCTGAAGAAGGTCTGACCACATGTTTTTTTTGGTAGTCGAAACGAATACTTTGGTAGTCGAATAATTTTCGACTAGTCTATTGTGATATATATTTGTTTTTCATCCAATTAAAAACGTGTGATTCTGGCTTGTTATTGAAACAGTGCCTGAATATTACACTACTATAACCCAGTTACAGAATGACATGAGAAATAATCAACCAACAATCAGTCCCAACACCACAGCACACCACCATTATGTCTGCTGTACAAAAATTAAAAATATATGTTAAAAATGATTACTAGCGAATAACGAATAGTGAATTTGAATAATCGAATAGTCGAATATTTAGTGTATGCCCTACCACATGAAAGAAACCAGTCATCATGACCTGAAGTGTTGACCAGACAATCATAAGCTGTTACTTCACTAATTCTCGAGTTGATTTTGCAGATGAAAATGTGTTTTGGCATTGTTGTAACGCCTGATTTTACAACTTTGTTGCATGCTGAAAAGTGAAAACAGATAAAGCTATAAGCTTGCAAATCTCTGCAGCATGTGGGCTTGTAGATCTGCTATTTTCATTAAATGACTTATGTCTTAGTTCTACTGGATCTCACTCATCTTTTAACACCAGTCTAGTTCTAATATGTAACAATATTTAGCTTTAGTTGTCATAGCTTAGTTTTGTCACTGAATTAACAGGTATTCTCTCACAAAATTTAGAAGTATTTTCAACAGAAGAGTCTTGAGTGCTCCCCCCCTTTAAAAAAAAATACATCATAAAATAAAAGCCCTGAATGCAGAGAGTGTTCAAACAAGATGTTCTTTGTTGGAAGAGGCCTGCTCCATAGAAATGCAGAGCATAAACATGCTGGCAGCACAAAAAACAACAACAACTGTGGACTGTCGCTGGACACATTCCCCTAAATGCAATGAAATAGTTAGATATTAAGAAATATAGTAATATAATATAGTAATATAATATAAATATAGAAATATAATATAGTAAAAAAAAATCCCGATTCCTTCTTGCAGGTCATTGAGAAACAACTGAGGATGATGGAGCAGCTTGGGGCTCAGATCAGGGTAAGTACAGCAGTGTTGTGTTCCTCCATGTGAACTTCATCCACTTTTGGTGTGTTGTAAAAACCGCTATGGCTGTGTGTTTGAACAGAACTTAGAGGAGCAGCTTTCCCAGGAGGAGATCAGTGCCCAAGCTCTGAGAGAGGAGGTGAATGCCAAAGAAGTGAGTCTGCAGCAGCTCCGCACAGCCATGAAGGAGGTGAGTGAGGCATGCACTGTTTGTATTACTTTATATGGGAGAACATCAACATTTCAGAGCGCCAATGTTTATGAATGCCATTCATGCAGTATTTTTTGCTATTTTGGGTTCATGACACCTAGGCCTAGTTTTTTGTTACCGCTAAACCCTTTATCCCTTAACTTCTAGGTTTATCAAAATAATAAAAAAGAGATAAGGAGTTTGGCATAAGGGGTTTAGCATGTGATGAAAATGGAGCCCCTAGTATAAATCGGGGAATAAAGTTAAATCTTTAAATACCCATTTCTCTGAGGACTGGTCAAAATTTCCCTCCAATTGTAGCACTTACAGTACAGACATACCGTAGGCAAATGCTCAACATATGCAATTTAGATTCATTGTATGGCACGACACTATTGTGTACATGCATAGTTTCGTCATATAGATGGATATTCCGCTCTCTATGTATGTTAGTTGTGATGTATTTCCATGAACTGCTTACTCTCTCTCTCGCCCATTTTTGTCTCCTAAATGCCTAAATAGCAGGTTCTGCTAAAAATCCAATAAACACATCAACAACATGAACTGACTCTGTGTTGCCCTGCCTTGACGTTTGCATTTCAGCTGTCGGGGCAGAACCAGGAGCTGCTGGACCAGAACCTGACCTTACAGGAGCAGATGGGAGACCCAGAGTTCAGGAACTTGAACCTGACCCAGGCGTCGGGCAGCAGCATGCAGCCGAGTGGCGCCCGGCTCACCCAGAGGCTGCATGCGGAGATGTCGTCCTGTCTCAGTGACCTGCGCTCCCTGTGCAACGTGCTGACCCAGAGAGCACAGGGACGAGACCCAAACCTCTCCCTTCTGCTCGGCATCACCTGTAAGCAACTCCTTGATCAGTGTTGTTTTTGTCAACTAAGACTAAAGACTAGGTCGACTAAGGTTTTTGATAGACATGACTAACAAAAATGAATTTAAAAAGACTAAATGGGACTAAAGTGTT
Source organism: Benthosema pterotum (assembly GCA_039105355.1). Lineage (NCBI taxonomy): Eukaryota > Metazoa > Chordata > Actinopteri > Myctophiformes > Myctophidae > Benthosema > Benthosema pterotum. The sequence goes on from CM076967.1 coordinate 46,396,481, forward strand.
TTCAAAAGACTTAAGACGAAGACTAAATCATAACATAAGACTAATGGAAATAGGAAACATTTTTATCTTTTTTTCTCGTTTTTTTTAAGTATTTGAACATATCTGCAGTATACATTGCATACCTTTTCCAGAAAGGAACTTATTACTATTGCAATAATTGTATACAAGAAATAAAACGGGACACGTTTCAACAATGCATTTGTATGTAAGACTACACTACAAGACTAAGATTAAAAGACTAAGACTAAACTAAATCCTTTTTGACATTTCATCGACTAAGACTAGACTAAAAAAAATGAATTTCAGAAGACTAAAAGACTAAGGCTAAATCAAAATATTCTCAAAAAAACAACACTGTCCTTGATTGAATGTTTTTTTTCTCTGCTCTTTGCTGTGATTCATTAAAGCAGGGATATTTGATCGCACTAGCACAAGCTCAGGTGGTAAGTCTTTTTGGCTATTGGCTATTTTGGGCCAAAGTTCCCCTTGGAAAATGAATTCTAGCCGTCCAAGTGATTACTGTAAAAAAATAAAAGGTCCTATCACACAAAACATTTGGTGGCCTCCATGGTAACTCAGTGGACCCCCTAGTGGCCCTGTTGAATTGGCATTCCCCAAACCGCTGCGCACAGCCATGGCCAGTGTCATTGCTGATTGATCGCCATGGCCAGTGTCATTGCTGATTGATTCAACTACTTCTTATATGTAGAAGAAATAAGACGAATAAAATAACGGTAATCAATGAAGTGAATGCTGTGTTCTCTCCGCAGCACCGCCTCCCATTGAAGAATGTGTGGAGGACTGGCCTCAGTCCGGAGGTGTTGCAGAAGAAGCTGGCAGACGTCCGGCTTCTCCGGCAAGACGTGGAGGAGCTGCGTACCATAGTGTCTGACCGCTATGCACAGGACATGGGAGAGAACTGCATTACCCAGTAGTCCTCCTTCCATAGTGTCTGACTGCTATGCACAGGACATGGGAGAGAACTGCATTACCCAGTAGTCCTCCTTCCATAGTGTCTGACTGCTATGCACAGACCATGGGAGAGAACTGCATTACCCAGTAGTCCATTCTCCTGGAAACACCCCCCCCCCAAATCAGCTCGTAGCTCTTCCTAGAACCAGTGGTTCTGAAAGTGGGGTCCAGCAAGAAGAGTTTAACATGGCGTCAAAATCTGTTTTAACAACTTTAACACTACATCAGCTATTTTTAAAATTATAACAACTCAATTTGTGACTGTCCCAGTCATAAAACATTTGGGGATTGGAGTTCTGTGGCCAGGCACAGGTTAGTTTGAGGCTCCTTGGCATGAACATGTTTGAGAATCACTCTTCTAGAAGAAGGTTCTGGGATGCCAGTGACCAGTAAATGAACGACAGACTCAGGATTTGGTTCTGATTTGGGACGGAACAGAGGCTCATCAAAATGGGACGTCTCTCATCCACAGGTCACTGTCCTTGTCACAACACTAAACTTTTGGCAGTCCCTGGAAAAGCTGAACTCTTAATACTTGATCTTTGTAGCATAATGTAGGTTGCGTGTCTGGATTGTTATTCTTTTCTTTTCTTTTTTAATTCATTGTCATGACGTTTTTTGTGCCTGTTGGCAAACCCTCGTCCACCTTTTTCTAGTGAGCGGGCATTTGTGCAACTATGAACCTAATGTAACTTATTTTAAACCTTACTTTCCCTCTTAGGGGGGGAAGATAAACCAGAATGTGGTTGACAATCAACTGAAAATATTTTTGATCAGTATTTTTATTTTATCTTTTAATGACTTTCGGTCCGTTTTTCGCACAACAAGCATACTACTACAAACAAAGTGGACGGCGGAGTTCACAT
>CM076967.1:46398818-46401318 GCA_039105355.1 Benthosema pterotum
AGAGAGAGAGAGAGAGAGAGGGAGAGGGAGAGGGAGAGAGAGAGACGCTCTGATGGACACTGTGTAGAACAAGTATGCACTACCTGTTCAGAAAATATATATAAAAAATATAGAAGTATACCTGTTGCATTGCCTGTAACGATACTTACATACTTCACATAACGTACTTTTGTGAGAGCAGCAAAGGCTTGTGTAGGTCTGTTGGTTTGCATCATTATTTTGATTATTTTGTTTTGGGTCGATCCTTTCATCCTTTTCTCAAAGCCGAATTAAATGGAGACAGAGAAGCTGCACATATCTTACTGGCTTCCACTATCAAGGAATGGACGGAGTAGGCTTTAGTGTACTGTATCCTAGCATCTGCCGTTTCACTGACCAAAGTGTCCACAGTGTTCACAGCAGGAAAACCTCATACTGTATCACAAAAATCAGGGATGCCACTGCTGTGTTCAAACCCACCTCTAGAGTATTATTATTATTATCAACTTCTACTTGATTTATTGTTTAATAATAAATAACACATCTTTATTTGCATACCACCTTCTGACAAACTGCTCTTCCCTCCTTCGCTCTCCCCCTCTTCTTCTCTCCCCCTCCCTCTCCTCCCTCACGCACACGCAGCGCGCGCGCGTGCGCGCACACCACACACACACACCACACACAACACACACACAACACACACACAACACACACACACACACGCTCACACAAGCTCATGCAGCAGCAGCCTTTGGAGCTTAAATGTGCTGTAGTTGCAACACCTGGATGTGATTTGCATCAAGCGTATCTGGCGAGCAGCATATTGAAATGGATAGACAGAGATTTAATATTCCTCTAGAGTGGCTCAAAGGTACTGCTGCTTATTTCATCCTGGGTGTAACTGTTTTATGTAAACATCTCTTAAGAGGACTAAGGGCTCCATTTTCGTTACATGCTAAACCCCTTATCCCTAATCCCTTATTTCGTTTTCACTATTTTGAAAAACTTTTTGGAATACTTCAACATGTCACTCTATTAACACGTTGTGAGCTTGTAAACTGGCCACTTGAACTACTGAAAAATGTTTAAAAAGGCAAAGAAGTTAAGGGATCAGGGGTTTAGCGGTAACAAAAATGGAGCCCTAAATCTGAAAAAAGAAAAAAAAAAATCTTTAGGCACTATCCATGTCCGGATGGTTCAGTGAGTAGAGAGCCTGTCAAGTTTGACCACAAGGTCATGGGTTCGATCTGAAATGTTAGCACTGCAAGTTGTGCAGTAAGTACATCTTAGGTGGCTCCCTGATTTACACTGTAGTGGGGATAGATTCTTAGTTGATACAGACAACAATCCTACTATCTACACATTTGTAGATGATTAGAATCGAACCTAACTTGAACTTTAAAGGTAGGGTAAGTGATTTGATGTAGTACCAGCCTGGTGCACTAGGGGCGTCCAACAGTAGCTACACTATGTGAACCTGCTGCTCGATCCTGATTGGAAGAGAATTCACCCACCACCTGGGGAACTTTTATTAGCTCCTCTGCTAATATTAGCTCCTCTGCTAACGTGGGGGAGGGGGAAACTCCATATATGGTTTCCACACCTTATAATAGAGCATTTTAACAGAAAAGAAATATTTTTTGGGTGATATCTGACAAAAGTGAAATCACTTAACTTGAACTTTAACAGTGTGGTAGTTAATGTTCTCGCAAGTGTGGCCTATGCTATGTGGCTACTAGGGCTCTCTCTCCATCAGTGGACCACTCCTCTCCTCTCACAGCAGGCCATCACCTCAACCCAATTACCTGACTGCTCCACAGAGGTGATGCAATTACCGTCAGCACCGCCAGCCAGCGGCTATGGTTAAATATTTAAGACGCATAGGCTATATACAGTACGACATGCATCAGATTTGAACAGGGAACTGGCATCTGCTTTTGTCCACGCACGGGATGCACGCAATGGACGCTCTTAATCTCTGTGCACATCACAATTTAATGCCTTTGGTAACATGTGTTTGTTTGCAGCAGGGGCGGATCTAGGCATGGGCATGGGGGGGGGGGGGGGGGGGGGGGCAATGACCCCTAAATACCCAGTCTGCCCCCCCCCCCCCAAAAAAAAAAAAACACGAAGCCATGCAAAACACACAACCCAAGATATTTCAAATTAAAGTGCTTCTATTAAAATGATTTGAACCACTACTACTGCTACTAACTAACTACAGTTGTGGCACCACTAAACCAACAGCATTTCATCAGAAAACTCTAAGTCAGACCTTTAGCTTTATGCATGCTGCGTGTCTGTTGCAACTTCAACAACAACTGATGTTATTGATGCTTTACTTGACTAATAAAAGTCCTGTAACCAAAAATGGTATGGGTGCGACTTGAAGCCGCCCCCATATCATTTTCTCTTGCCCTCCAACATGTTCTCTTGCCTCCCCCCAAATGGGACATGTTACATCCGCCCCTGATTTGCAGCCATCCATGGTGCTGAAGTGTTTGCTGCTATCCATGGTGCT
>CM076967.1:46406318-46413818 GCA_039105355.1 Benthosema pterotum
TTTTGAGAACAGTCAGCACCGGTTCGGTCCGTATATAATGAGGAATAATCATAATTACGAGGATAAGCGTGCAAAAAGGGGCAGGATAATGAAGTACCAGGGTGACAGCAAATTGAGACAGGGAAAAAGGCTTCTTGGGGCCGTGTGCGTGGTGAGGTGCAGCTGGAGGGCTTTCCATCCGCCCCGCAGGCTTTTGGGACGGCGCTTTGCTTTAGAAGAATGTGCTTTTCTTCTTCTTCCTCTTCCCACTCTGCGAGTAAATTACAACGAGGCAGAAAATGATAGATGGGGAGAGAGAACAATGGGGACAGGGAAATGATGTGTGGGTCTTCAATGCCGCCTCGAACAGAAGCGGCTGCGCACCAGGGCCAGATCTAGAGGGGGGCAGGGGTGGGCAGTGCCCACCCAAACGTGCATCCTGCCCACCCAAAGAAAGGTAATATCAGTGGCTTTCATCAGTGGTCCGGGGACCACCAGTGGTCCTTGAGAGAGTTGTGGAAAGTTGGTTAACCAGATGTAACTCTTTGAGAGCGTAAAAATGAAACTCTCAAGAGTTTCATCAACATCAATTCATCAATTCATCAACAGAATTAGCCCAAGTCTACACAACTAGAGAATGTGGAAGACGAATGGTCATTTTGTTCTGTATGTTGGACTGTTCCCTAAATCCAGCCTGGAATTGTGAACAAAACTAAAATAAATCTTATATTTTGAGGTCTGTGGGGGTAAAATGTCATCAAATGGTGGTCCTCCGTGGCTCAAATGTCAAATAAATAGTGGGCCCTGGTGTCAAAAAGCTTGAAAACCACTGCTTCATATGAAAAACTTTGGAGGTGCCCATGCACCCTGCCATTCTTCCAGCCCACCCTAGTAGGGCTGGCTAAATCCGGCCCTGCCACAAACAGAAGCGGCATGCGCGCCGCGCATGCCGCGGTGCTTGTGTTTTCCAATCCAGACGGTCCTTGGGGAGAGACACTTGTGATTAGTTTGTAGTGGCACAGTCTGATTACTCACATCACTCTTCGGTTCGCGATGGAGACCCTGGGAAGCATTACGCTGCTTAATTCAGCCTGTATAACACCGCGGAAAACAATTACCAATACCTTTTCTGCTTCATTATTGAACACACGCACACACACGTGCACGCATGTATGGCACGCACACACACACACACACACACACACACACACACACACGCGCGCGCGCACGCACGCGTGTTTTTTTTTTTAGAACACAGCCTGATACATGCTGTTGATGAGGGGTCTTTTACCGGCTGGTCCGAGTTCTACGCTTCACCCAGGGATGTCGGTAAAAAAAAAACACAATGATGGGCAGCTTCTCTCCTCCAAAGAGTTTAGTTAATTTGGTCTTCAGCACAGTACAGTACAGTCAGTGTAACGTGTGGTGTCTGCAACATAAAACAACAAACAAAACATATTGTCGTCGTGCAGAAATGAACACAAATGCACAAGGATAAACATATTGTGATAAGAAACAAACATAAAAACAGAACTTACATGGTCATGAACGCACACAAACTGGAAACTGCAGAAAACCTAAAGCATCGCATCGGAGAACAACAGCTGACCACTGACTCTTCTCCACTGTCTGACTGAGAACTGGCTGCAGGCAGGCACTGATTAGGCCTGCAGGTGCGTGCAATCAGTATGGGTGTGAATGGTGTGCGTGCATGTCTGTGTATGCGTGTGCATGTACTGTAGAGTTCTCAAACCCTGCCCGAACCCGAACAGGCCCGGCCCGACCCGACATTTTAGGGTCTCGGGCCTAAAATGTATATGCAGATCAGTAGGGCCGGGTCGGGCTTAGGGCTCCATGAAAAAAGCAATATATATATTGAACAATTTTATTATGATAAAAATAATAGTTCTCTTTTGTCTGTCTGTGTATTTACCTCTTATGAAGATGGTGCTGACTGGTATTTTCACTTTTACTCAGTGTAGAGTGCTCAAATTCTACCCAAACCCGACCAGGCCCGACCTGAACCGAGATTGTAGGGCCGGGCTTTGGGCCTGATCAGTTAGGGCCCACTTAGGGCCGGGCCTCAATTTTCAGGCCCGTTGAGAACTCTAGTGTACTGAATGTAGTACTTTTGTACACATGCAGTACAGTATTTTGTACAGCTCCATACTGGGCCCCTGCTGTACTTGCTTGTCCTTGTAGTGTCTTCAACCTATTAGAATATGTTCATGGAGCTGTCGTTGGATGATCATTGGTGTACAGAGAAATTAAGAGCCATGGAGAGCTAGTGGATGAAGCCGACAGAGGACAGGGTGTGTGATTATTCAACATCAATCCCAATAAAAGCAAAAATCTTCATGTCACTGCATGGATACAGTACCACTGCCTGACCGGTAGATTTACTGATTCACTCTCATCTACCGCACAGCGTACAGACACAGAGCATATCATTCTGACAGCATGGTCATTGCCTTAAATTAAGGCCCTGTTTGATCACAGCGTCAGTCAAAAGCATCAAAAGTCAACAGATTTGCAACCTCAAAGCTCTGCGTTTTGCGCTTGTATAACATTGTTCTTAGGTATAGCAGGTTTCCACCTGACAGCAGCGATCTGCTGCAAACGAGATTGACACATCAAAACATCATGTCTTATTGTGTTCTTATTCATACTGTATAAGCCTCTCTGCAATTACCTTCTCCTTTCTGTACGAGTTATTGTGACTCACAATATGTCTTGTCAAATGTTACGTGATGTGACTAGCAGTGTTGGAAGTATGTATACATGTACACAAGTCTACTGCTTGTTTTCAATTTTCAATACCTTTTACTTCTCCTGCACTGTTTACACCCCAAAGGCAAAGATTACGCTTCTATTGCACCATAATTACTTGAAAACATGGATTAGTTGTTAGTTACTAGTAGATTTAGTAGATTTTGATTATTACTATTACAAAACCACTTCAGATGTACATGTGTTGTGTACGTGCATGTCAGCTTTCTTTCTATCTTCAAAGCATTATACATTTTATTAGGTTTAAAAACTAGGCTACTTTTGCTTCTTTTAATTAATTCAGTTTGGAATACCAGACTTGTAATTGCAACATAGCATTTCTCATAGTTATTGATACTTTTACTTGAGTAAAACATGTGATGTGAGTCCTACTTCCCCCATGCAGCCTCCTGGTGAGTCACTCTGTAGTTCAGATTAACCATATGGCCAAACTAACCCAGGGCTTTTGACTAAGCATGATTGATTGCAGAATCAACCTCGAGACCAATTTTGTCTCAAAGTCGTGTTTGTTAAGGATATATGTCACGGTGGGACTCGGGAATGTCGAACCCAGATGCAGAACAGACCATCAGGACGCAGAGCAGGTCAAATTAACGTATATTTATTAACACAAAGGAACAGGACTGGAACAAACACCATAACAACATCTAAGAACTCACAAAGGAACACAAGGAACTGAGGGTATAAGTAGGCACAGACAAACAATACACAGGTGAAACAATTAGATACAACACTCCATGATTGGCCGAGAACATAACACGACACAGGAGGAGACAACTAGCAATCACAGGGGGTTAGACAAGACAGGGAACAATAACCACAATAACCAGGACACTCAATACTACAAAATAAAGGCACTAGACACACTAACCCTAACTAACAAGGAACTGGCGTGGATCGTGACAATATAGGCTGAAATCTATCAGACAATCAGACGCTTCCCACTCAATGGAGTTGGCAGGGTCTATGGGCTGGGCTACATTTTTCATTTTGAGTGGCATGCAGGTCATAAATGTGAAATACTGTACTGCTATAGATTGTATACATCCTGACTGGACTTGAATGGATGTATCCTCTCACCATGACATCTCCTTTAAAGCCATATCAGAATAATTGGGATGCCGAGATTCATCTGTTAATGATGTTTAACACCCTGATGATGGCTAAGATGATGATGATGATGATGATGATGATGGTGATGATGATGGGATGTGGAGGAGGAGCAGCGGGGGATTACTGGAAATAGTCCTCGACTGCATAGATGTGCTACTTTTTTTCCTATTTTGAATGTGAATTGTGAAATTGTACATTATAACGAAGAAGCGTCTTTAATTATTCCGTTCATATGAATATAAATATTTCCCCTGTCGTCCAATCTTGATATTTTAATGTTGTAACCTCCTCATTAAAAGCAACTAGTCTGATTTCCGTCATCGTCTGCGTTGCACTCCGTGCGTGTGTGTGTGTGTGTGTGTGTGTGTGTGTGTGTGTGTGTGTGTGTGTGTGTGTGTGTGTGTGTGTGTGTGTGTCAGTCATATTTGCCATTAACAGAATGAACCCACGCTGGATGGACTAATGACATGTGCAAGTTGGACGCCAGCACAATTTAATTAACTCCAGAGGAACTCCACCTCGTGGTTCATGATGTTAGGGCCCTGATACACCTAGCAATGTTTTGATCAACATCAACAAGCAACGTCAACTATCAACGTTGACTTTTCACTTTTCTATAGAAAATGATCAACTCCTGGCTGTTCAGAAAAGTCAGATCTTTAGCGCCCTCTACTGGTCAACACTTCAGAATCCTCCAATCACAGCCCTCCTTGGTGTCACCTAATCCTTTATCCCAGACTCCCACAGATAAACTCTTCTGAAACCATAGCTGCTGCTGCTTCACTGCGGTGGACAAAAAAAGAAGGATTTTGTAACCTTTATTTCGCTAAATGAACATTTTGAGTTGGGTGGCAGTTGGGTGAAAATGATTTAAGGCAAACTAAGGCTTTTTTTCTGAGAGTGTAGTGTACAAATGGAACCAAATAGACCCGCTAGGGTCCATTTGGTTCACATTTGTACAATCTCGGGAAAAAAATGAAAATGGGTGGAATTCCCCTTTTAACGGGAGGTATTGCCTATTGCCATGTGTCTCATCATGTTGCCTGTTGATGTTGACACTGGTAGTTGATATTGATCAAAATATTGCTAGTGTATCAGGGCCTTTACTCTGCCACCAGCATCGGGACAACAACAAACAGTTTGTATTTGGGGGCTATGGTTAGTACTACAACACCATGGTAGCAGTCATGTGAGAAGGCAGCTGTACATATCTGGTGTTTACCTAGCCATGCATCGCATGACACTCGTAATGACAGTTTCAGGGCTAGTGTTTACCGGAGCCTTCCAGTGGGAGAGTTAGGATATTGAGGGTCCAGAAACCAGAGTGGACCACGTGACCATACAGAGCCTCTCTGAGTGCAAACTGCAGTTGGGAATACATTGTTTTCAACGAGAACGGCGCAAATAAGAGCTATTTTAGGTACGTAGGCAAAACGACAACTGTTTTAAAGTAACGTTCAGTCACGAATACAGTCTCTGTAATGTTTATGTTGTACTACTATTAAAGAACAAGGGTTTTAAAGTCATTAAAGCTGGATTAAATATCTGAGTCCAACGCATTTCTGCATACTCCTACTGCTACATTGGACTCAGAGCAGCCTCGCAGGCAGTCTCGCGAGACGCTCCGTATCGCGTGGTTGTCAGTTGCTAACAGTGTGTGTGAATGGGGTGCTGTTGGCTCTATGCTCCTCCAGCAGCGCGAGCGACCTGGGAATATCCTAACTCTCCCACTAGAAGGCTCTGGGTGTTTATCATTAATTCAATGATCTGTGGAAATTCAACCCAGATTAATTATACTCTTGGCGGAAGGTTAAAGCCCAATTCCATGTTCCCTGCATGTGGGAACTGTGGGAGATCATATCGTCCTCCTTGGAGGAACTCCCATACAGTGACTTGTTCGTTGTAGCCTTCAGTCCTGGTCTCAAGACATTAAGTAAGCCATCAGTTATTCAGTACGCTCTGGAGCACTCTGGACTCCCATGCACACATCAGGTGGGAACTGTCAGATGTTAGTAGCAACAGCAACACCATATGATACTGTGGCCTAGATTTCCGTCACCGCTAAACCCCTTATCCCTTAATGGTCGGTCTACAAGCTCACAACGTGTCAATCGTTTGACATGTTGTACTATTCCAAAAAAGTGTTTTTTTTTTTTTTTTTTTTTTTTCAAAATAGTAAAAAAGGGATATAGGGATGGGTTTGGGCTAAGGGGTTTAGCGTGTAACAAAGATGGAGCCCTGTATGTCCTCCACAAAAGACTGCAGACTATTTTAAGGCTATTGTCCATCTTCTAAGCTGAAGTGGTTCTTAAACTGTTTAATGTCAAGGACCCCTAATCTTAAATTGACACTATTGAGCTCGCAGACCACCATTTGAAGGTTTGACCTGAATAAGGCTTCGGACGCCCCTTTCTATGTTTGGGACCCCATATTATATATTGTAAAATCTATATTGGTTTGTCTGTTTTTAGAGCATGGAAATCAAATCCCTTGTGCCCTTGTATCCCAGTGCCTATATGCTGTTGGCTTATACTGTTCAATTAGCCGTACAGTATATGGCTAGTTTCCCATTGGCCGAAAGGCCACTAGGCCAGCCAATCATGAAAGCATTTCTAGTTAACTTCTGTTTATTTATAAACAGAAGTTAACTAGAACTAGCACTTGACACTTTGTGAACTATGCACTTTGTTGCATCGAGCACCTTCTTTTTTAAATTATTTTTCCCTTCTGCTGTTTTGTCTGTTGTTTTACTGTGTGTGTGTAAATTTGTTATGTTTCATGCCCTGAGGACAACAGGTGGACATTAGCCTTAGCTAACTCTGTTTGGTTTTACACTGAGATCATATATATTCTTGGAATGTGAATATTCACCTCTTCTCAGCCTCTGGACCTCCGACTATGTGAAATACCTGTCATGTCTCTCTCACGTCTCTGACACGTCTCTGCATATCACAGATTCTCTTCTATAATGAACCGTTCCCCACTCAGGCAGGACTTGACTTCCTCTTCTCTTTTTTAAATGAAGGAAAGCTTGACGCCAGTTGTTATTAAATAGACTTCCTTCAATGTGTCAGGAGGTCACGTCTATCCCTCTCTAAGGCCCTCATTTGTCAGGGTGCTCTTTGAGCCGCTCTCCACTCAGACACAGGGAGTCAGGTCTATCCTGCCCTTCTTTTTAAGGAAGGTTCTCTGTCGGTTCTTACTGAACAGATCTGTCACAAAGTCTTATCTTTAATGAGCTGGTCTCCATTCAGTCACAAGCAGCGCCTTCCCTATCAAAAAACAATTATCAGATGTCGTCCTGGGAGTGTTAATCCGTTTTCACACCAAGACGGTCTTGACACACGTCCCTATATGGTGTGATATGTTTGTTGCACGTTGATGCGCTTTGTCTTGTGTTGACACACATAGTCCCAAGTGGTTCAACGCATGTAAATCACTGGACCGTCCATATCACACCAAAGGACCAGACCGTTTTAACTGGAAGTAATTGCAAAGTGACCCTTTGTTGTGAAAAGGACTTTAGACGATATCTGCTGCATCCTATCTATACAATCATGTAATTGGGAGATCTAAAGATGAGAGGTCCTTTAAGCTTCAGTTCTTGACCCTCTACCA
>CM076967.1:46416318-46693818 GCA_039105355.1 Benthosema pterotum
ATGTTACATCCGCCCGTGTATAGAGTAATATAGAGCTTTTGTTGAGGCAAAACAACCTCAGCCTGACTGAATTATAGCCGTAGTAGAAGTGTCATTATCTCAACGAGGTTTCAACACTTTCAATCGTAGGGAACATTTTGGATTATGTCATTAATGTAATCTAAACTAAATGACTTTAGAGTGGATTCTAGACTTGGGTGTCTATTCTACGTGAGGCCAAAACAAACACAGCCTGCCGCCAGGCTTCGATCCCTAGCCTGGCCCACACTATTTAGACAGCACGTCTTTAATTCTAATCTTTTGAACCCCATTTTTGAACAATAAACACCCCCAAATAACCCGCACAAATAAAACATGCATGCAGTAATCCTCTGTACTCCCTCTGGAGGGAGTACAGACCTCTTCCTCCCTTCCACTCCTCAGCCAGAGTGCCTGATGGAGTGGAAAGAAACTGGTTTCCTTCCACGTGTTACATCCTACTGGTTAAACTACCCCCTGTCTGTCAGGATATAAAAAAGCTCCTTAATTCCTACATTCAAGCTGGAAGCTCGGTTCCGGCCTCTCCCGAGGTCAGCAGAGGGAGAGTAAGCAGCCAGGATCACAGCTTAGGTAATTAGCACCGGTTGAAAATATCTATCTGTAAATGCACCATGTCTGTGTTCATCTTTACATACAGTGCAGTACAGCACACACGCATGCGTGCGGCTATATTGCACCATAACTTGAGGGCCGTTCGCCCCACGGACTTCGACACACGTTCCTCCTCACCACACAGAGTGTAGTGCACATTTTGTCCTAGAATCACTCCAAAACAAGGTTTCTGCCCAGGCTCTGGACAGGACTCTTGCCCATGTTCCATATATGGACTTGACCTGTTCTGACATCACAACATCACACACAATATTTTCTTTCCAAGGAATGGGACAGATTTAGAAATCTGTCTTTACCCCTTTAAGAAATCTGGGCACTTAAAGGGGAGAAGGGTAACTAAGAATGGGTAGAACAGAGCCAGCCACCAGTCTAGCATAAAAAGGAAGAAAATAAATGGGGTATTTACCCAGGAGTCACAACCATTGAAATTGGTCTGTGTCTCTGCCACCCACTGTTTGCAGAAACAGCATCACAAGCATACTGGTCAGGGGCGGATGTAACATTTCCCAATTGGGGGGGGGGGGATTTACAGGACTTTTATTGGGCAAGTAAAGCATCAATAATAACATCAGTTGTTGTTGAAGTTGCAACAGACACGCACGCAGCATGCATAAAACTAAAGGTCTGACTCAGAGAGTTTTCTGTTTTCAATGATGAAATGCTGTTGGTTTAGTGGTGACACAGCTGTCGTTAGTTAGTAGCAGTAGTGTTTCAAATCATTTTAAATATAGGCACTTTGATTTGAAATATCTTGGCTTGTTTTGCATGCCATCATGTTTGGTGGGGCAGACTGGGCATTTAGGGGGGCATTGCCCCCCTATGCCCATGTCTATAGATCCACCCCCCTGATACTGGTATAGGGTATACATTAAGGCTATACTATGTGTGTGCGCACGTCTGTCACATTGTGACGTGTCGAGTATAAAAGGGGGCTTCTGGAATCTTTTGGAAGCAGAAAGAACAGATGGTGTCACATGTTTTCTTTACAGGCCATGTGGGCTCTGGTCCATTACAAAGCTCCCAGCTCTTCTCAGAGCGAGGAGGAGGCCCGTTAGTCACTATTGTCATTCCACTAGTGGACCATGCACAGTCCTTGACCCCAGCGCAGAAAGCCAGCCAGCTCTCGCATTCTCCTGTCCTGTGTGTCCACTTTACTCCTTGTCAAGCACACCAGGCTTGACACCACCACCATGCAGAGGCGTATAGAAATCACAGTTGGTATGCCGCCAGTGTGCTTTTCACATAGCGAGCAAGAGAGAGAGAGAGAAAGCAGTATGCGAATGATTTTTCATCTCTTTTACTGCATGCAGAAATGAATTGCAGTGGTCAATAAAAAATAACTAACACGGTGTGGGTGAATTGTAACTCAAGGACAAGTGGTCTGCATTCCTGTATACAGAAAGCACCCATTATTTGAATTAAGTAGTCATGTGTGCATCTTCACAAACAATTCAATTCAAATGGTGCTTTATTAATTGCCATGAGGAAAAAAAAGGACAGTACAATTCTGTTTACAATTCCAATGCATTGGGTTCAGAAATGGGTGTAACTAGTAAACTGCAAAAAATGCTGTCCTTCACATAAGAAAAATATATATATATATATTTGAGTGTAATAGTACTAGAAACAAGCAAAATAATCGTCCGTGGGGTAAGTGAATTGTACTTGGTAAGAATTCTTGTAATAAGAAATACTGTATGTTCTAAAAACAAGGTTGATATTCTTATACAACTTGCTCTTGGTTAGTAAATCCTTCTTAAAACAAGAGCAATCATACTTAAAGTCTAGATTTAAGAATAAAAGACTTGCTTAGTTCAGAGTTTTTTTTTGCAGTGTAATATTATTACTTTTCACAGTCGCGTTCAGACTGACAAAGATTACTTGTCTCATACCATCAGGCATTTTGAAAAAATAGTTATCCAGAAATCTCATACAATGACTGCATAGTACCAACAACATACAGTAGCAAGGTTACAATATTGTGATCACAAACATCTAGGACAGGGGTTTTCAACAGGTGGTCCGGGGACCAGTCATTTTGATCTGTACGGGGTTCTGCTGCTGTCGCCCGAATCGGCGGCTCTCATAGAGAAATAATGGATGTCTTTATCATCGCCTGCCGTGCCCCGCCGTTAAAACGGTCATGACCCACACTTCAGCGTCATAGATGAGACTAGGAACGAAGATAGTTTGGTAGACTAGGCTTTGCCTTCTGGCTCAACTCTCTATTTGTTACAACAGTGCGGTACAGTGACTGCAGTACTGTGCCTGCTGCTCCGATTCTCTGGCTATCTCTCTCTATTCTCCCCTCCATGAACAAAACCCTGGCATTACCTCACTGCCTCACCACAAGAGAAAATACAACAATTGATTATAATACTATTATTATAGTATTATTATTTATTGTGAAAATAACCGATCCACAATCACTCAGCTTGTACATCTGTTTTTACCACTTTTGTGCATCACATCAAATTGAATTATATGGAGATTCAAGGTTTCTGACAGAAATTACAGTACATGTATAGCCTAGTTGTGTTTCAGATTATTAATTTGCACTGTGAATGCAAGCAGCATATTAAAGCAAAATATCTGTCTGTGTTTTCACCTCACTGTCCCTAAAGATATCCCAAAGGATAATAATATCTCTAATGAACACAGGAGATGAAATAAGTCTTTGGTTTAATTTGAACTGGCTTGGAACGCAAGTTGTGCAAAAAGACCTTAATCAAATGTGACAGGTATGACCTTTAATGTCTAAGCATGACCATATTATCTACGGGACCGTTTCAACCTTAAATGGGAAGGTCAGGTAAAATAAGGTTTCAGAAGTCTTTTGAGTTCCTTGTCATCCCCATGGAGTGGAGCATTGTTTTGAGAGTGCAATCAAAGCATGCTGGCCTGGGGGTTAAATGCATAGGTTCAACATCTGGGAACCAGTGTTGCCAACTGCCAAAATCCAAAATGCACAAGTGGCAATCCCAAAATGCACTAGAATGCGCTAGATGCTTGCCTGGAAGGGAATATATGAACCTACAGATCAAAATGACCATTAATATTTTATATTTTAGTGTAGACTTGGGCTAACACACATGATGAATATTTTAACTCTTGAGAGCGTAAAAATGAAACCAAATGGACCCGCAAGGGTCCATTTGGTTTCATTTTTACGCTCTCAAAGAGTTACATCTGGTTAACCAGCTGTCCATCATTTAGCCTGGGGACCACTGGTTGAAAACCACTGTCATAGGAGGAAAAATGGTGAAAATGAGGGCTTTATCTCTGGCGCCTGTCAACCAATTTTGCCCCGACTGAACCAGCCAAAAAGCACTAGATTTTTCGCCAGGAGTTTTTCACTAAATTTGGCGCTAGGGGGGTTTGAAAAAGCGCTAAATATAGCGACAAATGCGCCAAGTTGGCAACAGTGCTGGGAACCAGGGATCTGGCCAATGGCCATCCTCTACCCTCAGGTGGAAGAATTGCTCCGTTTGGATCAAGTTCAAGTTCAAGTTTATTAACATGCCCCAAATTGGGCACTTTGTTTTTCAGCCCATAATAAAAGCTCTAAAAACCACATTACAAACATAACAACAACAGACACATGTAGTAGCACAAAAACAGATTACAAATACATAAATACTGTATAAAGAGCAAACTAAAGCTAAAGTGCACCAAAGTGACTAATCTAAACAGCCTATACCTCACCACCCATCCCTGAGACTAACAGCCAGCGTCTACCTCCTCTTGTTTCCCTTATTGATGGCTCTAATGGAGGTAGGTATGTAGGAGAATTTAAACCTGTTGGTTTTGGTGACAGGAATCTTTAGCCATTGGCCAGATGGCAGAATTTCATATTCCTGACATAGGGGGTGGGAGCTATATGTTCTAATGGAGACTGCTTTTTTAAGCACCTGTTCGTCATATGACGACTCAAACCCCTAAATGTAGCCCCCACAATTTTACTAGCCACCTTAACGACTCAAGCAATGATCTGTGGAGAAGATTAGATCTTGGTTTCTTGGGTTTTTACCAATTGTACAAACGTGCCTTCTAAATCAGTATAGTTATCACTCATTTCACGAGAACCCCAAAATCATATGTAGCCCATTTTATCAGCAGACACCGGATCTAAAAATGTTTAGTACCAGGGACCCCCCAAAAGATAAAAAAACGGGTGTAATTCCCCTTTAATGGAGGTGTTGCCGGTTGCCATGTGTCTCATCATGTTGCCCGTTGATGTTGACATTGTTAGTTGATATTGATCAAAATATTGCTAGTGTGTCAAAAAAGGAGGAGTTACGGGACGGGTTGATATTATGATGGCACTAATGTGGTGTATTTTGATTGAGCCTTTTGACTCAAAGGCAGTGTTGTAGTGGGACTTTTAGAAGTGGGGGGGACGCCTCTTAAAGGGGAATTCCACCCATTTCATTTTTCTTTCTGAGAGTGTACAAATGTGAACCAAATGGACCCTAGCGGAACCAAATGGACCCTAGCGGGTCCATTTGGTTCCATTTGTACACTTTCAGAAAAAAAGCAAACTCATTAACATGGTGAAACACATCTTGATGATGTCAAAGATGTATTTCACCATGCTAATGATTTTTTTTCAGACCTCCATTTCTATAGGAAACACAGATTGGGGGATTTTTTTTTACCATGTCCACAACAACACACACAGACACGCTATTAAGTATAGCATATTGAGAAAGATTGTTGACAATGCCTAATTGTATCCATGAAGTAAATGACAAGACAAAAACATAGGCCTACTTTTGCCCCAAAGATATTTTAGATGTGAGAAGTGGGGGGACGCTGTCCCCCCACGCCCCCCCCCCCCCCCCCCTCCACTACACCCCTGCTCAAAGGACTTCAGCTTTCATGAAGAAACCAAAAATACACAGGGATACTTCAATATACTGTAGCTGGGGAGCTAGTAGTACTCCATGGCACTCCAGGCATAAACACAAAATACAAAAGTACAGAAATGCTCTGTACAGAAATAAAAGAACATAGCATACACATGACTAATCCGAGCAACATTATACTGCACGAGTTTAACAGAATAAAAATTGTCCATATTTTTGAGCACGGGTCCTGTAAACGTCTATATAGTCCCATACTCCCGTTGATAATATAGAAGCACACTTTCAAGACTTATTCAATCTCCGTTGAGCAGGGAGCACTCAGGTGGCCTCTGCATATTTCTCTGACATTATATAAAACCGACTCAGAGCACACCAGTAGTAATTCCACTGCCCTTGAATGGCTTTGACTTTGAATGTTCTCCATCTCCATCTCCTTTTCATCATTCTTTTGGCAGGTAGTCATAGCGACGGTCCACCGTGAGGTTCACTGATGAGCCATCATTTGCATAATGGGAGTACGAGGCGTTATGTTTCCACTGTCACAGGCAATATCATCCATCCATACATCCATCCATCCATCTTCAAATTGCTTACCCCAGCGGGTGGCAGAAAATGGAATGGCTATGTGGTGCAGTGGCTCACCATGTAGCCTACCGTATGTGCGGACACTTTGGGAGCTTTGGGATTGTTCCTTGTTTGAATCCTCCCCGTGTCAAAGTGACGATTGGAGTCTGGGGCGTGCTTTGAATGTTATCAGCCGTATACAGTATGTAGGTTACTTAACAAGATGATCTTAGATACAGTGCGAGACTGCAAGTCTCTTGCAGACGAGACAATGTCTCGAGAATTACAACACTAATACCAGATGTGGATGATTCAGAGTCCAGGAAAGTGATCTGAACAAGAATGACACCTACATTTGGTGCGGCAATTGGGGTAGAGTGGCCTGTGTGGGAATAACTTCGAACCTGGGCACCCCTAGAGTTAGTGTCAAAGTGTCCTTGAGCTGGACTCTGAACCGCTAATTGCTCCTCAAGTTCTAATCTGTGCCTTTCATGGTTTCATATGTGAATGGGTGAATTTGCTTGCTGCTGGGGGAGCTGGGGGAGAACTATAATAAACAAGAATCCTAAAAGGATGGAACGTGAGTGCAGCTATGCTTTCATACTGAATGGGTGAATGTAATGCACAATCCATCTTCCTTGAATAAAGGCGATACATGTATACATATAAGTGGTACATACAGTAAGTGCACCTTTTACCATTTATACCCCTCAAAGCAGGGTGGTAGGGTGCAGATAATATATTTGCAGCAAAGAGGCAAAGCATTGTGCCGTCTCTGCTATAATTGATACAGTAGCTGCCTCCTTATTGTGTCATCATAAAGATCAGTCTGCCATATGTGACCTCAAATGTAGCTTTAATATTTGTGCCCTTGTATGCTCTCCTTTATGTCATGAATAAATTGTGGTGTGTGCGCGTACGTGTGTCTGAAGAAGCACTCAAATTCACATTTCGACAGGTGTATTGCCGAAGAGACTTACACACCTCTTCAAGGTTGTGAGACAGTCACCCACTGATTGGTATTGAAGACGCTATAAACTTCACTCTAGGTTAAAACATCACATCACCAGGACACCAGGACTGCTGGACGCTGTATTACAACCTCGAAGGGGGTGTAAGAGCTGTGTGAGTCTCCTCTGCTATACACCTGCTGAATGTGAAGTTGTGTGGCTGAGTGGTTCTTCAGATAGATGGTATATCAGACTGTTGTGTTCAGCCGTACTTAAAGGTCGGTATGGACCAGGGGTGTAGTGGAGGGGGTATGCGGGGGGGGTGGGCGTCCCCTCACTTCTCACATCTAAAATATTTTGTGGGCAAAAGTAGGCCTATGTTTTTTGTCTTGTCATTTACTTGGATACAATTAGGTATTGTAAACAATCTTTCTCATGCTATACTAACAAGTCTGTGTGTGTTGTATGCACAGGTGCACGCAAATGTGCATGCAAATGCAAGTGTGCACGCACGTGTCTTAAAGGGGCATTCCTTATAGGTTTTCCACTATACCTTAGAGATTTTGTGTGGACATGATAAAAAGCCCCCCCCCCCCCCCTTCTGTGTTTCCTAGAAATGGAGGTCTGAAAAAAATCATTAGCATGGCGAAATACATCTTGATGACAACATCAAGATGTGTTTCACCATGTGAATGAGTTACCTTTTTTCGGAGAGTGTACAAATGTGAACCAAATGGCCCCGCAAGGGTCCATTTGTACACTCAGAAATTCCCCTTTAAAAGGCGTCCCCCCACTTCTAAAAGTCCCACTACAACACTGCTTAAAGGTCAGTATGGACAAATGCCTGGAGACTGCAATTTATTCTAGTCATAATAGTAATGTATAGACTGAAAAAAAACTTGAGAGGTTGTCTACCTTCACATTTAATTAGTGAATGTCCAACCATACAGAGGAGCTATGTCATCTCTGTGGGGTGGAAACCTCATGTTCAAAACTGTTACTTTTGAGGAAAGCAACAGTTTCGTGTTTGCCAATATGCTTTTGTGCGACACTAGTGTGTTCTAAGGCGTTAGTTTTATGAGGATTTTTTTTAAGTCATTCTCTATTCATTTCATCGTTTTAAATTATCCAGCAATGCTTTGGCACGCTCTATAGCTCTGTGGCTCTGTCATACTTTTACCTTGAGGCCTTAGTTCAAACTTTAGCGTTTCCTTAGCCCAAAATAGAGGCGTTTGATTTAGCGTCATATCAAATTTGCTTGAAGATGCCTCACCACTTTTTAACTTATTTTCATATAATTTATTGGTCCTCACTCATGATAAAACACACGGACGGGGGTCTGAACTGCCCACAGACCTCCTTGAGACGGAGTAGAAACAAATTTGCGGCACTTTATCATGATGAACATTACTGAGGACCAATTATATGAAGGCAGGTTAAATGGTGGTGAAGTGGTCTTGACTGTTCCTCAGTGTTCAACTACAGATTGAGGAAGCAATATACAGTATACCGGTACATCTCCGTTTAGAACTTTAGATATAGAGGTAATTGTGTAAAATAGGATGATTTGAGGCATAATTATTCCCACCATGTGTAATATGCTTCTCATGGATAGATGGTCTGTCCATCTCTCATCTCAGTGTGCTGAGAGAGATCTCTCTGCCTTCTCCTTTATGGTAGCTGCTTAAGGTGCTATATTCTGACAAAAGCATGCAATATGTACATGACAATGAATAAGTCATGTACACAGGGGCATGGGGGGATCTAGGCATGGGCACCCAGTCTGCCCCCCCCCCCCCCCCCCCCCAAAATACGATGCCATGCAAAACAACCCAAGATATTTCAAATTAAAGTGCTTATATTTAAAATGATTTGAAACACTACTACTGCTACCAACTACAATTTTGGCAACACTAAACCAACAGCATTTCATCATTGAAAACAGAAAACTCTGAGTCAGACCTTTAGCTTTATGCATGCTGCGTGGCTGTTGTAACTTCAACAACAACTGATGTCATTTTTGATGCTTTACTTGACTAATAAAGGTCACGAAAATGGTATGGGTGCGACACGGGCGATGAAGCCCCCCCCTATACCATTTTCTCTTGCCCCTCCAACATGTTCTCTTGCCCCCCCAAATGGGACATGTTACATCCACCCCTGAATGTACATACAGGTATTGCATGCAAGTGGTGCAAGTGGTTCAAGGCCAGTCGGGTGGGCATTACATAGGATGAGACCTTCCCTGCCATGCTGCCCCGTCTGATTCTGGTTCACACATTCACAACTACATGAACAATAGCTGTACGAAACGTCATGCAAAGACAGTTGAGGCTCAAGTGAGTTTTAATGAGGATAGACTAGAGGGGTTAAATCACAAGGTCAAAATGCTCTATTCACACGTGAAGAACATGGGAAGGAAAGCTTACATAAAGGATCCGAGCATAACACTTACAGTATGTAGTCAGTGCACTTTAGATGCCTTTTATTATTAATAGCACTAAGATGCGCTATGACATGCTCCTTCTCCAGGGGATGTAGCCTACTTGTAGAGATTGGTGTAACGATTAATATATAATATAATTACAGTACTATTATTTATATTATATTATTATATTCATAATATATATTTATATTATATTATTTACAACAAGATTACGTCCTGCAAAACAGTAATGGTATTACAGCTGCTTTCAACATATTGCGTTGAAGAAGGAAGATGAGCTAATGCCACTTCACATTGACCTAAAAAAGTGCAATGAACAGCCAGACGTACAAAGCCATATCAAAGCCATGTCAAAGTTGCGACATTGAGGGGTCAGGAACTGCGCGCTTGAGAGCTGTTTGTGCAGCTTTTTTGAGTAAGTAATATTGCCCAACACTTCCTACTTGTACATCAAGCTGTCTCATGCTACAGAAACAGCCGATAGGCTAGTATAGTAGCGACTTCCTCTCTTTTGGAGGGGCAGAGGAGAGGATCACAAACACTCACTTCAGCCAGACAAAAAAAATTAAACAGGAACAGAGAAGCCTTAAAGATATTTATAACCAAAGTATTTACTTGATGGAAAGGATACAGGAGACTAAGGGCTCCATTTTCGTTAGAGTCTGAAATTTCGGTGGCCACCGCGACCACCGCTCAGAGCACCGCACCGCGCGCTATTATATAGTCCACTGTCAGCACCGCACCGCGCTGTGGTTTGTTGTGTGTTTTCTTTTTTTTAACCAGCCGTTAAAAACAAGCAACCGCTGCGGTGCGGTGCGGTGGTTAGTAAAATCCGAGAGGAGGGCTGGGAGGTGCGGTGGTTGCGGTGGTATGACGTCATATTGTAGGAAACGGTGGTCGCGGTGGTCGCGGTGGGCACCGAAAATCCATCTCTGAATAGGCCTTAAGGGCTCCATTTTCGTTACCATCTAAACCCCTTATGCTAAACCCCTTATCATTATTTTTTACTATTTTGAAAGACTTTTTGGAATAGTTCAATGTACCAATCTATTGACACATTGTGAGCTTGTAGACTGGCCATTTAAACTATTGAAAAAGAAGTTAAGGGATAAGGGGTTTAGCGGTGACGAAAAGGGAGCCCTAAAAGTCTGCAAATGCACTATTGTGAATGTAGGCAGGCCAGTGGTTTTCAACCCTTTTCATATTGCGGTCCATTATTTATTCTGCATTTGAGCCATGGACCAAGCCATAATAGCAATATAAGGTTGTTTAGGCTGTGATATATTATCACAGCCATCATTATTGGCACAAGTAAAGTAAAATGTTTTCCAATTCGTTGCCTTTTGTCCAGGATGACAAAAGTTTGAAGTGTACACTTTTATAATTACCATATGAAATACTAATGAAAACATAATGGCCCCATTGGATCGATTGGATTCCTTTTTGTCCTCATACAAATACCAAAGATAATGCCTATAGCAGAGCTGGAGGCCATACATTGTCTTTTTGTATGGAATGTAAACCTATACCTTTCACGGTGAACATTCTAAACTTTCTAATTGGGTTAAGTGAAAGATGTTGACTACTTCTTTCACTGCTGATAATTGCTTGAAGCACTGACCTTCAACCACATTCTCTGTTGTGTGAGCGTGGATGTGTGTGCGTGTGCGCGAACTTTGTGACTTCATGACTTTGGTGTTGCAAGTCTTTGTGTGAGTGGGCAGTGGGCATGTGAGTGGGCAGTGGGCATGTGAGTGGGCAGTGGGCATGTGTGTGGGCGTAAGCATGGCTCCAGCTCCTACACCGTGGCCAGGTCTCCCGCTCTCTTTGGTGTTTTGCCCAGTTAGAAACCTTTACCCGAACCGAACCTTAAAACCACACATGGGCAAACACAACACAGAAAGGCACACAGCATCCAGCTTCCTCATCCCCCTCACCTGACTGTCACCAGCTTGTTAAACTACCCACAGGTCTATACAGTATAACCCCTGCTCTTCTTCACTCCTTATTTTTTCTTCGTATTTGTTCCTCACTTCTCAGACTTTGCGACCTTCATTTTTTTGCTTTTTGCAGTTTACTTTTTTAATACTACTATTCTCCTGTGCCTTGGTTATATCACTCCCCTATTCTGCCTCCCACCTGTCTTATCCGGTTCCAACCATGCCACCCATTACAGCCCCTTTTGTGTGGTGTACTAATGACTCCGATAACACTGACCCGCATCGAGCACAGAACAAGTCTAATAATGTCAAGGCGCTTGCCTGTAAATGGTGTACCAATGTGTTGAACATAGCGGGTTAAAGTGTCTATTTATGGCAAATGGCAGTTACAGTTTCACCTTTCATTTCTTTTTTTAATGATCTTTTTCTTTTGCCATTGTTGCAGCTACATCTGCTCACCAGTAGAATATAGTCATGGCCACTTTGGTTCCAGGCCATAGCATGAGCTGTTTTGGGTACCTGTTCAGAACCAACTTTAATGGTCCTGATGCATGACTTATCCATACTTACTGAAGTAATAGCATGGACAAAAAAGTATGGCAAAGAATTATTCAAGACAGAAATGCGGAATCAAGCGAAACGTAACTGTCTGGGATTCGGTGGAAACGGTTCACCGGATCCCTGACAGTTATGTTTCGCTTGATTCCGCTTCGTACAGAAGATCACATATTCTATACAGCATCAGAGAGAGTGATGTTTGTCCATCACACTGCATTTTGAAATGTAAAAAATGGTCCAGAAATGACCGATATGAATGATCAAAAAGATGTCTGTTTTTGCCGAAAAATACCAACTTTTTTGCAATTTACTTTATAACGTATCGCAGACTTGGGATAAATGCACGCCACATACAGCAAAAAAAACATGGAACATGTTTTTTCAACATAACATGGTGAATGGTAAGAAATGATCGAGAATTGACCGAGCTATAATTGTTTGAAAATAAGAACTATAATCGTTTGAGAATACTCATGCATGTCTGTCCTAAGCCAGTCGGGCTGTGGGCTTAGCAGTAGGGATAAGGGAAATAGATATGGGATGAATTAAAGGGAATGGCAAGACCAACACGGATTGGATGAAAGCTAAAAACGCCCAAACCACACCTATGCATAATGTAACGGGTATAGGAGGTGTTTAAGGGAGATAGGGTGGTAACGAAATTACCAACTTTAGTGTGGGAACGCCTCTTCCGCAATGCTAAATGCCTTAATTGCGTATAAGGGCTAATGTAACCAAAATGGAGCCCCTAGTATTTAAAATGTAAATATAGCCACTACAGTGATCACCTCACCACCATGGGAAGTCCTACCACGTTTTCAATGTACCAGTTGGGAGGAGATGCTGTGCCCCATCTTATTTAACCCTTTGTGTGGCTGACACCAGATGCTGACACTAGGGACGCTAGCGTACACTAGATTCTACACTTCGGTGTTCACTAGATACACGTACGTGTGTGTAGTTGCTCTCTACTGGTTTTGCTGATAAAACACCAGCCCACAGGGCCACTTACTACCTATGTCCAACAGTTGGATCTGGAGCATGTGATGGCACCTCTTATTGAGATTTCTTTCCCACTAGGATATGATACGTGAAGCACATGGCTGCATTGAGCACAGTTGGAGCGAGTGGTGGATATTGCTCGCAATCTCCCGGTTGATATGTATCACGATACGCAATATAACGATTCTATGTTTATTCAAAATTTTGACTCAGGCTCACAGAGATCTCTAAATTAAAATAAAAATGTCTAAACATCCGAAAAAGAGAGTGCATTGAAACTTGCATGGAGGCTTTGATGATTAGTCTAATGTGCCAGTGGGATGTTTAAATTCAAAGCCCATGGCTGAATATCTAGTGGTACAAAAAGGAGAGATATCTTTGGGTTTTGCACATGTGACAGGGTTCAGATACATTTCATAAACCTCTCCACCAGTGACATCATCGTTGATCAGATTTCATTAAAGATGGAGTGCCATGATTTTTTTCTACCCTAAAACATGATCATCAGGTATTAACATTAAATGAGAAGTGTACAGTGTTTGTTAAATTGTCATTTTTATGATTCCACCCTACCAGTTCAATAAGTATGCCTGGTTTGCCTGATGAGTGGTGATGGGTGGAGATCCACCTGAACTGAAGCCACGCCCACAGCTTTAGTTGCATGATAAAAGGGGAGGCGTTAGGGGAGGGGCTGAGCACATGATGTCACTATATTGATTTTTTTTCCACTGGCACCTTTAACTGGAAAGGTTTAGTCCCTAGGAAGAAACCCTAAATACAAAGAGAAGACAAAATGGGTCTGAAAGAAAAATCATTAACATGGTGATACATCTTGATGTTATCAGATGTATTTCACCATGTTAATGATTTTTTCAGACCTCCATTTTTAGGAAATACAGAATTGAGAGAACTTTTTTATCAAGTCCACCCAACACCTCAAAGGTATATTAATATACCTCAATATACATTATAGTATTGACATATTAGAATGTTGAAAATGGGTGTAATTCCCCTTTAAACATGTACAAAATTGGAAAAAACACAGATATCACGGCATCCTCTCTTTAACAAGATTGTTTCGAAAAGAATAATGTCTAGTATTGTGAGAATGTTGGCATCCATCATCACAATGCACTATTTTAGAAATAGAAAGCCTGCAATTTCTATTAGCTTGGATTTGCCATTGATAGGCCAGGGGCGGATCTAGGCATGGGCATGGGGGGGCAATGCCCCCCTAAATACCCAGTCTGCCTCCTCCCCCCAAGACGATGCTTTCTGAACTGCCCACAGAGTTAAAAAAAAAATTAATGTGTGGCATTTTATCGTGAACATTAGTGAGGAACCATTATAAGAGGGTAGGTTGAAAAGTGGTCCTTTAAAGAGTCAGATCAATGACTCAGATCGACCCTCACCCACAATGAGTGCCGAAGAAGCAAACAAGTCTAATAATGACTGTAAATGGTGCATTTAATAGCACCTTTATGCCGCAAACACAATTCGATTCCAGGTTGCATCTGCTAACCTGTAGAGTTGTCCCAGCTGTTGGAAATGGAAAAAGGACTTCCCTAGAAGGCCCAGTGACCCTTTCATTATTTAAAGAGAAGGTGTCATGATTTTTGTATTTTTATTTATTTTTTTCAATTTTGTACATGTTAAGAGGTGACAGTATGTAAATAGACCCCTTGGTGTGTTTTTTTTTTTAATGTACAACAATGTCGTCTTTGTATTTACATACATTCTTAGAAGAATGCACAGCTGTTGTAGTGTGATGCCTCAACCACCTCACAGTTTGAGGGTCGGGCATTTAGGATTAGGGTTACGGTTGGAGGGGGCTAGGGTTTTGCGCCTCGGAACAATGGGAGTCTGCAGAGCATGGCCATTCTGAGACAAAAAAAGTCCTTCTGATGACAACGTGATAACTGCGATCTTATCTACTAATAACGGTAGAATCCGCTCTCGGCTCTCCTGTGCGAGTTAACTTTAAAGGAATTCCGGCCACTTGTCCTTGTTGAAAGGACAGACCTTTTCACACTTGACACCATGAACATTCTATAAAATGGCTTCCACGGCATTTTATAAAATGCTATATTTCCTGTTGTAAAGTACGTCGCCAAGTGCTGTTGAGTATCAGTGACTGTCAGGAAACATACTGGGACCCAAACTGTTCCCTAGCAACGTAAATCCACTGACAAGGCTAATAGTCTGCGTGACAAAAAAAGAACACCAAGAGTCTAAATTGTCAGAATATGGTTGTCAGGGAAACTGTGTTATAGCTGCCTAATCTCCATTTGAATTCTCTCGGAAAGAGCAGTTTCCATATGCTTGGACCATGTCTGCTTTCATCCTTTTGTCCTCACAGTCACTTCTGGTTGAATTAGAATAAAGAGAGAAGGGCAGGCGGCGTAACTGGATAAAACGCTGATTTAAGATGCGTGTTGCCCTCTCTCCAATGCCCATGTGCTCTGAAACATTTTCATGACAAGGACCCCAAAATGATACGCATTTTGCTTGATAATTTTTTTGTATCATGCATAGTTAATGAGATAATTAACAGTTTTATTAGTTCCAGTTGTAAAAGACAAGGCTGGTAAAGTTAGTAGTGTGGACAATTACAGACCTATAGCTCTAGCTAGTATACTGTCCAAAGTCTTGGAAACAAATCTGTTGAACAAGATAAACGAATATATTGACCTAGCTGACAATCAGTTTGGTTTCAAAGCCAAGCACGGCACAGACCTTTGCATCTACTCGTTAAAAGGATATAGTAAATAAGTATAGAGAACAAAACTCAACCGTACTTCTGTCTTTTATTGATGCATCTCGAGCTTTTGATAGAATTAACCATAATAAGCTCTTTAGTAAATTAACCCTAAGGGGGTGCCTGAGGGCATAGTAAGGATCTTGGCTTATTGGTATACAAATCAGACTATGCAAGTCAGAGGGGGCAATTGTGTATCAGACCCATTTGGCGTCACCAATGGGGCCAAACAGGGTGGGATTTTATCACCTATTCTTTTTAATGTATATACAGTATGGATGAGCTGTCAAAACAGTTGAATGCATGCAACACTGGTTGTATGCTGGGAAGTAATCGCATTAATCATTTGATGTATGCAGATGATTTAGTCATACTGAGCCCAAGTAGTGCTGGATTACAGCAGCTACTTGACATATGTACGAGGTATGGCATTGATAATGATGTCAAGTATAATGCCAGTTGTTCTTATTTGTAGAACGAAAGAAGACAAAAGTCTGAACTTTCCTGTTTTTACGTTATCTTTTAATACTCTTGGTGTCTGTAGTAAGGTCAAATATCTTGGTCATTTTATTACAGAACAGTTAACAGATGACGATGATATACACAGACAGTGTCGTAAGTTGTATGCACAGGCGAACACCCTGGCACGTAAATTTAGTATGTGTTCTGAAGCAGTTAAGATTGCTCTGTTTAGAGCTTACTCCACTTTACACTGCTCACCTGTGGTCAAACTACAAAAAAGCAAGTATTCAGAAAGTGCAAGTAGCATATAATGATGCCATGAGAATTTTACTCAAAAGACCTAGATGGTGTAGTGCCAGTGAGATGTTTGTTGCTGCAAGAGTCCATACTTTTCATGCTGTTCTTCGGAACTTAATGTATAGATTCATGTGTCGCTTAGATGAGTCTGTGAATAGCATCATCGTCAGTTTAAATAAGCCGCTAAAAGTTGCACTAGATAGCCTAGTCTGAGAAAACACTGGCTTAAAAGTCTCTATTTACAGTATAATTGTCTCAAATGTTTTAACCTGTACATTTGGACTGTCTTCTACTGAATGTTCTGTGTATTGTATTATGTCATTTGTGTCTGTTTTTCTCTATGGACCCTGAGTCTGAAATAAAGGCATTCATTCATTCATTCATTCATTCATTCATTCATTCATTCATTCATTCATTCATAATTAGTCAAATATGTAAATTCTCATTAAATATGCAAAAATGTCTGTTGCATAAATTAATTCTACGCGACAAAATACATAGGGATTAACTGAGAAAAGTTTAGTAAAGCCTGAATGAATTGAATGAATTTATTATATATTTTTTCCTGTTATTTGCGCCCATGTGTAATTAAGTAATTTGACACATGGGTGAAAATAGAGGAAATGCACAGAGAGAAAGCTATAAAAAACAGATTAAAGGGTGTAGCAAACTTTTCTAAGTTGTTCCTAGATCCTAGTTGTGTTTTGTGCAGCTGTGGATTTGACATTTACTGTAATAAACATGCAGGTGTGAAATACGTCTTCCCTGTGTGGGTTTGGTTTCTTCCAGTAAGCTTAAAGTCAAGAGGCCCAGTTGAAATACACCACTTTAGTGATATCTGTACTCTAACCCCTCCTCCATTATCATACAAAAACAACTGTGAAAAACAGGTGATACTTAATGAACTGTTGGGTTGGGCATATATAAACAGCATTTTAACAATTACTGTATTGTACACTTTTATGGGGGGGAAAGGTCTGTTTTAGGGGGTAAACAAAAAAATCGTGGCATCTCATCTTTAAATCGGTATCTGTTTCATCTCCATGTCAACAGGCAAGGCCTTTCAGGCGGAAAGCACAAAGAAAAATGAAATTACAAAAGCCTTTTCATTTAGCCAACAATAGGTTTTACAGCACACTTCTCCAGGTCCAGTAATTAATACTTCTTCACCATCAATGTATCCACCACCACAGTGATTGGTCGGATACTAGAAGGTGACGATACAGCATACAGGAAAGAGGTAGAGGAGCTAGTCCTGTGGTGTAGAGAAAACAACCTCTCACTTAACGTTACCAAGACCATAGAAATCATTGTTGACTTTAAAAAGTCCAGTGTGATCCATACTCCCATTTACATAGATGGGCAATCTGTCGACATAGTCGAGGACTTTAAATTCCTAGGAATTCACATCACAGACACACTCACATGGTCACTGAACACCGAGCACATTCTTAAGAAAGCACAGCAGCGACTGTACTTTCTGAGGTGTCTCAAAAAGTTTGGTCTGAGCACAAAGGCACTTGTTAACTTTTACCGGTGCACAATAGAGAGTGTCCTAACGGGCTGTATAACAGTGTGGTATACGGCAACACCCAGGACTGCAAGAAGGACTGTAAGAACAGCAGGTAAAATCATTGGTAACAGCAAATCACTTCCCAGTCTGGGAGATATCTACACCACACGGTGTAAGAGAAAAGCACATAACATCATTGCAGACGCCAGTCATCCTGCACAATGTGCACATGCCCTGTTCCAATTACTTCCTTCCAAAAAGCGCTACCGTAGCATCAAATCTCGCACCACACGTTTGACTAACAGCTTCTTCCCCCAGGCAGTCAGGCTGCTGAACAGCTGACCTGTACTGTATAGTATAGTACTGTCACTTTGTGTTGTTCTTGTCTCTGCTGTTGTGCTGTTTTTGTTCTGTATGTGGTTTGTGTTGTGGAAGACTGAGATGCTCTGTAGCAATTAATTAATTTCATTGTATTTATACATTCAATGTATCTATACAAAATAACAAAATAACCTTGAACCTTGAATCATTTTGTACACTTTTTTTCTTCTTTTTTGTAAATTCACCCTTCTTGATCATACTAGTGTCAGTGTGTCACACAAAAAGTAGCAGATCCACAAGCTGCTGCCACTTTTGATGAGATTCGATGAGAACATGTTTGTGGTTGTATTGCATAATAATACGTATTTGATTCATGCCATTCGTTTATTCCTTACATCCTAGTATTATTACTTCTTTATCCTCTTGTTATATTGTGTTGGGTCCTACAACTGTTTCAGGGGTGGACTGACAGTCTGGCATACAGGGCATTTTCCCGGTGGGCCGACCCCCCCGGGGGCCGTTAATGTCGTGTTTTAATTTAAAAAAAAAAAAAAAATCTGCACAAAACCGGCCCACGAATCAGTGCTGGCGGCCCTCTGTCCTCTTCAAATGAGACTGCCTATTGCAGGGTTTTTATAGTTAACTAAAACTAACTAACTAATTTTAGTTAGCCCGAGCCCCAGAGCCCCTTATGTCTTAAATTCTCATGGGGGCTCAGGCCCCGGAGCCCCCACAAAGATTCAGAGGGCCGCTCTGAGACAAAATTGCCCGGTACGTTTTGAGCTCCCAGTCCACCCCTGCCTACAACTGTTTCAGTGCGTTAGCAAAGTCTGTGGAAGAAGTGGCGAATAAAACCCTCTTGATCCTTATTTATTAAATATAAATCGTAATGTGGGTGTAATTCATCTCCATCTCAATTGCGTCTGCACCTGGGTCTGCAGCTGGGTAATATAAAAGCTCCAAAAGAAAATAAAAGCACATCTCAGGAAGGGTAGATGCAGGGGGTACATCTAGCCCCGATACGTTCCCTCAATACTCTACGCTCTGTAGCTCCGAGATGAGGTCAAGTGAAGGGCTTTGAAATCGCCAGTTTTATGTTTTCGTCGCCATGTTGCCGTGCATTACTGCCCTACTACCCTCTCTGGTCAGATTGTTCCATTGCATTGCCTTGCCTTTGCCACCAATATGTTGCGATACGATACGATACGACTTTATTGTCAGTTTGCACTGAAATTTGTCTTGCCTCCATGGCGACACCGTTCACAAATAAGACAACATACAAGTGCAACATACAATTCATTACAGACACCGACAAAAAAAAACAAAAAGCAAAACAATAACGAAAACAAAAACAAAGAGCAGGACATGACGAAAAAGACCTTGGATTTAACGATTCTGGTTTAGAAGTAGGACAGACTGATGTACAAAAGAGTTCTTTAGTCTGTTTTTCCTAATAAACATGGCGACGAAAACATAAAACTTTCTGACAAAAGCAGAGATTTTAGTGCTCTGTTCAAGTTGCGAGTTGGATTTTCTCGGCTGTACATAATGTACGGCCGAGTGAAGGCCGAGTGAAGGACCCTATGTGTAGGGTCCTTCACTGTTTGGATTAGATGTGCAGAAACAGGTAAGAATTGTGTATTGTGGAAACCATGCGCCGTGTCTGAACGGCGATTAACGTGACCTTCATGTGACCTCATCTCGGAGCTACAGAGTGAGCGTAGACTTTGAGGGAACGTATCGGGGCTAGGGTACATCTTGTGACAACAGGCTGACAGCCCAAAGTTGATTGTTATAAACGACTTTGTCTCTCCAACTTCTTTTTGCCAAATTGATTGATGTATTAGGCTGTGGACCACCATCTAAAAATGCTTAGTTCCAGCGAAATCCATTCAAGCCCTCGCCCGCGGGCGAGCCCGGTTTCAAAAGCGGGCGCCCGCTTTCAAAAGCGGGCGCCCTAACCCTAACCCTAACACTAACCCTAACCCTACCCTAACCGTAACCCTAACCTCAGTAAAACTATGCCTAAAACCTAAGTCAGTAAAATTATAAAATCAGTGAAACTATGCCTAAACCTAAGTCAGTAAATTATAAAGTCAGTAAAACTGTGCTCATTCAGCACGGTTCACGGTGGCGCACTAGATAATGTAGCTTGGCTGGTAGTCCGAAGGTCGCGTGTTTGAATCAGGGCTGGGGCAGCTTTTTTTTTGTGCCCCTAAATATTTAAGGCACCCGTTTGTGAAAACGGGCGCCCGCTTGTGAAAACGGGCGCCCGCTTTTGAAAACGGGCGCCCGTTTTTGTGAAACCGGGCGCCCGCTTTTGAAAACGGGCGCCCGTTTTTGTGAAACCGGGCGCCCGCTTTTGAAAGCGGGCGCCCGCTTTTGAAACCGGGCTCGCCCGCGGGCGAGGGCTTGAATGGATTTCGCCCCACCATCTAAAAATGCTTTGTTCCAGTGACCCCCTCCCCAGAAGAGATCTTCACATTTTTATATAGTGTGCCTTAGGGCTGGGACTGTAACTTGATTAATTGAGATTAATAAATTACAGAAACTATAACGAGATTAAAGAAATTAACTCATTTTAATCGCACATAGATTTTGCACCACAGAACCTTTTTCATTGGACAGATTTCATGGAACCGATCATGCCGCGGCACACAATGGGAGAAAAAGCCAATCAGGGTAACCAATAAGGGCTGCCATTGATCCCAACTCCCACTGTTTTATCCTCCCATTGGTCCGAAATTACTA
The DNA here is from genome assembly GCA_039105355.1 of Benthosema pterotum. Taxonomy (NCBI): domain Eukaryota; kingdom Metazoa; phylum Chordata; class Actinopteri; order Myctophiformes; family Myctophidae; genus Benthosema; species Benthosema pterotum. The sequence goes on from CM076967.1 coordinate 46,437,400, forward strand.
ACGCTGTCTCTAACCGTCACGATCAACATACTGTATCACGTTGCAGTATGGACACAGTTTTGATTTAGAAAAACTCACCTCACCCACGCTACCAACCTGTTTTAATTGACACAAAAAAATGCTTCTCTGGTCAAATATTGGGATGTGATTAATTGAGATTAATTAATTACAAAACTTTAAATGAATTAGATCAAACATTTTAATCGAGTCCCACCCCTAGTGTGCCTACGTTATATTATAGGTTCAAGGTTCAAGGTTCAAGGTTTTTATTTGTCACTCCAGTGTATGTCAGGACATATACAGGGATGAAATAGCGTTTCCATTCTCCACAGTGCAATAGACAAGACAGTGCAATAGACAATAGTCAAGACAATAGACAGTGCAATAGACAAGACAGTGCAATAGACAATAGTCAAGACAATAGACAGTGCAAAAGACAAGGTCGAGACAATAGACGAGACAAACAATAGTGCAGCAGACCAGTAAGGTGCGAACAGTACACCTAACTTGAGGTGAAGGTGCTTGGCTAACCAGGTGTGATAAAGTGGCAGTAGTGTGAAGCTAACAGACTATAGACAGGACATATACAAGTACTAGATACTACTACTAGAAACTACAGTATGCTACAACTAAAAAAATCTAAAGCTATATACGAGACTACAGTACATAGCTACAACTAAACAACAACATATAGCTTCCTATGAGGTGAGGTATACATGTGCAAGATAGGATAGGATAGGATGGCAGCAGTTCGATCCAGTCCTTCAGTTGTATGTGTGTTTGACCATGTGTGAGTGCGTGCATGTGCGTGAGTGTGTGTGCATGTGTAAGGGGCAGTGGGTGGTTGAAAGTTCAGCGTCCGTGTGCATGTGTGTGTAGGGAGTTCAGCGTGTGCGTGTGTGCGCGTGCACCCCACCGTGGGAGGGGGGAGGAGTGGCAGCATGGGGGGGTGCGGGGTGGGAGCACCCCCCCATGCTGGGGGGGTGCTCCCAGCATGGATAATATGTTAAAATCAGTGTTGTAGTGGTACTTTTAGAAGTGGGGGGACGCCTCTGGAAGGGGAATTCCACCCATTTGATTTTTTTTCTGAGAGTGTACAAATGTGAACCAAATGGACCCTAGCGGGTCCATTTGGTTCCATTTGTACACTCTCAGAAAAAAGGAAACTCATTAACATGGTGAAACACAACTTGATGATGTCATCAAGATGTATTTCACCATGCTAATGATTTTTTTCAGACCCAAAAATATTTTAGATGAGAGAAGTGGGGGGACGCCGTCCCCCCGCGTCCCCCCTCCACTACACCCCTGGTTAAAATGATTGGGACTCCTCGAGGACCATGCGGTTCCCGGACTGGGGTATGACGACATGCATATACCCTTCTAATGGACAGCTTAGCAGCGTCCTACGCTTGCCTGGCATTATGCAACTGGTAAAGGCAATTAAAACACAAACCTCCAGGAGACTGCCCCCCCCCCCCCAGTGCATGCTGTCTAACAGCTCATCTCTCTACTGCTACCATGATTGAACCAAGCAAAGATAACGAGCACAGGGAGCTGGACTGAGCGGAGGAGGACAGGGGTGGGGGGTAGAGGGGGTTCTAGTACAGTGGCGTTGAGTTTATTGCATTTTATTTATTTTTCTTATGTTTTTTTGCTCGATTTTTAGCTTTGCTTCTAAAGTAAAGCTTGGGTTTGTTTAAAGCAGGGGTGCCCACACTTTTTTGACTTGAGAGCTACTTTCAAAATGACCGGCTCGACAAGATCTACACATCAAAAATATGATTATTCCATAGAAAGTTTGAGCTTTGAAATATTGGTGGTGATGGTGTTACTTATACTGTTATGGTGTTTACCGTAAGAATAATGCACTTAAATAATTGAAAAACAGAGGGGCAGAATTGGAAGGTTTTCTTGTATATGCTACTACTGACGTTTGAAAGAGTTTAGTTTCTGGCACCCACAACTAAACTTGCACATTTTTGACCACAATAACAGTTATTCTCCATTTTCTAATTCCATGCACTCTTGAAAATTGTGTAATTCAGATGTTTAACTATAATTTAACTCTTGAGTGTGTAAAATGAAACCAAATGTCCCGTAAGGGTCCATTTGGTTTCATTTTAATGCTCTCAACAGTTACAGATTTATACATTTTAGGGGACTGTCATGTAATCTACCTGCATGGCCTGTGTGATCTACTGGTAGATCTACCTTTTGGGCAGGCCTGGTTTAAAGGTATTTTAAACTTTAGTTTAATATACCTTTAAACAAAGGTATATTAAACAAAAGGTATATTAAACGTACACAAAGGCATATTAAACCTGTTTACATACACAATCTGTGTATGTAAACAGATGTGAATCTAACTCCACCTCACCTCCACTCTATTGGCTCATTATGAAACTGCTGGAGACTGATGTGATTAGCAAAACGCCTCCTCATGCGCTATAATACCACCCCCACCCACCCACTAGCACTGTCTTGTCACCAGCCCAACGAAAAAGATTAGTTGACAACAATACATTTCTGGATCGTCTGCAAAAATAGAAAAAAAAATAGCATAATGGGATATTTGCCATAATGGCTTTCATAAGCTGTAAGCCATAATCATCAATATTGGAACAACAAAATGCTTGAAATATTTCAGTTGTTGTATAACGAATCTAAAATATATGAAAGTTTATTCATTTTCATTACATTAATGAACTTTATCACATTGTGCTATTTTATTTTTCTTAAAAAAGAAAACAGCCTGTATACATCTTTATTTTTGGCTAAAAGGTTGCCTCTAATACCTGTTGGTACTAGAACTGGTTTAAACAACCAGTGGTTCTTGAAATTGTAATTTATTTGTCTGCTGAACGGCCATCGAAAACTATTTTATGCCTGGCAGACACCCCCATTACCAGATTTGGCTGTGTTTTCCCTTTTAACAGGGATTAAAGTTCTCAGTACTGGGTACTGATTTCAGTCCTGAGGATTTCACAGGGGTCATTTAATTAGCTCAGTGGTCATTTGCAAAAGATCATTTTCAGTCTCAAGATTTTTTTTTTATACATAGCAGCTCTACAAGCTCACATAAACAGCCATTTCAAACTGTTTCATGGTTTAAAGCAGGGGTTTTCAACAGGTGGTCCGGGGACCACCAGTGGTCCTTGAGAGGGTTCCAGGTGGTCCCCAGCTAAGTTGTTTAACCAGTTGTAACTCTTGAGAACGTAAAAATGAAACCAAATGGACCCTGGCGGGTCCATTTGGTTTCATTTTTATACTCTCAAGAGTTAAAATATTCATCATCTGAATTACCCCAAGTCTACACAAATAGAAGATTATTGGTCACTTGGATCTGTAGGCTATGTTAATTTGCCTGTTTTGTTTCCCAAATCCAGTCTGGAATTGTGGACAAAAGAAAAAGAAATCTTTAGTTGTGCGGTCTGTGGGTCTAAAAATGTCCTCAATTGGGTGGTCCGTGGCTCAAATGCTGAATAAATGGTGGGCCCTGGGATGAAATAGGTTGAAAACCCCTGGTTTAAAGTGTCATGTGGCCAATAGCAGCAATTTTTAGGTTTGTTTCCATATAGGACTGGACAGCTCTTGCGTGAGCACTGAGAGTGGGGGACGGAGAGGTTGTCAGGTCCAGAACAATTTACAAAAGTCCAAAACATATACTGTATATATTGACTTCCTCTCATTGAGTAAATGTCACTGAATGTGCTCATGTAGAAAAGTCTTGCACTCATCTCCTCCCATTTATGAGTGGCTTTTGTCAATAGTGTCAGAGCGGCGGCCGATTCTGATCAAAGACCGGATAGCGTTCTGACATTTCAGCGTGTGCCCAAAGGCCACGTATGAAAAGCATTCAGCTTCAACAATGCGTGTGCAATGAGATGGCAGAGACCAAGATCAATGCTATAGGCCTACCAAGAGTACAAACCCACCATCGATTCCATGTGCCATCGATTCACACTGACAATATAGCACTTAGTGATAACAAAGCTGCATGCTTCTGACATTGTTCTCTACACCAAGCCGAAGGCATGTTGAAGAATATGTCCTGCACTCCGTCCGTCCGTCCGTCCGTCCGTGTGTGTGTGCGCGCGTGTGTGTACAGCTAATGTCTAGCACAGTTAAATCGGTCAATGCCAAACTGGCTGCTGCAAAGTAGCAGCTATTTGAATTTGGCACATAATGAGAAAGGTGGCATATGAAAAGTGGCATATGACATTTACCAGGTCTATGATAAAGATAAGAACGCAAGAAAAAAAAACTATAATGTACCAAGGGCCCACATTCCATCAGTGCTAAACCTTTTAACCCTAAACTTTTTGGTCTTTGACTTTTTTTTTTACTCTTTTGAAAAGCACACATTTGTCCCTGTACAGACATATCCATGACTCCTCGTCTTTGCAGCAGCTTCTATAGAATGTGAGAATGTGCATGCACTTTGTTATGTATTGATTCTGTATTTTCTTTTCATGGACCTCGAGTCTGAAAGAAAGATTGAGTTGAAAATTTTCCACCAATTAAAGTGACTCACGATGCTATGTGACGCATCTAGTATCACACAAGGCTTTTGAAATGCATCCTTGATCTTCAGTGTCATCCTTTTTGCTGCTTTTCTTTCTTTCGGATTACTTTTTCTTAGCCGTCATTACAGTTATGAAAAACTGGAGAGAGGCCTTCCACTTTGGGTTTTGTAGCAGCAGGATGTCTGGCTGACTCTTCAACATCAGTTGAGGTAATCAGTTAATTACAGATTCAAATGAAAAAAAAAAAAGTTTTACTTAGAAAGCGAGTGAGAATCAAAGAGAAGACCGCAGTGACACGATTAACCCTTAGTGTCCTGAACGCGTTTTGGTGTTTTATCTGTTGAAAAATAGCAGATCAACAAGCTCATGTCGCGCCACCGAGTGGCGCGACATGAGCTTGTTGTTCTGCTATTTTTGAAAAATTGTGAAAATGTGCTGCAAATCTCTGAATGTTATTTTGGAAGCAAACATTTTTAACTCAAATTTTTGCATCTGGGGGATCCCCTAGAACAACATGTTTTCAGATGGGGGGTCTGCAGCCAAATATGGATAATTCTGGTGGTCCTTGGCTTGGCCTTGGACACAGGAACACAGATTTTTCAGAAAAACTAGAATCTAGTGCCAGAGACTATAGAATCTACAGGTCCTTCTCAAAAAATTAGCATATTGTGTAAAAGTTCATTTTCTTCCACAATATAATACAAAAAGTGAAACTTTCATATATTCTCAATCAATTGTGCATTAAGTGAAGTATTTAAAAACTTGTTTTGTTTTAAACCTGATGATTATGGTGTACAGCTCATGAAAACCCCAAAATCCTATCTCAATGAATTAGCATATTTTGGCGAGAACACTAAAAAATACGTTTTAAACAAGAAATGTTGACCTTCTGAAAAGTATGTTAAAGTATGCAGTTAATACTTGGTCTGGACTACGTTTGAACAAATTATTTCATCAATGGGGCGTGGCATAGAGGTGATCAACCTGCGGCACTGTTGAGGAGTTCTGGAAGACCAGTTTTGCTTTGATAACGGTCGTAAATTAAGTTCTATTGTTCAGTCTTATGTCTCACACCTTCCTCTTGACAATACAATCCTGATTCTCTGTTGGGTTAAAGTCAGGGCGGTTGCCTGGTCAGTTAAGCGCAGTAATACCATGGTCAGGACAGCAGCTACTGGTAGTTTTAGCTCTGTGGGCAGGTGCCAAATCGAGCTGGAAAGGAAAATTTGCATCTCTATGAAGCGTATCAACATACCAAAGCACAAGGTACTTTAGAAGGATGGCTGTGTTTTTAGTTTTCATCCTATAACATGGCCTAAACCATGTGTTATGCCATGTCCAGACTCCAAGCCATGTTATCGGCTGGTGTTGATCCACTAACAGTGAAAACAGTCAGTGGTTTCAACACAGCCATCCGTTTAGAGTACCTTGTGCTTTAGTATGTTGATAACCTTCATGGAGAAGCTTATTTCCCCTTCCAGCTCGATTTGGCACCTGCCCACAGAGCCAAAATTACTAGTAACTGCTGTACTGACCATGGTATTACTGCACTTAACTGACCAGCCAACTGTCCTGATTTTAACCCAACAGAGAATCTCGGTTGTATTGTCAAGAGGAAGGTGTGAGACACAAGGCTGAACAATACAAATTCATTTATGGCCGTTATCAAAGCAAAACTGGTCTTCCATAACTCCTCAACAGTGGCACAGGTTGATCACCTCTATGCCACGCCCCATTGATGAAATAATGTGTTCAAAAGTAGTCCAGACGAAGTAGTAACTGCATACATTAACATACTTTTCAGATAGTCAACATTTCTTGTTTAAAACATATATTTTTTTGTGGTTTTGTAAAAATATGCTAATTCATTGAGACGGCATTTTGGGGTTTTCCTGAGCTGTACACCATAATCATCAGGATTAAATCAAAAAAAGTTTTTAAATAGTTCAGTTAATGCACAATTGATTGAGAATATATGAAATCTTCACTTTTTGTATTATATTATAGAAGAAAATGAACTTTTACACAATATGCTAATTTTTTGAGAAGGACCTGTAGTGTCAAAAACTCGATTCTAGCGTCAGAAACTAAATTCTAGTGTCAAAAGTAGATCCTATCATCAGAAACTATCATTTAGTGTCAATAACTAGAATCTAGTGTCAGAAACTACTGTAGAATCTAGCGTCAAACGCTAGAATGTTGCTGCAGCTATAATCTGGTGTCAGGAACTACTGTATAATCTGGTGTCAGGAACTTGAATCGAGGGTCAGGACACAATGGGTTAAGAAAGAAGTTGTCTCAATGACATCGCCATGATGACACAGGCTGACACCTTGGCTAAGCTTGATCGCTTTAATGACATCATGGAGGAGTGATAAAGCCTATCATTTGCTCAGTGAGTGACAGGGAAGCGGCGAGATGGCCAGCTACAGGACACTGAGGACAGAGCGCTTAAAAGGGGAAATCCACACATTTTAATTTTTTTTCCTGAGAGTGTACAAGTGGAGAATAGTGTAGCCATATGACATGTGTTTGAGCAGCGGATTCTACCAAAAAACTCCATCCATTTTCAACATTTTTTTTTCTTCTGAGAGCGTACAAACCAAATGAACCCTAATGGGTTCATTTGGTTCCATTTGTACCCTCTCAGAAAAAAGGAGCATTAATGAAATCCATTAACATGGTGAAAATACATCTTGATGATGTCATCAGGATGTTTCACCAGGTTAGTGGTTTTCCTCATTCTTCATTCTCCTCTTCTTGGGAACACAACACAACTTCAAGTCCACCCAACACCTCAAAGACACTGTACATCAATGACATAGTAAAATGTTGCAAATGGGTGGACTTCCCCTTGAAGGGTGAGGCCAAAGCAAGGTCCAGTAACATTTGTGGGTTCAATTATCCGGGGGACAGTGAAAGAGGAATCCTGGTGGCTGAATATATGGAGCAGTTGTTCTGCAAAGTGCAAATTGAGCTGGTTTTGTGAAGTTGCCATCGGGAGCATACAGATCCAGAAAGGCTAAGAGGCACAACACATTGTACACCATTGTATCCATTGTCAGTGGCGTGCACAGAGAGTCTCAAGGGCAGGTGCTCAAATGTAACCAGAAAGGGCACTCTAGCCGGCCGGCAAAGCCGGGCGGTGGAAAATTGAGTTTTGGGGGGTTAAAAACACATAGAAAACAGCATTTCAGCATCTTTTTGCTCTTTTAAAAAGGCTTGTTGGTCCAGAGAGGGCCACTGGGCCACTAGGGGGTGCTCAAACCCCCCTTGACGACTATGTATGCACGCCTATGTCCATTGTGGTACATTTTCTCTATTTCATGTTAAGGGAGATGGTTTGAGAAAAGAAGCAGGCAAATATCCAAGTGGAAGGTAAACAGCTTTGTTTTGACAATGGCCATCTAATGACAGCAATTATAGTGTCCACTGGAATCTGTCATATTGACTCATACATTTAGAAAGACAAATTAACACTAACCTTCACTGTGGATTCTTCTCTTAAGTTCAGTCTGAGTTCCAACCGTCCTCCCCACAGAAGGCCCTGTCTGAACTCCCATTTCTCTCTTGTGGATGAACGGGTTGCTTTGTGAAAAAAAAAAGATAATGTAGCAATTTAAATTAATTGTTCGAGCAACAATTTCATATCAAGGCCCCCCACATTGGCATCAATTAGCCCATGGACTCCCATTTGAAATTATATGCTTGCAGACTGTGATTATGAATCTCTTTGGGGTGGCCTTTACTCTTTGGGGCAAGCCCACGACTGTCTTGATTGACAGGCAGGCAGGCACTGCTATGAAACTACAATGCGTTTTTTTTTTCTTCCCCAGAATAGCGCTTGAGGTGGCTTGTGGGGGAGAAGATACCGTATGGCTCTATGGCTCAGGCCATAGAAGAGAGAGAAGCTCTTTAAAGAGGACTCCCATTGGGTTGGAGATGAAACACAAGGGAGACAGAACCCTCCAGGGAGGGCCGAAGTTGAAGCGACGGGAAAAAAAGAGAAAGCTAAGAGCAAACAGCATGTTTAAATAGAAACAGCATGGATTATCTGATTTAATAAGTTGTTTGTTTATTTTATGTTTAAACCATGTTTTTGTAAAGAATAGATATATAGGGTCATATAGGGTCTTCTTTCTTGTGTAAAATGTTTGTTTCCAACAATCAAATGTAATAATGTAACCGTAGGCCATCCTCAACCTTTTATTGTTCCTTTAAAATAAAACTCATTTGAGAGCCACATGTACATTCTCAATTTAACGCTGAGTAAAAAAATAATAAAGGTAGCTCAGTGTAGCTCAGCTACTGTATCTTTTCTTCGTGGCGGTAGCTTTTCAGTCAACCATAGGGAAGGTCAGCTGACCTCCAGGAAAGTAACAGCAACCTCTCCAGAGAGGAGTGGAACCAATAGGACAGATTCAATTCAATGACAGGGACGACAGACAGAGAGTAAGGCCAGGTGGTCAAGGATGCATGCACACCACACAGACATACTGTACAATCTGTGAGATGCAGCAGCAGGAGGACACAAACCATAGTCCTAGAGACCTTTCAGTCCCTGCAATCCCCCAAGAACACACAAGGCAGAGAGAGCCAGTGTTGTCGTGGTACTTTTAGAAGTGGGGGGACGCCTTTTAAAAGGGAATTCCACCCATTTTATTTATTTTTTCCCCTGAGAGTGTACAAATGTGAACCAAATGGACCCTAGCGGGTCCATTTGGTTCCATTTGTACCCTCTCAGAAAAAAAGGAAACTCATAACATGGTGAAACACATCGTGATATCATCAAGATGTATTTCACCATGCTAATGATTTTTTTCAACCTCCATTTCTAGGAAACACAGAATCTTTTATCATGTCCACACAACATCTCTAAGGTATATTAAAGACATAGTGAAATATTGAAGTGGAATTCCCCTTTAAGACACGTGCATGCACACATGCATTTGTAGTAAGTATAGCATATTGAGAAAGATTGTTTACAATGCCCAATTCTAATTGTATCCATAAATTACAAGAGTAAATGACAAGACAAAAAACATAGGCCTACCTTTGCCCCAAAAATATTTAAGATGTGAGAAGTGGGGGGACGCCGCCCCCCCCCGCATCCCCCCTCCACTACACCCCTGGAGAGAGGGCCGGGCCGGGCCGAGTCAAGAAATGTTCACTTTCTTTGCGGGGCGGGTTGGGGCGGGTCAGATAATGTATAATAAATTTCAAACAGAATTTGCAGGGGCGTGCAGTAGTGATGTGCGGGTCGACCTGTAACCCGCGGGTTCCGCGGGTTAACCGCGGGCCGGGTTGGGCCGAGTCAAGGAATGTTCACTTTCTTTGCGAGGCGGGTTGGGGCGGGCCAGAATATTCTAACATGCGGGACACGCGGGTCATGAAAAAACCTGACCCGCACATCACTAATCACTGCTGACCTGCCAACTGGAGAGTGGAGTGGTTGAGGGTTGAAAACACGAGGCCAACGCTTTACCCATTAGAAATACATATTCTTTAACATTTATGCAACATTTATCGAGGCAGGGATGAGATGTACCGGTATAGCTTGATCAAGCGACTGCACTGCTGAGCTAATTGTAGCTGTACAAACGATGCTTTTCAAAAAATTAGCATATTGTGTAAAAGTTCATTTTCTTCCATAATATAATACAAAACATGAAACTTTCATATATTCTCCATCAATTGTGCATCAAGTGAAGTATTTAAAAACTTTTTTTGTTTTAATCCTGATGATTATGGTGTACAGCTCATGAAAACCCCAAAATCCTATCTCAATGAATTAGCATATTTTTACGAGACAACTAAAAAAATATGTCTTAAACAAGAAATGTTGACTATCTGAAAAGTGTATTAATGTATGCAGTTAATACTTGGTCTGGACTACTTTTGAACAAATTATTTCATGAATGGGGCGGGGCATGGAGGTGATCAACCTGTGGCACTGTTGAGGAGCTATGGAAGCCAAGTTTTGCTTTGATAATGGCCGTAAATTAATTTGTATTATTCCGTCTTATGTCTCACACCTTCCTTTTGACAATACAACCCAGATTCTCTGTTGGGTTAAAGTCAGGACAGTTGGCTGGTCAGTTAAGCACAGTAATACCATGGTCAGGACAGCAGTTAGTAGTAGTTTTGGCCTAGTGGGCAGGTGCCAAATTGACCTGGAAAGGAAAATTAGCATCTCCATGAAGCTTGTCAACATACCGAAGCACGAGGTACTCTAAAAAGATGGTTGTGTTGAAGTTTTCAGCCGATAACATGGCCTAAATCATGTGTTTTGCCATGTCCAGTCTCCAAGCCATGTTATTGGCTGGTGTTAATCCACTGACAGTGAAAACTTAACAGTGGTTTCAACACAGCCATCTTTTTAGAGTACCTTGTGCTTCAGAATATTGACAAGCTTCATGGAGATGCTAATTTTCCTTTCCAGCTCGATTTGGCACCTGTCCACAGAGTCAAAACTACTACTAACTGCTTTACTGACCATGGTATTACTGTGCTTAACTGACCAGCCAACTGTCCTGACTTTAACCCAACAGAGAATCTGGGTTGTATTGTCAAGAGGAAGGTGTGAGACATAAGACGGAACAATACAAATTAATTTACGGCCATTATCAAAGCAAAACTGGGCTTCCATAACGCTTCAACAGTGCCACAGGTTGATCACCTCCATGCCCCGCCCCATTGATGAAATAATTTGTTAAAAAATAGTCCAGACCAAGTGTTAACTGCACACATTAATATACTTTTCAGATAGTCAACATTTCTTGTTTAAAACATATTTTTTTTAGTGGTCTCGTAAAAATATGCTAATTCATTGAGATAGGATTTTGGGGTTTTCATGAGCTGTACACCATAATCATCAGGATTAAAACAAAAAATGTTTTTAAATACTTCACTTAAAGGACAATTGTTGGAGAATATATGAAAGTTTCACATTTTGTATTATATTATGGGAGAAAATGAACTTTTACACAATATGCTAATTTTTTGAGAAGGATGTGTACAAGCTATGCTTTCGAAGTAGCTGACCCAACACCGTGTATAGTTTTCAAACTACACTGATTCCAGGCACACTCCCGTGCGAACCGGATGGAGAGGTCCCGTCCTCCTCCACCGGGCCCCCGCAGAATAGAACATGGTGGGTAACTTTGGCAGGGAAATAAAGTCGCTAACTGAGCAGATCCTGGCTAGGCATCGGAAATGAAATGAAATTAACGTTTTCATGCAAATCTATATAGGTACTCGACCATGTTGTATAATAAGTAACATGTACATTAGGTAGAGAAAAATAGAAGCTCTACAAGCTAACATGATGGGTTGTAATTCATCATGCACTGCCACAATATATTATTATTATTTTTATTTATTTTTTTCATCTAACCCATTTAAATGTGTCACGTATTGAGTAGGGATGAGAACCCAAATGCAGGCGACAGGAGGCAAACCGGTAAACTTAACGGATATTTATTAACTGAGCTCAGGATACTCAAATAGCAGGACAAATAATAAGACATACAGGAACTCACGTAACAATAAACGACGAACCAACAAGAACACCAGGCAAACACAGGACTTAAATAGACACAGGAGAACAGAGCACAGGTGGAACCAAAAAACAATCAACACTGGGATAGGATGGGAACTAACAGGACAAGGTGGAAACACTTAGGCTAATCACAGACAAGGCAGGTAACAGTAACACAGCAGACAGGAAACCATGCTACAAAATAAAAGCAGAAAAAAACAACCAATAAGAAAACACATGACACAAGAGCACAGATAGTACAGAAATAACATGAAGCCCTTTAGATCAAGTCCAAAACAGTAAAAAGTCCAAGGTTCTGGCAGCAGATCGTGACATATTGATATTAGTTCAACAGGGTTAGATACATTGATTACAATCACTACACCACTAAGCAGTAATTAACTGACATTTAGTTTAGTGAGTATTAGGGTTGCCAACCGTTCCGTATAATACGGAATCGTTCCTTAATTGAACACTAAATGATGCGTTCCGTATTGAATCGATACGGAACGCGGTTTGTTCCGTATTTCCCTAAATGCCTCCTGTGCGATCCGTCGCACAAACATCAACAATGAATTTAACAGTAGTGAACAAAATAAAGCAGGAGATATATTTAAGACAGCACAATTGCTCTGTGACGAGTGCACACAGGACTCCTCACGAGCAGAAACCAACAACAACCAAACAACAAACCAAAACCTCCCCGTGGCTGCGTGGCTGTGTGTGTGCGCGGTGCGCTGGTAGCGCTGCTGCTCTGTGTGCCAATCCTGCCGTGCCCAGAGCCATACAGTAAGAGAGTTCCGCAAACTCCCAGAGCCATAGTATGAGAGTTATGCAAATCCCCCACAACAACTGTCATAGACTCAGGCTGTGTCCGAATGCATAGGGATGTTCCCTACTCCCTACTCCCCATATGGGGCTCCAGAGTTAGTGAACTATAGTAGTGTGGATTTCGGACGGTATTCCCTATATAGGGAGCACCGATGCTGTCGGTAGAGGGCGCTATAAGCCCACGGCCGCGGCCGGGTTAATGTGCTTTTTACTTGCATTGCAAAAGAAGAGCTAAAATAAACACATCATCCCGACCATTTAATTCATATGGATATGAAAAATCAACTGCTATAAAGAAACCAGTCAAGTGCTAATTACTGGTGTGTCAGAAAAAAAAATCGATAGAATTAAGCTGGCCTACTAATTATTGAATGAATGAATGAAGTAACTCTCTTTAAATAACATACGTCTGTTATCATCAATAGGCCTATATTAATATTATATCCATATTAATCAGATACAAAACAAACTACCTTGTCAAGCATTAACCAAACCCTATGCCTGGGTAATAATATTCGTTCTACAATATGACGTCCGTTTGTGACATGCAGCATGATGTGATATTATGGTATCCTCATATTCTCGCAAATATATTGTACAGCAACTGATTCATCTTCTAACGTCATGTGTCATAATCAGATTACTATTAGGGAGGAAAAGAGATGGGGAAACAAACGTTTTAAAAAGTATGTTTGTACGTGTTGTTTTATTTTGCTGGATCAACTTATTCTACCTCATCTGAGTTGGAGCGCATGCATGCAGAAGCAGCGCACACACCCAAACGCGCACACGTGTGCTCAAGAGGTGAAGCGCGCAATGCATTTTGGGGTAGATTTACTCCTCCGAGAAAATGTAGTGACCATCCGATGGTCCCTACAATTCCAGGTGCATTGTGGGATATTTCAGTGCACTATATTAGGGTCCAAAAAAGCTCACTGCATATTCGGACACTCAAACAAAATGGCGGAAGGCAAAAGTAGTGCCCTATATAGGGAATAGGGAATGAATTCGGACACAGCCCTAGTCTTTTTTTAAATAATAATAATTAAAGCTGCTGATGTGGGTATATGCCTATAGCCAGGCTATTTCAGTAGGCTAATATGGTTGACGGTTTATTAGTAGTTATTAGTCTAATAAATGTGTGCGTATTCAATACAAATTTTGCCCCTGGGTCACAGGGGCAACGGCTCCACCAGAAAACAGCAGACTTAACTAACCTAATAACCGCGCTGCTTCGCCGCGTGGTCGTAGAAGTGTTCCTTATTCCAAGATCTCAGAGTTGGCAACCCTAGTGAGTATCCAATGACTAATGAATAGGGTTCTCTTCTATTTTATTCCAGAAATGACAGCGTGTTCCTTCAGCAATTACACTGTCCAATAGAATCTGTCATACTGACTCACACATTTACAAAGACAAACTAATAACACTAACCTTCACTGTTAATTGCTTGCTAATGAGGATTATTCTCCTAAATTCAGTTCCAACTGCCCTCCCCGAGTCCCCACAGAAGGGCCTGTGTGAACTCCCATCTCTTTTGTGGATGAATGGGTTGCTTTGTGAAAAAAGATATTGCAGTTAAAATGACTTGTTTGAGCAACATTTTCATATCAACGAACCCCAGCCCACATTGCCATTAATTAGCCCATGGACTCCCATTTGAAATGATATGATAGCGGTGATTATGAATCTCTGTGTTTTCTTTAGACCCCCAGTTTGACATGCATATTGGTCCATTTATGGGTCTCATCTGTAGTCCTCATCTGTAGGTGATTCAATTCAATGTCTGATTAGGCTTTCAATTGATCTGGTTAGCCTCAGTGTTGTAGTGGTACTTTTAGAAGTGGGGGGACACCTCTTAAAGGGGAATTCCACCCTTTTTGTTATTTTTCTGAGAGTGTACAAATGTGAACCAAATGGACCCTAGCGGTTCCATTTGTACACTCTCAGAAAAAAGGAAACTGATTAACATGGTGAAACACATCTTGATGATGTCATCAAGATGTATTTCACCATGCTAATGATTCTTTTCAGACCCAAAAATATTTTAGATGTGAGAAGTGGGGGGACGCCGTCCCCCCGCGTCCCCCCTCCACTACACCCCTGGTTAGCCTAATCAGACATTGAATCACCTGTGAGGTCCTAAACAGGGCTCCCTTTATAGTGTAAAATCAATGTTGCTTACCATTGCTCCGCCCGTGGATTGTCCCTGAATATAACAAGGTCGCCATGAGGCTCCGCTGAAAGTTATTGTATTGTATTTGTGACATTTGCTTTGGCAACATAACAAATGGAAACTGTGACCAAGCGTGTCACCACCCAGGCCCAGGGTGCGGAAGGATCAACACAGGCAACTGTTTATGTTGTTTATTTCTACAAACAATGAAGGACGAGTAGTCAAAACAATAGTCCTCAGCAGGAGTAAAAACTAAATCATAAGAGACAACTAAACAGCCACCGTGTGACCTTTAAACCTAACACAGATAAGCGGCAGGAAGCTGGAGGTTTGTGTGTCCTTGTCTGGACCCAGCCTCTCACTGCAACAAAAACACAAGCTCATTAGCTTACTTATATACCCTGCAGCTGTCCTTCATTTAATTAACCCAATGTGCTGCAGGTGTTCCTGTGAGCTGGCAGAGCCTTTTAGTGGGAGAGTTAGGATATTGAGGGGTCAGAAACCAGAGCGGAGCATGCAGGGGCGTAATCTCTGTGTAGGCTGCAAGGCTGCAGCCTACATAAGCATTTGCTGGTCCAGGCTGGTCCAGGCTGGTCCAGGCTTGGGCCAGGAATTCAGGGAAGGCAAAAAATCGCCCTTGAAGGTAACTGAGAAACAATGAGTAGCGGTGGGGGAACCTAACTAATACTTCCTCAGTCTACTGGATTTGGAAGACAGAATTCCTATAACATCTACCAGAGGGGAGGAAGGCAAAAAAGACCATGGTTAGGATATGAGTGGTCTATAATGATATTATGAGCCTTCCTCAGTCACTGACTTGTTTGGCAGTTTTTCGATGGTGAAAAACTGCCCAACAAGTCAGTGACTCTGCAGTGCCTTCCGGTCGGAGGCTGTACAGTTTCCATACCAGACCTTAAGGATGCTCTCAATGGCACAGCGGTAAAAGTTACCCAGTATCAGACAGACTACATAGATGTACTTTCCTTGATCTCTTTAAAAAGAAAAGGCAGACCTTCATTACCACGGACAAGGTGCTGAGGGTCACTGAGCTTAGAGCTGAGTTTGGAGGGAATCAAGGTGTTGAACACCTTAACTGACGTCGATAAACAGCTTTCGTGCGTGGGTGTTGCTCTTGTCCGGATGAGCGAGGCCAGAGTGTAAAGCGAAGGCGATAGTGTCATCAGTGCCCCTATTCTCTCGAAAGGCATAATGATTCCTGTCGAGAGCAGAGATGGAGAGAGTTCAGCTTTCAGGTGAGCTAACACCAGCCTTTGGAAACACTACATAATTGTGGAAGTAAGTGCCGACAGGTCGAAAGTCGTTAAAGCACTTCTACTTCGCGGAGGAGTGCTTCGACACAGGTGCGATTGGCCGTGGTCTTGAAGAATGCGGGGAAAACTGCTTGGGCTAGGGACAGGTTGCAGGTGTCCGTGAGCACCTTTGTTAGCTGCTCAGCATCCGACCTTCTGCCGTCAGGCTCTGCTGCCCTGCGGGGGTTGGTCCTACTCTGTGCTGCGTGCACATGTGTGAAGGAGAGTGGGGTTGGAGATCAGCAGGCAGTCCTGGTGTGGGCGCCTCCTGTTTGTCTCTATGTTAAACCTTTTTAAAAAAACATAATAAATCTGTTAAACATTTTAAACATAATAAATCCGTTATAATAAACGGATTTATTACAACGGAATAGCCTACTGTTTTTATATGATCAAAGGTAGAGATGCTGTTTTGCATTAATGACCCTGTAATGTAGGCCTATTGCTTTATTCCAGCACCCCAGATGATGTTGTTTAACCCACACATAAGTGTTCAACACTGAAATATTTGTATGTCCATTCATTCATGCAGTTTCCCCTTTTAACCGGCAGGTGGTGCAAATGTTCCCTTTGAATATCAGCAGCAAGTGTAAATTTACTGTATATTGTTTGTAATGTAGTGAATCTGTCATCACATCCATTCACAACGTAGATATCATGCTGCTGTGTATCCTGGTTCCCGTTTGATTGTTTGCTTTGGACTCTATTTACTTATCTATACACACTTAATTGTCTTCCTAGTCAGCCGGTCTGACTGGGAAGGAAAATTTGCTTTAAGAACATATCTCGTCAGAGCTAATCACTATGTGTATTTAACATTTATTTGTTGAATGTGACTCTTGTTTAACTTTCCAGTTAAAAAAAAAAAAAAAAAAAAATATATATATATATATATATATATATATATATATATATATATATATATATATATATATATATATATATATATATATATATATATATATATATATATATATATTATATATATATATATATATATATATATATATATATATATATATATTTTTTTTTTTTTTTTTTTTTTTTTTGAAGGTATATGGGCAATTGGGTGTGTACAGGTGAACTTGTCTTCCACCAGGCACTCACAGGTTTTTATGAGCAAAGCTACAGGGTCAAAGCCAAGCAGATGCAACCATCATGTTTGCAATATTTGTCTCTAAAGAAATGGTTGATTGAATAAAATACCACTAACCTGAAGAACTGTCTGGGCATTGGACTCATTTATACCTGCATAATATCCACTGACTGTACCTTTTGCCTCAGCGGCCTTTGACGTTTTATGGTTAACAAATGGACACTGCATAATGTAAAAACTTTTGAAGTGGACATTTTACGACATTGTTTGAATTGTGGACATAACTGCTAGGATTCACCCAGCCTGCTTTTACTATTGTTGTTACTCACTGGATTTAAAGACAAGTCAGGTTATGGAGGAGCAGCGACTTACTGTAATGGCCGTTGTTGGCCGTTGTTGCACAAAAAGTGACACATGATGAAAATATATATATACTTTTGGAGACCCCCATGGAGGTCCTGATCTGTCCTGACCCCATGAGCATCTCCAAAAGGATTTGTAGTAATTACATGATTGTTGGCAACTCTGGACTGGAAAAACAATGCGTTGTCCCCATCTACTGTATGCTTCTGGTGGTGCAGCATGTGAGGCAACTAAGGTTTCCATGAAAAAACAGCTTTAGTTATGGTTATGTATTCCTCCTTGTAGCCTAATGGACACTACGTATTCAAAGTTGGAATTACGGATTCAGTTTCCCCGTCATGGGCTTTTGTACTGTGCACCCACAACATGTCTATTTCTGAGCCATTATTAACATATCAATAAGATGCTGGTTTGAACAGTGCACTTCAAGTCCCATGCACATTTTGATTGTGTATTAGTTTGGTCCTATAGAGCTGAGCAGCCACGATGTCACCCTGCAGCCCAGAAATGAATTCCCAATTCTTATTTTCCTCATAGACTTTCCAAAAATGATTTATATAGACGATTATGCCGCGGACAAAGCCAACTCGGGTTGTGACAAATCATGAGAACACACACAATGACAATCAAATAATTTGTAAGATGAAAAATGATACAAAAAGTGTTGTATCCTGATGATTTTTCTTGTTATGAATATATTGTATAATGTTGTGTTTGTTGTCATGATTTGTCACAGCCCGAGTTGGCTTTGCCTACAGTATAATCGTTTTTATATAAATCTTTTTGGAGTGAGGAATATGAATGGGGAAATTAGGCCAAATATCTGATATCAGAAAATGTTAGTATCATCATAATGGATCAATAATGGATTCAAATAATATCTGTATAACAACTGGGTGCGAGATTAGAGTGCTGTTATTATGTACCGGTATAATGTTGAATCTTATCTTTAGACCAAGTCACAATTTGATCTAAGAGCACCCATTGAATAAAAAGCATCATAATCTTGTAGTATTCAGGGAACATTTATTTCTACTAAGGGACGCCTGTGAGTTGTCTATAAAAATTAAAGCAAAAAAAAGCAAAAGTAGCAGATTGACAAGCTCAAAATGCCTTGCTTTGTGCCACATTTCGAGCTTGTAGATCTGCTTGTGTAACACTGCAGCATGCACAGTATGGTGTTAATTTACGGAAGGAGGGAAAACGGAGAAAAGTGAGACATGGAGATGAGGTTTGTGCCCCAACAGCAACATTATGTCAGACAGTGACTGAGACAAAAACAAACCTTTAATTAATTATCAGAATAATTTATTTCATTGGACTGGTTAGAAAGCCTCCATTATTGCTAATCCATAGTGTGTAGAGCTGTTGGAATTACATATATACAAATGAGTGAATAATTGGCATAAAATGCACCATCAGAAAATATAGTGATCTGAAGTACAAGGTATGATGAGCAACACTCAGCATCTCTAGCAGGTGTTGACCGTCTCAAACGGTGTCTTAAACACAGTGTAACTGTGCCTCTTTGCCTCTGGGGGTCCCTGGCACAAGATAATATGTTCTAGAGTATGTAGTAAAGGGCCCTGGCGGTCTCCGGTCAACAAAATATAACAGTGTTTGCTTGAGTGGTTTAACTCCCATTAAAACATGTTCCATGATCCAGGCCCCAGTTCATTAAAAGCACATGCTTAACAAATCTTAAAAATTCAAGTATAAATCGTAAGAATTTCAACACGCTATATTTAAACTACTATAGCTGCATCACATTATAATTATTCTTTTTTTCTTTTCTTTTTTTTTTGTCAATAAACTTCCCTTCCCCATTGTAGAAAAACATTGTTCTTGTTCAGTGTAACCGATGAGATGGTTGTGACTTGGACATCAGCAGAACTAAAAAGAAAAATACAACCAAGAAAGAAATGTCATTTACATTGGTGGATTATAAAACTAAGTAAGCAGGGCATTAAAACCACAAAACATTAACATATGTATAAGATGAGTTTTCCTCCAGCCAGCAGTGGTATAGTAGATATTAAAGTTAACCTTAAGAATAAATAGTATCTTAAATGGTCAAAGTAGTAATGGCAGATGTGTTCAGAAGCATCGTCCATAAAACCCTAATGGTCTCACACAGGGATAAAGCTGCAATTATGTGATTTCTTCATCTGGTTGACTGCATGTAGAAATAGATGAAGCACTCTGTAGGTTTGGAACAACAACTAAAAATGCTGTGTGTGTGTGTGTGTGTGCGTGCGTGTGTGTGTGTGTGTGTGTGTGTGTGTGTGTGTGTGTGTGTGTGTGTGTGTGTGTGTGTGTGTGTGTGTGTGTGTGTGTGTGTGTGTGTGTGTGTGTGTGGGAGGGAGCTGACGTGGGTAATAAGGTCTTACCTTCCAACGGTTCCCACACTCATTGCACAGCACAAAAGTGGTCATTGGCTCATCAGCACTGCGAGTTTGCACCTACAAAACACACACACACACACACACACACACACACACACACACGCACACGCACACACGCGCGCACGCACACGCACACACACACACACACACACAAAGAGCAAGAGAGTTTTATAACCAGTCAAGTGCACATGTGAGATGATGGTTATACAAGCTAGAAGGCAGAGACAACACACACCTCTGTAATCAGCCCTTTTCACAGAACAAGTGCCGCTGCTGTGCTCTATGCTGTATGCAGATCAGAGATGGGGATGTTTTGAGTCGCCGCTGATTACATAACAACTATTGTCTTATTCCTAGTGTTTACCCCATATGGAAAATGTTATATAAATGTCATATATGCAAACTCTTGAAAGTGGCACCTTTCAAGATGCTTTTTGGTCAGGCCAGATGTGTCATCCCGCCTGCCAGATGAGTAGATACAAAGGCTGAAAGTCATGCATTTGCCTTCCAGTAGGTCAGGGGTGTCCAAAAGGTAGATCGTGATCTACCAGTAGATCACACAGGCCATGCAGGTAGATCACATGACAGCCCCCTAAAATGTATAGATCTGTAACTCTTGAGAGCGTTAAAATGAAACCAAATGGACCCTTACGGGTCCATTTGGTTTCATTTTACCCTCTGAAGAGTTAAATTATATTTAAACATCTGAATTACGTAATTTCAAGAGTCCACACAATTAAAAAATGGAGAATAATTGTTATTTTGAGCAACGTTTTGCCAGTTCTCTTTCCCAATTGTGGACAAAAACGTGAAAGTTATTAGCTTTGGGTGCAAGAGACTAAATTCAACATCACAAACTGTCAACTCAAACCGCAAATACTGTTTTCAAACGTCAGTAGTAGCATATACAGGAAAACCTTCCAATTCTCCCCCTCTATTTTTCATTATAAGTCATTATTATTCTTAAACACTAGAACAGTAAGTAGCACCATCACCACCGCTATAAGTTTCTTGGGGGCCTTGAAATCGATTTTTTCATGTATGTGTAGATCTTGTTGAGCCGGTCATTTTGAAAGTAGCTCTCAAGTCAGAGACGTGTGGGCACCCCTGCAGTAGATGATTGAGGGTAAATTTGTTGTTCACTATAGTTCTCAGGTCAGTTGTTTGCCCTATTTTTATCAGTCGTGATTTCAAATGGATTTGGCCAGGCAGCCAAGTGGCCGTGCTTTATTGTAGGTATGCCACTGGTCTACGCAATATTTAATTAATAATGATACTAAATATTTATTTATATATATTTTTCAAAACATGAATGTGTAATGTAATGTGTAATAGTAATATTAATATATTAACAAGTAATAGAAAAACAAAGTAATATGCCCAACACTACCGGCAGGCCTAGCAGATGTAGTTTATAACGATGTAAAGTACGCAAGAACAAAAACATGGTAATACATCAAATACATGAAAGTAGTCATCATGAGTTATACGTGGAATTTCTATATAAAGTGAAGCACACACTATAGTGCTACAGTATGTGAACATAAAATGCTTCACATGCCCAGTTCTCCCTAGAGCCCACCTATCCTGTGTGAGAGGGGCATACAGTTTGCTATGCTGGGTATAATGTGCCTGCTGTAAGGTGTGCTTTTGATTTCCCCTGCCTGTGGTCGTAATAATAACGTTTTGTCTCCTGTGGTAGATCTGCCATATAATAACATTGCTTTACTGCTTAATGGGCAACTTCACCCCTTAGGCAACCAGAGCCTATTTTAATGATGCTTAGGACACAAGAAACACTTTCCTGGGGCTTTTATGGTATTATGTTTTTTTTTTTATATATAAACTCGCCACAAAAAGTTCGGAAATCCAACTTTGGTCCATTATAGCTCCCCTTTGATAAAACCGATTGGTATCGTATTATATACCATTTTTATCATTGATTTGTCCCCTTTACAATGAGGTACAGCATGTAATGATCCGGCATTCGTGGAATGAGCAACACTGCTAAACATGTGGCTTGCGCTCCATTTTTTTTTTGCCAAAATGGCAAATGTATGGTATTGATTGCTTTGCGTTGCCTAGCAGATTGGATGATTACTCTCTTCCACAGTACAAAGTAAAAACACAACACATATTGGACATTTTTAGACTTTATTAATTTCACACTCAGTGACAGGGAACTCAGTAGCGTGTGGTATTACCAAACACAGACAGATTGTTGTACTGATCGGGTGACATCATTTAATGGGGGCAGTGTGATGGTTTGGGGGGCATCTCTCTGAGAGGCAAGACTAATCTTGTCATTATCAAAGGTAATCTCAATGCATTAAGGTACAGGGATGAGATTCTGGATCCAGTGGCGATCCCATATCTTAGGAACCTGGGACCTAATGCCATCCTCCAAGATGACAATGCTCGCCCCCACAGAGCCAGGATCATCAAAGAGTACCTCCAGAATTTGGGAGTGGAGAGGATGGAATGGCCTGCCATGAGTCCAGACCTCAACCCAATTGAACACTTGTGGGATCAGGGATGTGTATGCTAGAGTGACCCACAGAACCACGTTGGCTGACTTGAAACAGATGCTGGTTGAGGAATGGAATGCAATCCCACAGCAAAATGTGGCTGCATTGGTGAGCAGCATGAGGAGGAGGTGCCAAGCTGTTGTGTCTGTGTTTGGTAATACCACACGCTACTGAGTTCCCTGTCACTGAGTGTGAAATTAATAAAGTCTAAAAATGTCCAATATGTGTTGTGTTTTTACTTTGTACTGTGGAAGAGAGTAATCATCCAATCTGCTAGGCAACGCAAAGCAATCAATACCATACATTTGCCATTTTGGCAAAAAAAAATTGGAGCGCAAGCCACATGTTTAGCAGTGTTTCTCATTCCACGAATGCCGGATCATTACATGCTGTACCTCATTGTAAAGGGGACAAATCAATGATAAAAATGGTATATAATACGATACCAATCGGTTTTATCAAAGGGGAGCTACAATGGACCAAAGTTGGATTTCCGAACTTTTTGTGTCTAATATATATAAAATATACGTTCATATATTATATTTCATTCACAGCACCATGTTCATGATGAAAAACCTGTCATGAAAATGTTGTCTAGTGCATTAAAGCATTACGGCATTGGAGAAATGTAAATTAGTGTGCAAATTTTAAATTGTGCTACTGATATCTAGTACACTGATCGACTGGTTTCTTCCACTGGTGAAATGTCCCTTGAACCCGTTAAAACCAGTAAAGCTAGGAGGGCGAAATTATTTTGTGGCAGAGGCATATGCCATATTCCACATATGTCAAACCCAAGGCCCGAGGGCCAAATCAGGCCTGTGAATTAATTATCTTTGGCCCGTGGGATGATATTGAATTAGTATTAGAACTGGCCATCTGGTATATTGCACACACCATGATAAGAAATGAATGCAACTAATTGTTTTACTTCCTCAACTCAGTCTCATTTACTTTCTCATTTAACTCACTTGGTGAGGATCATAGAAGAAAAAGATTTTCCCCGAAAAATAGCGCACTCTGTAGCTACTCTGTAGGGCTGTATACCGAAGCTCGGGATTCGAACCATTCGCTCGCTAAGGGACTGTACGTTATTTACCGGGGGGGGGGGGGGCTGGTGCGTAGGGGGGGGGGGGGCCATGATGAAAAAAAAAGAGGTCAGGGGAGGGCCATGACAAAAACAATCGGAGTTTAGGGGGGGGCCATGGGGAAAAAGGAGACGGAGATTTAGAGTGTAGACTGAGTTACGTTTACTCATAGAGCTAGTAGACCAATGGCGATTCTTCTACATTGACTTCAACTGCAGTTTGTCCCTATTCAGGCCATTTGAACAGCGCTCAGTTTCTGACTCCTCAATGTCGTGACTCCGGGTGGACTGCCGCTTCCGTGTGCGAGGGTCCATCTGCAGCATGGACCCTCCTCCTCCCTCCATGCAGTTGAGTGAGATCCTGTCATGGCGTCCACCCCTCTTTGGTTACAACACACGTAGGGAAAAGAAAACTGCCTTTTTACCAAGGACTGCGTTCGGTTTGATAAATAATGACAGCAGAGCCGTTTTCTAAAGCCCGATACGGGCGGATGCATGGATTATAAATCAGCACGTCGAGCTGTGGTGAGTAGCCTAAAACGAGTTGTTTGCTGTCCCCCTTTGCTCCATGAAGTGAACGGTGTCTGTATTGCTCTGTCTATACTCCAGGCTTACATAGCTACTCCACCCAGGCTGCGCTGGGTAGAATCATGCCATCTAGTAGAGTTGCGACATTGGGGGGTCAGAAACCGAACGTGCTGGATAGTATTTTCTGTTGCGCGAAGCTGAGAGATCGCACAACAGGGCTATAGTTTTCAAAGAGGCCAGCGCGAATAAATAAAAGCTCTTTTAGACACGTGTAAAACATGACAACTATTGGGAAATCAATGCTGATAGTTACCTATCAGGGGGAGGGCCATGGGAAAACAACATTGAAGTGGGGGGAGGGCCATGGGGAAAAAAATTGAGGTGGGGGGGGGGGGCATGATTTTTTTTTTCTGACCGGACTTCCAGTTTACCAGCCCCCCCCCCCCGGTAAATAACGTACAGTCCCTAAGGTCGCCACGCGAGCGAATATTAATGATCCCGAACCATTCGCATTTATTTATTTATTTAACTTTTCCCCCCATCTAGTAAATGTGCGACATCGAGGGGTCAGAAACTCGCTGTGAAACGCGCTGTTACTTGTTGGAAATGCATTGTTTTCACTGAAGGTGTCCCATTCTCAATAGAGGTTTATGTAGGCGATCCGCCATTAGACTGGCTCTAGGAAGTCAACGGAGTTTGCGCAACTGGTTGGTTTTATGGTTATGGTATGGTATTTACCTAGCCACCAGCAGGCTAGCCAGCAGCAGCAGGCACTTAAGACTATATATACAATAGACACGTAGTCGTTCATAGCAAACAAATAATTAAACAAGCCTTTGGAAATGTTGGTTTTATGGTTAGCTGTCCAGCAGAAGCAGGCAGTTTAGACTATATATATACAATAGACACGTAGTCGTTCACAGCAAACAAATAATTAAACGAGCCGATGGACGGCATGTATTGGCAATCAAAACAGCGTGTTACCCGTGGCTGTGTCGGATCGGTCTCATCAGAAAGGAGAGAAAAGGAGAGCGGTGTCATGACTGGTGTATTCACAGATGTCAATCACATCTCAGGGCAGTAGAAAACTTATCTACCGATGGCAACATCCACGATTTTAAGAGTTAGTAGACGGGGGGGGGGGGGGCCCTCGGGGGGGGTCGCAGCATTTTTTTTTTTTTTTTTTTTAGCGAAGGTTCGAAGCTCGGCCTGAAATTGCTGTCCGAGGCTCGAATGGCAATTTTCAGGCGACTATACAGCTTCTGTAGCTACTCTGTGGCGCGCTATGAGACGTGAACACATCATTAAAACTTAAACAGTTTTTAATGCAGGCAGTTTCATCTTTACAATTATCTTGCCATTAAGATACATTGATTTTTGCAGGGAAATTACTTTTTTGCTGTTTGACAGGGACGTCATCATAAACCGCTGTTGAAACACAGATGGTATCTCCGACCCGTGACTTTTACCAATTTCTCTATTTTGGCCCACTCTGTATTTGAGTTTTACACCCCTGCCTTATTCAATCTGCCGTCGGTTTTACTGAAGTTGTGTTTAGTAGCGACCTGTGGAAAAAGGGCGCAACGTCGTGACCGTATCTGCCACGGCAGATTGTGTATCTGCCATGACATATGCCTTTGCTGCAGCTTTTTTATGTCTCTCAGGAAAGCTTCTGTCATTGAATAATTTAGCCACATTTTATACTACAAATAGCTGATCTACAAACGCATAGCACATCACTTTGTGAACATTTGAGCAAATTCTTGAATATAAATTACTGTATACACAGTATGTTTTTAAAGCTAACATTTTCAAATCAAATATTTGCTTCTGGGGGTCCTCGGAATAATATCACTTGAGGGTCGTTGACCTGAGTTTTCGTTTTAGAAGCACGGAAATAACAAACATTTGTAGAATGGGCCTCAGAAGGCCTTAGGGCCCCTGAGAACAGAGAAGCTCCAATATTGTATGCAATTGTGTTGCAAATTAAACTACAACAAAAGTAGCTTGATGTAGCTTGCTACATCAACACTACATGTATACATAAATATATATCTCAACTTAATGTCCAACATTCTAAATAATAGTCATAATAACAAAATATTATGAATAAAAATCATAATAATAATCTAGGGGTGGTTTTGAACCTAGGATGCTGGCATCTCTAAGTTTTGGGATGTATATTACAGGTTTTCAACCCATTCACAATGAGCGGAATTTGAAGATGTGTCTGGGAAAAAGTAGGAAGCTACAATCCTTGTTACTCAAAACAAGTAGTGTAGCTTCACTACAAGCTATTCCCAGAACAAATGTAGTAAGCTACACTACAAGTTACAGGAAAATGTAGTTCAGCTATGTAGCTTAGCGACTTGTAACAAGTTACTGCCCATCACTGCGAGGGCGTGCACATATACCTGGTTGTAGGTGCAGTTCTTCTTCTTGCACTTGCCGCACTGCAGCAGGTCGGTGGTGGTGCCTCCGGTCTTGGCCATCTGGTGCTCCCGGATGGCCTCCTGGGTCATGACGTTCCTCAGCTGCTTCAGCTCATCGCTGGCCATCTCCTGGGGGTGGGAAGGACCGGGGAAAGGACGCAGGATGTGAAGGGGAGCGGGGAGGGAGAAGGAGCGAAGAGAAGGGATTAGGAGTGGAAAAAAGAGGCACACGAGTGAGAGAATCGCAGGTGGATGCTTGGGTACCTTCAGGATGCTCAGTGATGTAGGAATGTGGATAAAGTTTTTGCTACCATGTCCACATAAGTTTTTTTTTTTTTTTTTTTTTTGTATATACCAAAATAGCACATGTTCATTGTTGGGTGCTGACCAAAACTTCCCTCAATTGTTATTTTTGGAAATATTTTAAAACAACACCCACATACCCACAACACCCACGCTTTCACAGATTCTGCCCCCATTTCAAATTTCATGTTGAAGTTTTAAGCACATATTGTCATCTATTGGTGCACTTTAATACATGCATGGTCATTAGGGATGTCCCTGTCACTTTTTCATTTCCGATACCACAATTGTTGTGTTAGCCGGTACCGATACCAAATAATGATACCACAGAAGAATATATATAATATAATAACATACAAAAGAAAAAATACCTTTATATGAACTCACCAACAGGGAATAACATACTCCTCTCTCAAATGTGCACTTGGGAAACTCCAAAGCAAACTCCACATGACCTAACATTTGACTTAACTGTCATGGTGTCAACCCCTGTGTCTGATCACTGGTTAGACAGGCATATTTGCCAATATGTGACCCGATAATAACAAATAAGGGCCGGTGCGGCTTATAGTCAGGAGCGGCTTATACAAGAAAAAAAAATCAGTATTTTGCCCCAAATTTAGCTGGTGCGGCTTATAGTCCAGAAATTACGGTGTTTTGCCCCAAATTTAGCTGGTGCGGCTTACAGGGATTAAAGCGGAAAAAAAATCCAAAGACGGAAAATATTTCAGTGGGGGGGGGGGGGGGGGGGGGGGGGGGGGGGGGGGGGGGGGGGGGGGGGGGGGTGCAGACTGCATGTTTCTTTTTTTACGTTCACAGCGTAGCCTACCTTGTCACACTATGCGATAAATATTGCATAAATAAATCCCTACCAAGTATTTTTCGTAAGTCCCATTAGGCCTACACACTTTCTATAACGTACTATGCCCGACATATTTTTGACATGGGAGAAGTATGTGGCCATACTGTTGCCTATTCTGCAAATCAATCAATCAATCAATGCGCCGGCAGCTGTTCCGTTCAGCGCAATTGCGCACACACACACCCACGTTAGTTTGCTCACACGATCTGTATAGCGAGGCAATACATAAACCCTTCAATTAAATATCATTCAATATGAAATTAATTAACCGGCCTGTTGATAACATGTAGGCCAAATACATTTATTTTTGCTATATTGTCAGCAATATCTTCTGTTTTTCTTGCAGCAGCAGCTTTACCCAGGGCGGGATTTAGCCAGCCCTACTAGGGTGGGCTGGAAAAAAGGCAGGGTGGGCAACTCCAAAGTTTCTCCCATATGAAGCAGTGGTTTTCAATCTTTTCGACATCAGGGCCGACTATTTATTCGACATTTGAGCCACAGACCACCATTTGAGGACATTTTAGCCCCACAGACCCCAAAACTGCTTTTGTCAACAATTCCAGGCTGGGTTTGGGGGAAAACAGTCAAACATACTAAAATGACCATTAATCTTCTACATTCTCTAGTTGTGTAGACTTGGGCTACATTTAGCTGGGGACCATCTCTCAACCACTGGTGGTCCCTGGACCGCTGATGAAAACCACTGATATAACCTTTCATTGGGTGGGCAAGATGCGCATTTGGGTGGGCACCCACCCCTGTCCCCGTCTAGATCCAACCCTGGCTCTACCCGTTCGCTATCAGTGTTCCCACCGTGGTTAGCTTCTCATGCGGCTCACAGTGGACATGGATACTAATCATACTTTAACGCATTTAACTTTTGCGACCAGTTCATTCATCGTGTTGCTCAAAGAGCGAACATTAAAAACGTTATTACCGGCAAAGGATGTCGGCTGCCACGTCTCCTTAATCTGGCTCGCACTCCTCCTCTTGACTCTCTTTTCTTAATTTTATTCCATTTTCGCGTCGCGCTGTTCTTAAGTTCTGAATACTTGGCCAGTGAATCCAAAACACAACAGACACGCATGGTTTGTCTGAGTGCCTGAGTGATAACACGGCCAGGCAATAAAGTATCATCCCGGCGTTAAACTTCATATTGCCACAAAAAGAAAGCGGGTGTGTAATCACGTAAAACGACATTAAACATATAAAATAACAACAGACAAGGCAGACAGATAGGCTGAGTCAGCAGCGGAGCCAGACCATAGAGTAGAGCCAGACCCGGAAAGTTATGACATCTCCGTTCACTTCCTGGAAACGTTAATGGCGTCTGCTCTACATAGACTTCTATTGAGCAATGGGGACGGCCATCTATGTTTGTCAGTTCAGATCGAGCAGCTCTACCGCTCAGTTTCTGACCCTTCAATGTCGCAACTCTTCAAGTTACACAGCCACTCACTCAACAGACACTTGATTAGCCTACCAGCCGCACCGGTGCAGCTTGACTTGCACGGAGCGGAGCGCACAAATCTATTTTCCTAGGGATGATGCATTGTAGTTTGGAGATCACTTGACTTGCAAGTCAAGTATAATGGTCCGTTTTGGTTTTGCGTTTGGTCACGTCATTAACTAACATCGCGGCCGTGGGCAAACCCTCCCCTTTTAGATTTTTTTTGCCAAATGGCGTGGATCTTATGAAGCCCCTGGGGAATCCTCCCCAGTACGGAAATCCGTACCCCGTACGGAACTCTTTAATGGCTGGGCTTATATTCAGGTGCAGCTTATAATCCGGAAATGACGGTACTTCCTCCTCCCTCCCCACTCTTCCCAGCGTACCTCGGCGGTCATGCTTGCGAAGCGACTCAGCTCGATGTATCCTGCCAGGACGTTGCGGCGCAGCCCAGGGTTCTTGGGGTCCTTCAGGTTGCTGATGCGGCTTCGCACCCTATTCTTGTACTTCATGTCGGTGGCTTTGATCTCCTGGTAGATATGTGCAGCCTCCACACAGGATGGGAGTTAAGGCTGCATCAAACACTGAGGCCCTATTATCAGGGCTTGACACTAACACTTGCCCGCTTGCCCAGGGCAAGTAAAAAAAAAAAATGGTGGGGCAAGTGAAGACTGCTACCTGGTTGCCCGATCGGGCAAGTGTGCAACATAGTGCACTATAACACAACACAAGATGAATTTGTCTTGAAGGCAGTCATTGCACTCTGCCTCTGTGTCTTTCCCTGCTTTCTAGCTATCCACAATTCCAGGCTGGATTTGGGAAACAAAACAGGCAAATTAACACATCTAAATGACCATTAATCTTCTACAGTGTAGACCTGGGCTAATTAAGATGATGAATTTTAACTCTTGAGAGTGTAAAAATGAAACCAAATGGACCCGCAAGGGTCCATTTGGTTTCATTTTTACGTTCTCAAGAGTTACATCTGGTTAACCAACTTAACTGGGGACCACCTGGAACCTGGGGGGCAAGTGACCATGACCTGAGGGCAAGTAGAACCTGACTTGCACTTGCCCGATGGGCAAGTGCCTCAGAGACCTTAGTGTCAACCCCTGCTATTATACATCAGATTATACAGCTTTTATTGTCTATAACAATTGCAGTTGAAGGTGTACCGTGTAGTTCCACGTGTCTTATGTAATTAAGCTGTGCTAATCACACACTGCGTTATTCAGATGATATAGGTATATGTACTGTACATATAAATAAAATAAAAATTGCGACTGAGCTACTGGCACACATTATGATTATATCCAATCAGCGGCATGACAAACTTAAGCTTATCTTACTGCCTCTTCTAATGTATACCTAAAGCAGTGGTGGGCAATTATTTTCCCCAAGGGGCCAAATGAGATACATAAAATATTGTGGAGAGCCAAGACTAAAGGCTAAACTAAAGTCTGCGTTATGTTAATTTAATTTCAAGATAAAAGTAAGAGCCATTTTGACACCAGGGCCCACTATATATTCAGCATTTGAGTCACAGACCACCATTTGATGACATTTTAGTCCCCCAGACCCCAAAACTAAAGATTTATTTTGCTTTTGTCCACAATTCCAGGCTGGATTTTTGGACATTTTCTAGTTGGGTAGAATTGGGCTAATTCACATGGTGAGTATTTTAACTCATGAGAGCATAAAAATGAAACCAAATGGGCGCGCAAGGGTCCATTTGGTTTCATTTTTACGCTCTCAAAGAGTTACATCTGCTTAACCAACTTTCCATATTTAACTGGAACTCTCTCAAGGACCACCGGTGGTCCACGGGCCGGTCAGAGTCAGCCAAAGGGCTGCATTTGGACCCCGGACCGCATAATGCCCAGTTATGACCTAAAGTATGCCTAAAACAACCAATTTAGTGATTTCATATACCATGTATATTGTCATCACACTCCTTGTTCAGGAGCTACCAGCTAACAGAAAACAGCAGAAGTGTTTGTGTATTCAGTTTAGCATATAATCCATTTGATCATGGCATGTGTAAGAACTGTAAGACCTGCTAGTGATTAGAACATCCTGTTCAACAACAACAGTCAAAGGATATGATCCTCAATCTCCACAGCCATCGCTTCACAGTTGGTGCCAAATTCTTTGTAGTTGTCTAGGGAAAGGACAGAAAATGCATGATGTATTTAGATTAGATTTTATCCCTCCCTGGTGGGGTGGGGTGTGTCAGGGTAATAATGGCTAATGCAGTGTAATTAGACCCTGAGCTGGTGTAACTACACATCGATTGAACTACAGCAGTGTTGATTGGATGGTTGTATTCTCACTAAATAGCCAATAAACCAAGTGTACACAGAGTATCTGGACATATCTAAAGTAACAATTTAAGAACATTAAATAAATATACTAATACTACCCAAAGGGGGGCAAACATTGGCCATGAATCCACTGGAATGGATTGCTGACCGGCTGTCAGCATTGAGCAATCTTTTTTCAAGGGGAATATATGCGTAAATCATAAAGACATAAAGCAAGATTGTCACATGGTGATGCAGCATTAGTTTTGCACGAAATACACTCCTTGAACTAAAATGGGATAGTTCAAGTATGATTACTTTTGGGCAGGGGTGTCCACACTTTATTGACTTGAGAGCTACTTTCAAAATGACCGGCTCAACAAGATCTACACATAAAAAAATCCATTTCAAGGCCCCCAAGAAAGTTTGAATTTGAAATAGCGGTGATGGTGCTAATTACTGTTATAGTGTTTAAGAATAATGCACTTATAATGAAAAATGGAGGGAGATAATTGGAAGGTTTTCTTGTATATGCTACTACTGACGTTTGAAAACAGTACTTGGGTTTGAGTTGACAGTTTGTGGTGTTGAGTTTAGTTTCTTGCACCCAATAAATTTCACGCTTTTGTCCACAATTGGGAAGTAGAACTGGCAAAACGTTTGTCAAAACAACAACTATTCTCCATTTTCTAATTGTGTGGACTCTTGAAATTACGTAATTTAGATGTTTAAATATAATTTAACTCTTGAGAGCAGTAAAATGAAACCAAATGGACCCATAAGGGTCCATTTGGTTTCATTTTAACGCTCTCAAGAGTTACAGATCTATACATTTTAGGGGACTGTCATGTGATCTACCTGCATGGCCTGTGTGATCTACTGTTAGATCTACCTTTTAAATTGGGCACCCCTGCTTTTGTGGGATGGGGTCTTGTCCAGTACAGGATGAATCAGTCGTTCTCCTCTCCCCCCCCCACACACACACACGGTCATGACGACGGCGTATTTCCCTCTGCTCTGACGTGCACCGCCTTACCCTCTCTACCATAAACATGTTTGTTGGTTTTGCCACATGCCACCTGCCCCGTGGCTTTGCTGGGGATTCCTCCCAACCCTCAGGGACTCAGTCAGGCAGATGATGCTGCAGTACAAACACACCTATTCTAGAGACAGAGTGAGATGATACAAGCCACAGCACATGGACATGGTAGCCGTTCTCTCTCTCTCTGTGGTTGATTTAGGACAGGGGTGCCCAAAAGGTAGATTGTGATCTACGAGTAGATCACACAGGCCATGCAGGTAGATCACATGACAGTCCCCTAAAATGTATAGATCTGTAACTCTTGAGAGCGTTAAAATGAAACCAAATGGACCCGGTTTCATTTTACACTCGCAAGAGTTAAATTATATTTAATCATCTGAATTACGTAATTCCAAGAGTCCACACAATTAGAAAATGGAGAATAATTGTTATTTCGACCAGCTTTTTGCTCCTTATGTCTCCCAATTGTGGACAAAAGTGTGAAAGTTCTTAGTTTTGGGTGCAAGAGACTAAATTCAACATCACGAACTGTCAAGTCAAACCCCAAATACTGCTTTCAAACGTTAATAGTAGCATATACAAGAAAACCTTCCAATTCTCCCCCCTCCATTTTTCATTATAAGTGCATTATTCTTAAACATTAATAAAGTCAAACTTTCTTGGGGGCCTTGAAATTGTTTTTTTTTTTTCTTCTTCTTCTTCTTTTTGATGTGTAGATCTGGTTGAGCCGGTCATTTTGAAAGTAGCTCTCAAGACAAAAAAGGGTGGGCAGCCCTGATGTAGGATATTATGGTCACACTGAGCCAAGACTGGCACAGGGGAAGGTGATTACTGACACACTGCTGGCATAAGTTTTTTTCTGAATTAAATATTCAAAAAAGAGGCTTAGTCAGTAAAATTAAGTGCCCTCACATCTATATGCAAATTACATCCTGCACATAATAATACATTCATTCAAACTAATATCTCTGAGTAGCGAGGGAGGCTGGGAGACAGATATGTGCGTTGGGGTTATCTAATGACCATCATTACATCCTTAAATGTAACCTATGAGCCTTTGAAGCTCGAAGATCTGCTACTTTTTTCTGTGACGCTGTAGTATGATCAAGTAGTAAGGAATTAGGGAGGAGGCTGAAATATGGAGATAATAAATATGGAGACGAGAGGTTTCTGCCTGACATCAACGTGTCGCTGTGTCTGCAGTACACTGCTGGCTTCTCCCTAGCCCTTTTCGGCACTGGACTTTAAGAAAAAACTTTTGAATGGGCTCTCAGGGAACATAATATATTATTTCTCAGGATGTCTTTATTTATCTACATTATTTATCTATTTATCTACATTATAAAGACATCCATATAAATTTATATAATGTATATGTTTAATAAATATATTACATTTGTTATGAAAACAAAAAACATCACAAAAATGTTATGTCTGTATGCCCAGATGCTGAAATAAACTGAACTGAACTGAACTGAACTGAACAGTGCTTACCGTCTGTGCGCAGGGCAGCGGCCAGCATCTCGATGCACTTGTCTCTGATGGAGTCTCCGGTGGCGAGGCGCGGGGACAGCGGACCCCCGGGGGAACTGAAGCCGGGGGACATGGGGCTGGTGGGGGTGCTGGGCGTTTTGGGGGTATCCGCTTTCCCCTTCCTGCCAGACGAGAAAAGACCCAACCTCATGTTACAATACAAATTAATGTACTGAACGCATTTTGGTGTTCAACGCATTACGTTACATTTTACCCATTGAAAAATATCAGCTCATATGGCACCACCGAGTGGCGCGATATGAGCTTGTAGATCTGATATTTTTTTGGAAAAAATTTGACACCTGATTATTGTAGTCTCTGACACAATATTCTAGTTTTTGACTACTTTCCACTAGTTTCTGGTTCTGGTTTCTGACAGGTTCTACTTTTTCTGAAAAATCTATGTTCCTGTGTCAGTGATGCTCAACATATTTCATGTCAAGGACCACCAGAATTATCTATATTTGGCTGCGGACCCCCATCTGAAAACATGTTGTTCTAGGAATCCCCAAGAAGCAACGGTTTCAGTTCAAAAATATTTGCTTCTGAATATACTGTACAGTATATTCAAACATTTGCATCACATTTTCACAATTTTTCAAAAATATCAGAGCTACAGTGTGAGCTTGTAGGTCTGTTATTTTTCAATAGCCTAAGTGTAACATAATAATAATAATAATAAGATAAATGTTGAGTCACTTTTGAACTCACGTTAGAATTAGGAGTTGCCTTCACTAGACAATTACAATAACCACAATGGATGAATGAATATGATGCTGAGGTGAACACTCATTTAGATACCTGTCCACGCTGTCCGTTGATGGTTTCCTCTGCACAGAACCAGGGGTAGAGGTCTTGGAGCCATGAGACTCTCTCCTGTGTAAAGAATCAAACATCATTAAAGATAGAGTGCCATGATTTTTTTCCAACTTATCATCAGGTATTATTGTTATATGAAAAGAAATAATTTTCTCAAAAAGGTCTACAGTATTTGCTAAAATGATGTTTTTATGTGGACTCCCCCACCAGCTCATTAAGTATGCCTGGTTTGCCTGGTGGGCGGTGATGGGTGGAGATCCACCTGAACTGAAGCCACGGCCACAGCTTTAGTTGTATGGTAAAGGAGGAGGAGTTAGGGGAGGAGGTCAAGTGTGATGTCACTACATTACAGCCTTTGTCATTGGCACATTTGACTGGAAAGGTTTTAGCCTCCAGGGGAAAAAAAGCAAATACAAAGGGAAGGCATCATTACACATAAAAACAGACCAAGGGTTCTAATGAAGTACCATCACCTCTTAAATATGTACAAAATTGGAAAAAATACAAAAATCATGGCACCACCTCTTTAACAGTGTCTTTTATCAGTCTTATCAATCATCATTAAAAAATATTTTTTAGATGTTAAAATCCGTCGAGGTGGAGCCTCATATAATTCCAAAACTGTTACGTTTCAGGATTCATATCATCAATATAATCATCATCATCATCATCATCATCATCATCATCAAACTACACCAGGCAAAAGAAGTATCAGTGCATGTACCTCTCTCCGGTCAGCTTCTTCACTGGGGGTGAAGTGTCTTTCTTTGAATCAGTGGACTCCCTCCTGTAATTATTTAGCATTGTGTTGTTCAGTTTTACTTATCTGTTTAAAGGAAATGTTTTAGGGCGTTATTAGAAAAAAGTAAAAGTTGAATTATTATTATAATATTTCAATTTTTATTTTTGTCTCCACCAGATTATGGCGCCATCCGGAGGCAGCTTTTCACATATTACCTATAAATGCACTGATCTGCTGAAACCTTGCATGAACACTCCCTACAGAACAAGGACAAACCTTTGACCTGTATTTTTCGCACATGCTTTTCATAGCCATCAAGAGTCCTCCAGATTCTGTCCCAAAATCCCACAAATCCTTACACAGCATCTCGACATTCGTGCTCAAGACAGATCTGCACAATATTTCATATTCCATCCTAATTGTATATAATTGGCTTTCAAAGTTTGCTGGATTTGCCTCTTTTTAACAAAAGGCAGCAAATCATGAACGCAACGTGCAATTTATGTGAAATCTTTCACACACTTTCCCTCTAGGCTGAGAAATATATATATATACGCCACACTTTTCACATTGGCCTTCAAAGGCATGAGAAGAAATGACACCCTTTTCACATTGGTCTATAGCGCCACCAGGAGGCCACAGCCTGACCTGGTGGAGACCTGTGCCCAGAAGGGTGCAGCTTTTGTAGGAGTTATTATTATTATTATTATTATTATTATTATTATTATTATTATTACCCCTATCGCTTTTGGTGTTCAAAAGGTCAATGCTATATAGGCCGGTGTACACCAGAAATTTCCAGTCCACACTGTGCGGACTGTGGGGGCGTGAAAAATCAGCGGATGGTCTCTAAATTTTCCGGGCCCCCTCCTCTTCGTGTGGACACCACATGTTCACCGATCAGTCCTTCAGATGACCCACACTGCTATTTTTTCCTCTGTGTCCATTTTAGGGCCTTATATTGCAGTTCAAGCATAATTCCACAGGGTGGCAGGCTATTAACCAAAACTCTACATGTGTACATGGTGTACATGTCCCATACTTTTACATGAACATGTCTAGGTCATATTACAGGACATATTACAGGCTTACTATAGCCACGGCTGGTTCCCAAAATGTGGTTTGGGGACGTCTGGGAGTCCAACCATGTACACGGGCCATAGTTTGTATGCATGACCAGTAGTTTTACATAAAAGTTTCTAGATTACATTACACGACAGCCTAGTACAGCCACGGCTGGTTCCCAAAGTGCGGTTTGGGGACCTCTGGGAGTCCAACTATGTACATAGGCCATAGTTTGTGTGCACGACCAATACTTTTCCACAAACATTTCAAGGCTATAGTACAATCCAGCCATTTCTGGTTCCCAAAGTGTGGTTCAGGGACCACTGGGAGTCCAACTATGTACACATGCAATAGTATGTGTGCACAACCAAAAGTTTTATTACAGTACAGCTATGGCTAGTTCCAAAATTGTGGTTTGCGGACCTCTGTGGATCCGACTATGTACAAAGGCCATATTTTGTGTGCACAACCAATACTTTTCCACAAACATTTCATGGCTATAGTACAATCCAGCCATGTCTGGTTCCCAAAGTGTGGTTCAGGGACCACTGGGAGTCCAACTATGTACACAAGCAATAGTATGTGTGCACAACCAAAAGTTTTATTACAGTACAGCTATGGCTAGTTCCAAAATTGTGCTTTGCGGACCTCTGTGGGTCCGACTATGTACAAAGGCCATAGTTTGTGTGCACAACCAATACTTTTCCACAAACATTTATAAGCTATAGTACAATCCCAATTCCCAAAGTGTGGTTCGGGGACCTGTGGGAGTACAACTATGTACATAGGCCAGAGTTTGTGTGCACGACCTATAGTTTTACATGAACACTATGTTAGGACAGGACATGTTAGGACAGGACAGCCTACTACAGCCACAGCTGGTTCCCATGTACAACCCCAATTCAACACTATGTTAGGACAGGACATGTTAGGACAGGACAGCCTACTACAGCCACAGCTGGTTCCCATGTACAACCCCAATTCTGTTGGAGTACTTCCCTCTACTACTCTATTCTCCCATTGGAGAGGACTAGGCTAGACTTTGGCATACTAGGCTGTACTGCACTGGACTCAAATGGGCTCTAATTGGCTGTAGGGGTGTGTGTTAGGCTGTAATAGGCTTCATTAGGCTGTACGAGGTGATACTCCACTATGGACAACACATGTCCAAGTAAAAGTATTGAATGTGCACACAAACAACTGCCCGTGTACACGGTGGTTACTCCCAATGGTGTGACATAATATAGACTAGTACTCCCTCTACTACTCTATTCTCCCATTGGAGAGGGACTAGGCTAGACTTTGGTATACTAGGCTGTACTGCACTAGACTCAAATGGGCTCTAATTGGCTGTAGGGGTGTGAGTTGGGCTGTACTAGGCTTCATTAGGCTGTACGAGGTGATACTGCACTATGGTCAACACATGTCCAAGTAAAAGTATTAAATGTGCACACAAACGACTGCCCGTGTACACGGTGGTTACTCCCAATGGTGTGACATAATATAGACTAGTACTCCCCTCTACTACTCTATTCTCCCATTGGACAGGACTAGGCTAGACTTTGGCATACTAGGCTGTACTGCACTAGACTCAAATGGGCTCTAACAGGGTGTAGGGGGGTTTGTTAGGCTGTATTAGGCTTCATTAGGCTGTACGAGGTGATACTGCACTATGGTCAACACATGTCCAAGTAAAGTATTGAAAGTGCACACAAACGACTGCCCGTGTACACGGTGGTTATTCACAATGGTGTGACATAATATAGACTAGTACTTCCCTCTACTACTCTATTCTCCCATTGGAGAGGACTAGGCTAGACTTTGGCATACTAGGCTGTACTGCACTAGACTCAAATGGGCTCTAACAGGGTGTAGGGGGGGTTGTTAGGCTGTACTAGGCTTCATTAGGCTGTACGAGGTGATACTGCACTATGGTCAACACATGTCCAAGTTAAAGTATTGAAAGTGCACACAAACGACTGCCCGTGTACACGGTGGTTACTCCCAATGGTGTGACATAATATAGACTAGTACTCCCCTCTACTACTCTATTCTCCCGTTGGAGAGGACTAGGCTAGACTTTGGCATACTAGGCTGTACTGCACTAGACTCAAATGGGCTCTAATTTGCTGTAGGGGTGTGTGTTGGGCTGTACTAGGCTTCATTAGGCTGTACGAGGTGATACTGCACTATGGTCAACACATGTCCAAGTAAAAGTATTAAATGTGCACACAAACGACTGCCCGTGTACACGGTGGTTACTCCCAATGGTGTGACATAATATAGACTAGTACTCCCCTCTACTACTCTATTCTCCCATTGGACAGGACTAGGCTAGACTTTGGCATACTAGGCTGTACTGCACTAGACTCAAATGGGCTCTAACAGGGTGTAGGGGGGGTTGTTAGGCTGTATTAGGCTTCATTAGGCTGTACGAGGTGATACTGCACTATGGTCAACACATGTCCAAGTAAAAGTATTGAAAGTGCACACAAACGACTGCCCGTGTACACGGTGGTTATTCACAATGGTGTGACATAATATAGACTAGTACTTCCCTCTACTACTCTATTCTCCCATTGGAGAGGACTAGGCTAGACTTTGGCATACTAGGCTGTACTGCACTAGACTCAAATGGGCTCTAACAGGGTGTAGGGGGGTTTGTTAGGCTGTACTAGGCTTCATTAGGCTGTACGAGGTGATACTGCACTATGGTCAACACATGTCCAAGTTAAAGTATTGAAAGTGCACACAAACGACTGCCCGTGTACACGGTGGTTACTCCCAATGGTGTGACATAATATAGACTAGTACTCCCCTCTACTACTCTATTCTCCCATTGGAGAGGACTAGGCTAGACTTGGCATACTAGGCTGTACTGCACTAGACTCAAATGGGCTCTAATTTGCTGTAGGGGTGTGTGTTGGGCTGTACTAGGCTTCATTAGGCTGTACGAGGTGATACTGCACTATGGTCAACACATGTCCAAGTAAAAGTATTAAATGTGCACACAAACGACTGCCCGTGTACACGGTGGTTACTCCCAATGGTGTGACATAATATAGACTAGTACTCCCCTCTACTACTCTATTCTCCCATTGGACAGGACTAGGCTAGACTTTGGCATACTAGGCTGTACTGCACTAGACTCAAATGGGCTCTAACAGGGTGTAGGGGGGTTTGTTGGCTGTATTAGGCTTCATTAGGCTGTACGAGGTGATACTGCACTATGGTCAACACATGTCCAAGTAAAAGTATTGAAAGTGCACACAAACGACTGCCCGTGTACACGGTGGTTATTCACAATGGTGTGACATAATATAGACTAGTACTTCCCTCTACTACTCTATTCTCCCATTGGAGAGGACTAGGCTAGACTTTGGCATACTAGGCTGTACTGCACTAGAGTCAAATGGGCTCTAACAGGGTCTAGGGGGGGTTGTTAGGCTGTACTAGGCTTCATTAGGCTGTACGAGGTGATACTGCACCATGGTCAACACATGTCCAAGTAAAAGTATTGAATGTGCACACAAACGACTGCCCGTGTACACGGTGGTTATTCACAATGGTGTGACATAATATAGACTAGTACTCCCCTCTACTACTCTATTCTCCCATTGGAGAGGACTAGGCTAGACTTTGGCATACTAGGCTGTACTGCACTAGACTCAAATGGGCTCTAACAGGGTGTAGGGGGGGTTGTTAGGCTGTACTAGGCTTCATTAGGCTGTACGAGGTGATACTGCACCATGGTCAACACATGTCCAAGTAAAAGTATTGAATGTGCACACAAACGACTGCCCGTGTACACGGTGGTTACTCCCAATGGTGTGACATAATATAGACTAGTACTCCCCTCTACTACTCTATTCTCCCATTGGACAGGACTAGGCTAGACTTTGGCATACTAGGCTGTACTGCACTAGACTCAAATGGGCTCTAACAGGGTGTAGGGGGGTTTGTTAGGCTGTATTAGGCTTCATTAGGCTGTACGAGGTGATACTGCACTATGGTCAACACATGTCCAAGTAAAAGTATTGAAAGTGCACACAAACGACTGCCCGTGTACACGGTGGTTACTCCCAATGGTGTGACATAATATAGACTAGTACTCCCCTCTACTACTCTATTCTCCCATTGGAGAGGACTAGGCTAGACTTTGGCATACTAGGCTGTACTGCACTAGACTCAAATGGGCTCTAACAGGGTGTAGGGGGGGTTGTTAGGCTGTATTAGGCTTCATTAGGCTGTACGAGGTGATACTGCACTATGGTCAACACATGTCCAAGTAAAAGTATTAAATGTGCACACAAACGACTGCCCGTGTACACGGTGGTTACTCCCAATGGTGTGACATAATATAGACTAGTACTCCCCTCTACTACTCTATTCTCCCATTGGACAGGACTAGGCTAGACTTTGGCATACTAGGCTGTACTGCACTAGACTCAAATGGGCTCTAACAGGGTGTAGGGGGGTTTGTTAGGCTGTATTAGGCTTCATTAGGCTGTACGAGGTGATACTGCACTATGGTCAACACATGTCCAAGTAAAAGTATTGAAAGTGCACACAAACGACTGCCCGTGTACACGGTGGTTATTCACAATGGTGTGACATAATATAGACTAGTACTTCCCTCTACTACTCTATTCTCCCATTGGAGAGGACTAGGCTAGACTTTGGCATACTAGGCTGTACTGCACTAGAGTCAAATGGGCTCTAACAGGGTCTAGGGGGGGTTGTTAGGCTGTACTAGGCTTCATTAGGCTGTACGAGGTGATACTGCACCATGGTCAACACATGTCCAAGTAAAAGTATTGAATGTGCACACAAACGACTGCCCGTGTACACGGTGGTTATTCACAATGGTGTGACATAATATAGACTAGTACTCCCCTCTACTACTCTATTCTCCCATTGGACAGGGCTAGGCTAGACTTTGGCATACTAGGCTGTACTGCACTAGAGTCAAATGGGCTCTAACAGGGTTGGTGTAGGGGGGTTTGTTAGGCTGTACTAGGCTTCATTAGGCTGTACAAGGTGATACTGCACTATGGTCAACACATGTCCAAGTAAAAGTATTGAAAGTACACACAAACGACTGCCCGTGTACACGGTGGTTATTCACAATGGTGTGACATAATATAGACTAGTACTCCCTCTACTACTCTATTCTCCCATTGGAGAGGACTAGGCTAGACTTTGGCATACTAGGCCGTACTCAAATGGGCTCTAAAAGGCTGTAGGTGTGTGTGTTAGGCTGTAATAGGCTTCATTAGGCTGTACGAGGTGATGCATCCTGCACTATGGTCAACACATGTCCAAGTAAAAGTATTGAATGTGCACACAAACGACTGCCCGTGTACACGGTGGTTATTCACAATGGTGTGACATAATATAGACTAGTACTTCCCTCTACTACTCTATTCTCCCATTGGAGAGGACTAGGCTAGACTTTGGCATACTAGGCCGTACTCAAATGGGCTCTAATAGGCTGTAGGTGTGTGTTAGGCTGTAATAGGCTTCATTAGGCTGTACGAGGTGATACTGCACTATGGTCAACACATGTCCAAGTAAAAGTATTGAATGTGCACACAAACGACTGCCCGTGTACATGGTGGTTATTCACAATGGTGTGGACATAATATAGACTAGTACTTCCCTCTACTACTCTATTCTCCCATTGTAGAGGACTAGGCTAGACTTTGGCATACTAGGCCGCACTCAAATGGGCTCTAATAGGCTATAGGGGGGTTTGTTAGGCTGTACTAGGCTTCATTAGGCTGTACGAGGTAATACTGCACTATGGTCAACACATGTCCAAGAAAAAGTATTGAATGTGCACACAAACGACTGCCCGTGTACACGGTGGTTATTCACAATGGTGTGACATAATATAGACTAGTACTTCCCTCTACTACTCTATTTCCCATTGGAGAGGACTAGGCTAGACTTTGGCATACTAGGCCGTACTCAAATGGGCTCTAATAGGCTGTTGGTGTGTGTGTTAGGCTGTAATAGGCTTCATTAGGCTGTATGAGGTGATACTGCACAATGGTCAACACATGTCCAAGTAAAAGTATTGAATGTGCACACAAACGACTGCCCGTGTACATGGTGGTTATTCACAATGGTGTGACATAATATAGACTAGTACTTCCCTCTACTACTCTATTCTCCCATTGTAGAGGACTAGGCTGTCTTTGGCATACTAGGCCGCACTCAAATGGGCTCTAATAGGCTGTAGGGGGGTTTGTTAGGCTGTACTAGGCTTCATTAGGCTGTACGAGGTAATACTGCACTATGGTCAACACATGTCCAAGAAAAAGTATTGATGTGCACACAAACGACTGCCCGTGTACACGGTGGTTATTCACAATGGTGTGATATAATATAGATAGTACTTCCCTCTACTACTCTATTCTCCATTGGAGAGGACTAGGCTAGACTTTGGCATACTAGGCTGTACTGCACAAGACTCAAATGGGCTCTAATTGGCTGTAGGGGTGTGTGTTAGGCTCTATTAGGCTTCATTAGGCTGTACGAGGTG
The DNA here is from genome assembly GCA_039105355.1 of Benthosema pterotum. Lineage (NCBI taxonomy): Eukaryota > Metazoa > Chordata > Actinopteri > Myctophiformes > Myctophidae > Benthosema > Benthosema pterotum. Next base: position 46,480,892 of record CM076967.1, read on the forward strand.
ATACTGCACTATGGTCAACACATGTCCAAGTAAAAGTATTGAATGTGCACACAAACGACTGCCCGTGTACACAGTGGTTAGTCCAAAGGGTGTGACATAATAAAGACTACTACTCCCCTCGACTACTCTATTCTCCCATTGGACAGGACTAGGCTAGACTTTGCATACTAGGTGTACTGCACCAGACTCAAATGGGATCTAATAGGCTGTAGGGGGTTGTTAGGCTGTTCTAGCTTCATTAGGCTGTACAAGGCAATACTGTACTATCGTCAACCCATGTTCACGTAAAACTCTTGATTGTGCACACAAACTATTGCACATGTACACAGTGGTTAGTCCCAACTGTGTGAGGATCTACAGAGCCTAGTACAGGCTGATAGAGCCTATTTGAGTTTAGTACACACTAGTCTTGTCTAGTCCAGCCTGATCCACCATAATACAGTACGGTAGTACTCCCCTCCACTACTCTGTTCTCCCATCGGGCTCGACTAGGTTAGACCTGGCATACAAGGCTCTACTGTACTACATATGTTCATGTACAGTAAGTGCATACAAACTATTGCCCATGAGTGGTTAGTCTGTTTGAATTCATACAGCCAAGTACACCCTAGTCTAGTTAGTCCAGTCTGATCCATCGTAAGTAGTAGTAACTGCATACATTAATATGCTTTTCACATAATCAACATTTCTTGTCATGTTTTCTTAGTGGTTCAAAAATATTCTAATTAATTGAGATGTGGGGGTTTTCATGATCTGGACACCATAATCAAGATTAATACATTTTTTTAAATATTTCACTTAATGCACAAGGGATTGAGAATATATTCAATTTTGGCTTTCTATTATACTACGGAGGAAAACGTTTACAAATGTTTCTAACTGTGTATCTCCACAGTCCACACTGTTGCACTGCTATCTTAAAACTGTGTATGTAGGGGCTTCACACTTTCAGAACTGCCACACTAGTTGACTGAGAACTGACTAACAGCAGGTGCGTCCATTGCACTTAACGAGGGTTCAATCCAGAATGTGCTGTGGGATTGGGGGGGGGGGGGGGGGGGGGCTCGTTCTGTTGCATTCTGTTGCATTTCTATTTGTAAGTGAATCCAAACAAACGGTTAATCTAAATGGTGTTTAGATTAACATGTATTGAAATGGTTGTTTATTCATGCTTCATGCAGATCTTGTAGATCTGCTGATTTCAGATTAATTACTTCATTATCTCTGTATTGGTAGGATCCTCACCTATACAGAGAGACAAGGTTCGTAAAGTGTGATTCAGGGACCTCTGGGGGTCCAACTATGTAGACAGGCCATAGTTTGTGTGCATGACCAATAGTTTCATGTGACTATTTCTAAGCTATAGGACAGCTCAGCCATGGCTAGTTTGGTTTGGGGACATCTGGCTTCCAACTACCATATGTTCATAGGCCATAGTTTGTGTGGACAACCGATACCTTTACATAGACATGAACATTTCTAGGTTATATTACAGGACAGCCTAGTACAGCCACGGCTGGTTCCCAAAGTTTGGTTCGGGGGACCTCTGGGAGTCCAACTATGTACAGAGGCCATAGTTTGTGTACACAGCAAATACTTTTACACAAACATTTCAAGGCTAAAATATAATCCAGCCACGGGTAGTTCCCAAAGTGTGATTCAGGGACCTCTGGGAAACCAAGTATGTACACAGGCCATAGTTTATGTGCACGATCAATACTTTTACACATACATTTCTAGGCTATAGTACAATCCAGCCATGACTAGTTCCCAAAGTGTAGCTGGAGGACCTCTGCCATCCAACTATGTACACAAACTAGAGTTTGTGTGTACGACCAATACTTTACAAGATCATTTCTAGGTTAAATAATAAAGGAAGTCTAGTACAGCCATGGCTGGTTCACAAAGTATGGTCCGGGGACCTCTGAGAGTCCAGCTATGTACACAGGCCAGAGTTTATGTGCAAAAACAATAGTTTTTACAGGGACATTTCTAGATTATATTACAGGACAGCCTACTACGGCCACAGCTGGTTCCCAAAATGTGGTTAGAGGAGCTCTGGGAGTCCTACCATGTATCGGGCCATAGTTTGTGTGCACTACCAATAGTTTTATATATTTCTAGGTCATATTACAGGACTGCATAGTAAGTAGTAAAAGTGTGATTTGGAGAACTCTGGGAATACAACTATGAAAATAGGCCATAGTTTGTGTGCAAAAATAATACTTTTACAAGAACATTTCTAGGCTTTAGCAAAATCCAGCCATGGTTGGTTCCCAAAGTGTGGTTTTGAGATGTATTGTACACAATCCATAGTTTGTGTGCAATACCAATACTTTTACATGAACATGTATAGGCTATATTACAGTCCAGCCTAGTACAGCCATGGTTGGTCCCAAGCTTGGTTCAGGGACCTCTGGGAGTCCAATTATGTATGCAGGTCATAGTTTGCATGCACGACCTATAGTTTTAAATGGACATTTCTATTGTACATTGTATTACAGGACAGCTTAGTAGTGCCACAGCTGGTTCCTAAAGTGTGGTTTTGGTACCTCTGGTACTCTATGTACATGGGCCATAGTTTGTGTGCACCAATAGTTTTTACATGAACATTTCTTGGTTTATATTAAAGGACAGACAGTCTAGGACATGGCTGGTTCCCCAGTGGGGTTTGAGGACCTCTGGCGCCACCACTATGCACATGATCCATTGTTTTTGTGCAAGGCTATTCTACACTCATATGACATGCCAATGTCCAGCGACTAGTTGGCTGCACTAGGCTGGACTGAACTATAGCCTATGCATGTTCATGTAAAAGTATTGTTTGTGACACAAACTATGGTGTGTACATAGTTGCTTGTATATAGTGTACATAGGATGCCAGAGGTTTTCAAAACTACTTTTTGGGAACCAGCCATGGCTGGATTGTTATATAGCCTTGAAATGTCTGTGTAAAACTATTGGCCGTGCACACAGACTATGGCCTGTGTACATAGTTGGACTCCCAGTCCAGTCATGGCTGGATTGTACTATACCCTTGAAATGTTTATGTAAAGGTATTGGTCGTGTCTCGTGCACACAAACTGTAGTCCGGGGACCTCTGGGAATCCAACCATGTGGTTGGATTCCCAGAAGTCCCCGGACTACATTTGGGGAAACAGCCTTGTCTGTGTAAAATTATTGGTCGTGCATGGAAACTATGGCCTATGTATAGTTGGAATCCCGGAGGTCCCTGAACCACACTTTGCACCAGCCATGGCTGTACTGGCTGCCTTGTCATATAACCTAGAAATGTTCATATGTAACTATGTACATAGTTGGAACCCCAGAGGTCCACAAACAATACTTTGGGAAACAGCTATGGCTTGATTTTACTATAGCCTAGAAATGTAGGTGTAAAGGTATTGGGCCGTGCACACAAACTATGGCCTATGTACATAGTTGGATTCTCAGAGGTTCCTGAACCTCACTTAGGAACCAACCATGGCTAGATTGTACTATAGCCTTGACATGTTTGTGTAAAAGCATTGGCCGTGCACACAATATGGCCTTTGTACATAGTTGGCAACTCAGAGGTCCCCAAATCAAACTTTGGGAACCAGCCGTGGCTGTACTAGGCTGCCTGCAATATAACCAAAAAATGTTCATGTAAAACTATTTGTCATGCACACAAACTCTGGCCCGTGTACATAGTTTGATTCCCAGAGATCCCCGAACCACACTTTGGGAACCAGGCATGACTGTACTTGGCTGTCCTGTAATATAACCAACAAATGTTCAAGTAAAACTATTGGTCGTGCACACAAACACTGTCCTGTGTACATAGTTGGAACCCCAGAGGTCAACACACCACACTTTATGAACTAGCCATGGCTGGATTGTACTATAGCATTGATTGTGTAAATGTATTGGCTGTGCACACAAACTATGGCCTTTGTACATAGTTGGACTCCCAGAGGTCTCCGAACCAAACTTTGGGAACCAGCCGTGGCTGTACGAGGCTGTCCTGCAATATAACCTTGAAATGTTCTTGTAAAACTATTTGTCATGCACAGAAACTCTGGCCCGTGTACATAGTTTGATTCCCAGAGATCCCCGAACCACACTTTGGGAACCAGGCGTGACTGTACTTGGCTCTGTCCTGTAATATAACCAACAAATGTTCAAGTAAAACTATTGGTCGTGCACACAAACACTGTCCTGTGTACATAGTTGGAACCCCAGAGGTCAACACACCACACTTTATGAACCAGCCATGGCTGGATTGTACTATAGCATTGAAATGTTTGTGTAAATGTATTGGCCGTGCACACAAACTATGGCCTTTGTACATAGTTGGACTCCAGAGGTCTCCGAACCAAACTTTGGGAACCAGCCGTGGCTGTACAAGGCTGTCCTGCAATATAACCTTGAAATGTTCTTGTTATAAAACTATTGTTTGTGCACACAAACTCTGGCCCATGTACATAGTTGGTCTCCCAGAGGTCCCGAACCACACTTTGGGAAACAGCCTTGGCTGGATTGTACTATAGTCTAGAAATGTTTGTGTAAAATTATTGGTCATGCACACAAACTATGGCCACTGTACATACAGTAGTTGGACCCACAGGGGCCCCCGAACCACACTTTGAGAACAAACCATGGCTGGACTGTACTAAAGTATTGGGCGTGCACACAAATAATGGCCCCGTGTACACCATAGATCTCTGCTGCCCCCCATTGATAAAACAGTTGTCAACACAGCCGTGTTCACGAAAGGCACTAATTTGTGATCATTAGCCCTATTTTGGTATGGCAAAGTACAACTTGTGTTCACCGAGTTACTTGCGTACAAAGCCTGTCAATTTGAATTGAAAATGCCTGCCGTGAACGCAAAAAACTATTGTTATTATTATTATTATTATTATTATTATTATGCTGCTTTTTTATTATCTAGTATAGTCCTAATAAGCCCCATCTGGCCACAAAGGACCACAGGTTCTACTGCATGTGAAGGAGGAGGAGGCACATTCAGTAGATCCAGTGAGATTTAATCATCTGGCGTAAGGAATTTTGTTTTGAAAATGCACATTTTGGTCATGAGTGGAGAGTCAGTACCTGTCTGACTTGGAATCGGTTGAAGGACGTTTCAAAGGCTGACTTGGCTTGGAGTCAGATGAGTCCTTCCTGCATCACAAACACAAACATCGGTGTATTATTATTATTATTTATTTTTTTGTAAATGAAAGTGCACACTTTTTATGACATTGCTGAGGACAGATTGCCGTGCAATAATCAGTTTAGCTCGTTTTCATTGTCCTCGAGGTGCACTCAGTGGTGGATCAAAGAAAATGCCTGATGCTACATAGGCCTCCCTGCACACCTGGGTTTGTCCTTCTTCGCTTCCAAACTCGTCTTTTTGAGAGACACAGGTTTAGAGTCAGATGAATCTTTCCTGAAAACAGGAAACATTTGCATGTGTGTGATAACGCACGACGGAATCCCAAATGCAACAGAATCCCAAATCACATTCAATTTAGTGGTCAAGTACTGTATGTGTGTAGATACAAGGAATGTAACTTAGTGAGCAACAGTTCACACCCGTCCTATTATTTGTCATATGACCATTGCATGCAATCCATTGTAAGATAATCTGCGATTTCGTACAAATTCTTTAGAATACATTTTTACAAGTCCTGGGAAATGTCTGCAGATTAGATGACATGCAGTTGAAAATGTTCAGACTTTGCCAATTCCTTGTTGTGTGTAAACAAATGCCTCGTGTGCAAACATCATCCCTGCATGCCTGTTCAGTCTTGACAAGCCAACCTTTCTTTCTTGGCTTCCTCTGAGTGCTTTTTAGACACTTTGCTCTCCGTCGAGTCTTTCCTGCAAACAGGAACAGAACAGCCTTAGCACTGAAAGGCTCACACCAGGGGCGGATCTAGGCATGGGCATGGGGGGGAAATTTCCCCCTAAATGCCCAGACTGCCCCACCAAACACGATGGCATGCAAAACAACCCAAGATATTTAAAATTAAAGTGCTTATAATTAAAATGATTTGAAACACTACTACTGCTACTTACTAACTACAGCTGTGTCACCACTAAACCAACAGCATTTCATCATTGAAAACAGAAAACTCTCTGAGTCAGACCTTTATCTTTATGCATGCTGCATGTCTGTTGTTATTATTGATGCTTTACTTGCCTAATAAAAGTCCTGTAACCGAAAATGGTATGGGTGTGGCTTAATCGATGAAGTCCCCCCCCCCCCCCCCCCAACAATTGGGAAATGCTACATCCGCCCCTGGCTCACACAATCTGTGCTCTTCCACATCTTCCATACAGATTATTGGCATTCAGCCATAATAAAACATCACAGATAGCGTAGCAGTTGCAGAGGTGGAATTAGTATTTGTCATATGATCAGTTGTGGAAATAACCGATCTACATGCTCATCTCATTCAAGGCATGAATCGACAATTTTGTGCATTTCTTCTTAAAAAAATCATTTGAATTTTGAAAATATTTTGAGAATCCTTGAAAACATTTGCCGATGACATACAGTCCTGAACTTCTGCCAATTTGTTTTGTCGTGTGTACACAAATGCCTTGTGTGCAAACATCATCCCTGCATGCCTGTTCAGTCTTGACAAGCCAACCTTTCTTTCTTGGCTTCCTCTGGGTGGGTTTTAGACACTTTGCTCTCGGTCGAGTCTTTCCTGCAAACAGGAACAGAACAGCCTTAGCACTGAAAGGCTCACAGAGTCTGTGTTAATTCTTCCACACAGGTTATTACAACCAGCCACATTAATGAATCACAGATAGCGTAGCAGAGGAGACATTATAGCTGCTGTAAATTAGCCCCTGGAGCTGCAATTATGATATATAATGTAAGGAATATACTGTATATTGTAGCAGTCTTTCGGGAAAAGCATAACCTCAAATGCTACATTTAATTTATAGCTTTGAGAGTACAGTACATGACCAATGTATTTCACAAATATTTAAACTCTCCAACTCGGGAGCCAACTAGAGCAGAATCAACAATCCCACATGAGTTTGTGTAACTTTTTTAGAGATACATCTTATAGCACACGACACTTCACGAGAAAACAATTCTGCGTTTGACATTCTTGGTCACCGAGTGATGAAAGCAAAGGCGCCACACTTCCCAGACCTGTCTTTGTCTTTCTTCACGTGGTCTGACGCCTTCTTCAATGACTGGGATTTAGAATCAGACGAATCCTTTCTGGGATGGCAAACAATAATGACAGAGAGCTCAGAGTAGAACAAAAACAAGGCTTTCAGTTCAGCCACGTTAAAAACAGCCCCCCTGCCAGAAAATGACTGATTCCCCTCTCAAAGACGCACTTTCTTTCACACAAACAACACGCCTGCAGTCTGCAAGGACAACACATGTGGTCCTGACCTCTCTTTCTTCACCTCCACTGAGGGACGCTTTGTGGGAGGAGGGTGAAGGTGTAAGGGAAGTGGAGCGAAGGGCGCATTAGGGTCCGCAGGCTCTTTTCTATAAGCACATAGATGAGTACAAAATGTATGTCATTTTCTGACCAGGGCCTCCAAGGTGCTTCACAATATAATACTGAAGCACAAATAAATAAGCGAAACGTCCACAAAAATGGAAACACCTTAGATTGTACACATCGTGCCAACAATTGTGTAATGGTGAGTTGATTGTGGGTTTGCTGCAGGCACGCCATTTGCAAGGAATACAGTCGATTCAAAATATGCAAAGCGACATGCAGACGCCTGACCTTGATGGTGGAGGATGAAGGTGCAGCGGAAGAGGAGCAATGGGAGCGTTTGGATCTGGCGGGACTTGCCTGAACAGAGACATCAAGAGAGTCTTTTGAAACCACTTGACCGCCAAGCTTCAAATAACCATGCTGGGTCGAGGACAACAACGCACTACTACACAGTCCACACCCGGCCATCACGCAACAACCACACACTTTAGGGATGGCTGACCTCTCTTTAATTTCCAGCGATGGGCGCTTGGCTGGAGGAGAGTCCGAGTCTGAGTCGGAGTCAGACACAGACACACTGCTGGAGACGTTGGGACGAGGACGAGGACGGGGGACCGGGACGGCCTTCTTCTCCTTCCTGAACGAAATGTCACCATGTTCAGTCTGTTGTGCGGATCGTGAGGGTCACACCAAATACGGCATGCTTCTGTAGTTATGCCTTGAATACTCGCATAAAGACACGTGACAACGTCCACAGTCCGCACCATGCACAGCAGGGACCTTCTGCTTAGATTAGGTTCCTTGATAAAGAAATGTTTCCAAATGACAATCCCCTGACCTTTAACCACATGAACCCTAGCGTCCCTGTGTGGTGAACATTCTCATAATGGCTGTCACAATAGGTGAAATTCTTTCACACAACAAACACTGCACACACTTGAGAGTGGCTGACCTCTTCTTTTTCTCTTTCTCCTCCTTCTTCTTCTTCTTCTTTTCCAGTGAGGGACGCTTAGCAGGAAGAGAAGACAATTTGGCGCGAGGAAGAGGAGGGCGAGTAGAGGTGTCTGGAACGTCCTTGATCCTGAACAAACGGCCACAACACTCAATAGAGCCTGGTTCACACGATGTCCACGGAACACAGCATGCCTCTGTAGTTAACACACCTCGACATAAAGGCTAACACAACACCATGCACCATGCCCAGGAGACTTCTGACTGGGTTAGGTATCCAGTTAAAATATTGAAGGAACAAGTCAGTCAAACGCCAGGATTAATTTGCGTCACACGGAGGCGACAAGTGAAATGTCAACAAGCAGCCCTGGCAGACAAGTTGGACCGTTTTTGCATGCAGTTCCTCTCCCTCGCCCTCAAAATGCACAAGCATCCTGACCTGTCTTTCTTCATGTCAACTGAGGGACGTTTGACGGGAAGGAGGGGGCGGGGGGGACGAGGAGGACGAGGAGGAAGGGAGAAGGCGTATGGATCTGGATAGAGGTTGTCCAGGACTCCCCTCCTAGAAGGGAACAATTCAGCAGTTTTGAAACCAAGGCCTTCTTGCCAATAGTGGCACGGTACTGCTACTGTGAGTGAAACACCGTCGCTGCTCACCTCTCAAAGATCGGCCTGCGATTGTCGACTGGTCTGTCTCGTTGAGGATCGAATGAGGGCCTCTCCCGCTGCGGTTCGTACGGTGCTCTCTCCCATGGGAGCTCGAGTGTGCGTCTTTCGTATCTACGATCGTCCGCGGGCCTGTCCTTTCGCGTGTCCTCCGCGTGTCGGTCCACATACCTTCGCTGTTTGGGGTCCTCAGAGACTCTCTCCTTCATGATCTCGTCCACGCCTCTGTTCTTCTTCTGTTCTCCTGGCGGGAATTCTCTGTCTGGCTCCTGCCTGGGTTTGTCACCGTGAAGGTCTCGCGCAGGCCTCTCTCTTTTGGGATCGTCTTGTCTTTCGGGTTTGGGGTCCTGAATGCGTGTTTGTCTTTTGTTTTCCTCAGAATGTTTCTCCTTGCCTGTGTGATGCGGACGCCTCTCACCTGCGGGATGCTCTCGTTGTTGCGTTTGTTCTGTGCACCTCTCTTTCCTCAATTCGTCTGTCCGGTCCCACTTAGGGTCTTCCGTGGGTCTTGTTTTTTTGGGTTCTTCCGAATGCCACGCTTTTCTGTTTTCTGGAGCCGGTTTGTTATTTTGGGGGGATTGCTCTCGCCGCGTCCGATCTCTCTCTACGTGTCTCTCCTTCGTCGACACCTCGTCTCTCTTTTTGTGATCGTCGTCGCTGTGCTTTTCTTTCCTGTGTTTGTCGTCGATGTCGGGGGATTTTGTTTCGGGGTCAGAGCTATGATGCAATCCAATATCCAGTCTCCTGTCGCTGACAGACAAAAGAGCAAATCATTTTCGCCTTGGACTCTGGTCTGCCCACACACACTGAGAGCATCTTGCACTAGACAACTCAGAAAAAGAGTCATAGTAAGAAAGAGATAACAGATGGTGTGTGTTTGTGCGAGTGTGTTAAACTGTATGTCTCTGTGTGTCTATCCATGTAGTTCTATGGGTGTGTGACATGGCTGCCATCTGCAAGCAATGAGATATGAGGTCTACTGTTTTAAACAGCTAATCACCCTACACACCCATTGTAACTGCCATCCTGTAAGTTAATTTAATTTGTGTGTGTGTGTGTGTGTGTGTGTGTGTGTGTGTGTGTGTGTGTGTGTGTGTGTGTGTGTGTGTGTGTGTGTGTGTGTGTGTGTGTGTGTGTGTCAGTCAGGACAACTGAAGGGATATAAATGTATTGAATATAAAATGAGTAATATATTTATTATGTTTTGGCAATCAATTGGATCTCCTTTTCAAGTGCATCACTCACAAACATAGGGACTGTGAACCCACCGTACCTAAACAGCAGAGCCAAAACAACTGGATGTGGAGAAACATGAAGCATGATGAGCCATGGAAACTTCCAGTTTAAAGAGAGGGTGCCGTGATTTTTGTATTTTTCCAATTTTGTACATGTTTAAGAGGTCACAGTATGTAAATAGACCCCTTGGTGTGTTTTTATGTGCAATGATGTCTTTCCTTTGTATTTAGGGTTTCTTCCTGGGGGCTGAACCTTTCCAGTCAAACGTGCAAATGAAATATTACGTCACATGCTTACCCCCCCCCCCCCCCCCCCCCCAACTCCTCCTCCTTCATCATGCAACTAAAGCTGTGGGCGTGGCTTCAGTTCAGGTGGATCTCCACCCATCACCACCCAGCAGGCAAACCAGGCATACCGGTACTTACTGGTAGGGTGGAATCATAAAAAATGACAGTTTAACAAACGCTGTACACAAGTCTTACTTTTCATATAACATTAATACCTGATGATCATGTTTTAGGGTAGAAAAAAATCATGGACTCCATCTTTAAATAGCTGAATGGCCACCGGCAATTGCAGTGAGTTTCCTGACTGAACTAACTTGCTTTGCGCATGTCTGTGACAGGCGCTCATTATCTGTCAGTTAAGGTACCAACCTGCCTTCCTTCTCAGATCCATGGTTTATTGATGTTGCTGTGTTGGAAACATCAGTACCGTTTTTAATGTTGTTCACTTTTTCGCCCTGAGAATTTGCAGAGTCTGTTGGGAAAGAGAGAAGTTAGTCAGAGTTTCACTCAGCGAAAAATATATACAGTACATAAGCTTGTGAAACAATCAACTCTGAAGTTGCTAAACACTGTTGGTCTGGGGACCCATAAGGGTCCTTGAGTGGGGCCCACATGGACTTGGAAATCTAAGGGTGGTCAGATAGAACCAAATGCAAAAACCAAAAGAGTCCAATTGGTTCCAAACTATCAATCAGTCCCCCTCAAGGAACCCTGAGGGTCCCCCGTACCTCACTTTAAGGATCACTGGGCCTCAATGCATATCAAAGGGTAATTAATGTCATCCTACCCAGAAGACGCTTCCATTCCTTAATGAGGAACTTAGCCAAGGCGACAACCTCCTCGTCGGTGCACTGCTTCCTCACACTGTTCACCGACATGCCGATCCTCGTCTCCTGAAACATCAGAGAAAGAGCACCTTTTCAGTTTAGATCAGGGGTCTTAAAAACATTTTTCAGGCCAAGGACCACTTACCTTTGAGAAAGACGAAGCATGGACACCCACTACATTATTAATTACAAATATGTTGCAGTTGCTCAAAGCCTATCACCAGTGTTGTGAAAACACTACATTTGTGTTTTTGGTCAATTTCAGATATTTAACAACCTAAACCTTCAACACTTTATAGTTAAGTATAGTGTTCACTCATACATCATGCAGCAAGGTGTTATGAACATGTAGATGGTACCATCAGAATAGAGTGTTCAATTGGATAAAATATAAATAAAACATCCTAGCACACAAACATTTGGAGTACCCCTATAGCTCTGTGAACCCTTTAGGTCCCAAGCCCATTGGTGAAGTAACCGCTTGTTTAGATCCTTATCATCAGTCAACATAAAATCTCATCTAACATCAATAATATCTCATTATTAATGAAACTGTTATTCATTGTTTTGGTAGGTTTCATCTGTAACTATGATGGTGTCGTTAAAAGTGTGGCCTACTCTACCTGAAGAAGTTTCAATGTCATATTGAAATCTTTAAGCTCCTTCAGCAGGTCCAAAGCGCCCTCCTGTAAACACAAACATGAGTATAAAAACATCATAATGTATTGAAACCGTTATTAAAATGCACATGCAGTTGCATAAACTATGACTTCAGAATTGTATAGTGTAGTTAATACTGCAGTATCAGTTGTGTTAACTTCATTTAAATGGAGCTTAATATAAGCGAAGTTCAGAATCAGGATCCACACCTCCAACGCAGCTACCTCCATCAAGCCACCTTCTATCAGGTCGCATCCAATCAGGTCTCTCCTCTACCCATATATTAAGCGCAATCAACGCACAGTTCTCCCCATGTTCTCGCTTTCGTCATCGCATTCTGCAGCAGTCCCGACAACTGAACCGGTTTGGCACTCGACATGATTCAACCATGATGGTCATGAGACTACTTTGCTCATTCATTCCTCATTCATTCATTCCTCCTCACCTCGAAGTTGTTTCCACCTTTCGGCACCGATCGCGAGCAGCTAAATGCCGTCCAACGCCGGGTGATGTTTTAATCCTGGACAGTGGTAAAACATTTTCTCCCCGTTCCTGTCATCTGTCGCGGCAGTTCAATCGTAGGGACTCGTACAGTCTCATTCATGGTTCATATCTTTCCCTAGTCGATCCCTTTTCAACCTAACCTTAAGAGTCGTTGTAAACTACGTTTTATTCAATCACGACCTATCGATTGTCGTCGGTGGCGTCGCACGCCTCCTCAAAGAAGGACGCTGGTCCCATAATCGTGTTTGTTTGTTTGTACGTTCGTGAGTTTGTTCGTTCGTTCGACGGACAGCTCGCAGCTGTCCCAATCCCCCGCACCGGCCGCGCACCGAGCGAGGCCGTCAGCCTGTATTGACATTTTGGTCGTAATTGTAAAATCTCTATAAAGACGGGACGAGTGTTCTATTTCTCTGAAAAGTAAACACGAGTTATTTGGCTTCGGCTGGTAAACGCTCCTCTCCTCCGGCCCGGGTATCGCTCAAACCAGGCAGTGGCGTGCATAGAGAGTTTCAAGGGCAGGTGCTCAATTGTAACCAGGAGGGTGCTCTAGCCGCCCGGCACCCAGGCTGCAGACAAATTGAGTTTCGGGGGGTTATAACGCATGGAAAACAGCATTTCAGCATCTTTTTGCTCTTTTAAAAAGGGGCATGTTGGTCCAGAGAGGGCCATTAGGGGGTGCTCGAACCCCCTTGACGTCTATGTATGCACGCCTATGGAACCAGGGCGTTGGGTTACAGTCGACACTCGGTAGCGCAAACTCCCGTCGTTTCATGGGGTCGGTCTGATGGCGGCTCTTCTGCATGGCTTCCTATCGAGAATAGGGACAACTGTGCATTGGAGTCTATGGGCTCACACTGGTACACCACGCACGTGACTGGGCTCTTTCTGCCCCCTCAACGTCGCAACTCTTCTACCAGATGGCTCTGGCTCGTCCTCCGGTGCACGGCGTGACGTTGACGCCCCGTTAAAGGGATAGTTCACCAACGTGCAGCGTGTCCATGCTCGTAATTTCGGCAACCGAATTACTTCATCAGGGGTTCGTTTAGCCACGCTACTCGCTCGACTTGCACTCAATAACGATTATTGTTGTACTATTCATGATATGGCGACATCATTGCTGCTCATCTGCATTACTGGTGGTTACGTTTATTTATTCATCTCAACCGCCTGCTTCTTATCTCTGTTAAAATGGCGGGGCCTCCGGCAGGGGGAACTCGTAGCTGGATCACCAGCGCCCCCTGCAGCTGCAATGGTATGGGTACGGCTTCTTTTGAGGTTGGTTCTTCGTTTGTTTTTTCTTTCTTCCATTTCAAATGCTGTTTAAGGAATCGTTTTTTGGTGTCAGCGTCGTGGCAGCATCAATGACTTCTTTCGCCTCTCTGACTGGCGGCTTCTGTTGATTTCTTTTCGTCTCCCCGAGCCCGTTCTTGTTTTGCAGGTGCTACTGGTTTCGCTTGTGTTCGGACATCATCGGTTCGGGAAGGTGACGTCGACGCTCTTCCATTCGTCATGTGACCTCGGAGCAGCGCCTCAATCTATCGGGGGTGTGGCACTGCGGTGGTAGTGTCAGTCTCCGGTGGCGGCGCGTATGGGGAGTCAGGCACCGTGATGCCGCCGTCCCCAGCCTTCGTCTCGGTCTGCACGTCTAGTTCGCTTCGTACAGGGAGTAAGGCACCGTGTTGCCGTCGTCCCCAGCCCTCGTCTACGCAGGTGGTTCACTTTATACAGGGAGTCGGGCACCGAGTTGCCGTCGTCCCCAGCCCTCTGTCTACACCAGCAGTTCACTTCGTACGAGGAGTCAGGCACCGAGATGCCATCGTCCCCAGCCCTCTGTCTGCGCAGGTGGTTGACTATGTTCGGGGGGGTCAGGCACCGAGATGCCATCGTCCCCAGCCCTCTGTCTGCGCAGGTGGTTGACTATGTTCGGGGGGGTCAGGCACCGAGATGCCATCGTCCCCAGCCTCCGTCTGAGTCCGCACAAGTGGTCCGCCTTGTATGGGGAGCCGGGCACCGAGGTGCCGTTAATCCCCAGCCCTCGTCTCAGTCTGCACAAGTCATCCGCTTCCTATTGGGTGTCGGGCGCCGAGATGCCGTCATCCCCGGCCCTCGTCTCAGTCTGCAAGCGTAGCTCGGGAGGAATGTTCGGCACCGAGTTGCCAACGTCTCCTAGTGCTTCGGTCTTCCGTGGCGGTACGGGCAGGCAGGCGCAGGGTCCCTCCTCCCTCCGCATGGCTTCGTCCCTCCCTCGGCGCAGTGTGCTTCACTCTACGTGGCTATACCTTACGCAGCTGTAACTCTCTCTCGGTTCGGCGTTCCTCCTTACTCTGATTCAGCGTCGTCTCCCTCGTCGATTCTCGCTACTCGGCATGACTCCTGCAGCACCGCTTGCTTCTCAGTTTGGTGTCGTCTCGCCTGGTGCATCGTGCTTTGCTCTACCTACTGACTGCCTCGAAACTGCATGCCTCTCTCCTGGTGCAATGTCATCGCCCTCAGCACGGGGTCCCTCTCAGCTCTGGCACAGTGTCGTCTCCCTCTGCTCAACGCACCTCGCCCTGTACAGCGTGCCTCTCCCCGTCGGTGACGTGTCCTCTCCTTCGGTGCAGTGTTGTCTCCCTCCGCACAGTGTGCTCTCCGGACGTCTCCCTCGGCACGGCGTGCCTTTGGCGGGTGTCGTCTTCCTCGGCCCGGCATGCCACCCCGTACAGCATTGTCTTCCTCGGCACTGTGTGCCTCTCTCTGCCGGTGTGGTGTCGTGTCCCTCGGCCCGGCGCGCATCTGCTCTGCAGTGTCATCTTCCTCGGCATGGCGTGCGTCTCTCCGTCGATGCAGTGTCGTCTTCCCTGGCCTGGCGTGCCTCTCCCGTGCAGTGTCGTCGTCGTCTTCGGCCCGGCGTGCCACCCCCGTGCGGTGTCGTCTTCCTCGGCGCAGCGTGCCTCTCTCCGTCGCCGAAGTGTCTTCCTCGGCGCGGCGTGCCTCACTCGTTGGTGCGGTGCTGTCTCCCTTGCCTTGGCAGGGCGTGCCTCACTCCTCGCAGCGTAACTGGTATGGTATCTCCGTCTGCGTCTTCTACCTTCTCTGAGTTTGCGCTCCTCTCCTCTCTCCTGGTTCCGTCACTTCGGCTGTCTTCGGGTTCGCCTTCCACGTGCTCTCTGGACTTGTCATCCACAAACTCCGCTCCGAGTATCTGCCGCCACGCTCCTTCGACCGCCCGATGCAGCGTACAGCACCTACCTGGACCTCATGCTGCTTGAAGCTCAGACTAACTCGACCTGTCGCCCAGCTCGTTCTCTGCCTCTTCATCGGTTCAGCCCGGCACTCTGGTGTTTGTCTGGCACTGGGTTTCCGGCACTGCCACTGTCTACTCCAGTCACCGGCAGTCGTTTGCTGCAGCTTGGACTTCTGGCACCGGGATGCCAGTGTCTCTGTTGTCTACTTCAGTCACCGGCGGTCGTTTGCTGCATCATGGGCTTCTGGCACCGGGATGCCAGCGTCCCTTTCGTCTACTTCAGTCACCGGCATTCGTTTGCTGCAGCATGGGCTTCTGGCACAAGGATGCCAGTGTCCCCTTCATCACCTTCATTCACGGGAGTCTTTGCTCTGGCGAGGACCTCTGACAGCAGGATTCCAGTGAGTCCGTCGTCAACTTCAGTCGCCTGCAGCTGTTTCTTCGGTGACCCGTCGCCAACGTTACTTACCGGTAATCGTTCGCGCTGTATCTGGCACCGGGATGCCGGCGATCCCGGCGGCAGTCGTTCGCTCGTGCCATCGGCAATTAATCACCTCGCTCTCCTGGCCGTTGTCCAGTTCGCAGAAGCTGTTCTCTCGTGCCGTTTTTGGGGTTTCTACAGTGGCAAATTGTTTCTGCTGTATGATTCTGGAGCCAACTCATTGGCTCCGTGTCATTATTCATCGACATCTCTACCTCGTCATATCGCTACCACAAGCCACTCCATTTATCACGCCATCTCTCGTCGTCTCATCCGCCCCGGTCTCCATCGGTTCTCCTCCTACATTGCTCAGGTTCTGGTCTTTCGTGCCATCAATAACTCCCTGTCTCAAGAAGTTCAGACACCACGCCTCTCGATGCGGGCCTTCATCCAACTCCCGTTCTCCGTATCCAGCTCGGACTATCAAACCGCAACCCTACCTTCTCTAATCGCCTCGCAGCCTCCGCCTGCACGCCACGGAGCCTCTGCCCGGGTCCAGCACGCCACGTCCCCTCTGCCTCGGGTCCAGCGCGCCACGCTGCCTCCTTCTCACATCCAGCACGTCACGCTCCCTCCTTCTCAGGTCCAGCACACCATGCAGCTTCCCCTCAGGTCCAGCCTGCCACGCCGCCTCCGCCTTTGGTCCAGCATGCCACGCCGCCTCCGCCTCAATTCCAACACGCCACGCCGCCTCCGTCTCAGGTCCTGCACGCCATGGAACCGCCGTCTCAGGTCCTGCATGCCATGGAGCCACCGTCTCAGGTCCTGCACGCCACGGTGCCACCGTCTAAGGTCCTGCACGCCACGCAGGCTCTGCCTCAAGCCCAGCACGCCAAGCAGCCTCCATGCCAGGCCCAGTGCTCCACACAGCCTCCACGTCAGGCCCAGTAGGCCACACATACGCCGCACAACGTCCATCCTGCACTTAGCTCGTTGTGCAGCCTCCAGCCCATGCTAGCATGCCACACAGCCTCCACAAATACGCTCGGCACGTCACGCAGCCTCCAGCCTACGCTCCTCTGAACTACTTCCATTCCAGAAGTCTCAAGATATTCTCCTTCAGATCATCTTATCCGTGTTCGTACCTAAGTTCTGCTACGTACTCGCACTCTTCGATATCTCGTCAGTACTCAGCAAGTTGTTCTATTCATTCAATAAGAACAACTACTTCGGGGTCCGTATGACACGGGTCTGGAGTATGCTCAATCCCGTTTAATGAGGCTTTGGGGGTCCGTTGTGCATCGAGGCATGGCGGATCTCCGAAGCCTCCCCACCTCGGCTGTAATCGTTATCACGACGAGCTGGTCATGCGGATGACGCGTCGTGCATCGTCTTCGCTTCTGTTCATCACGTGTCGTTAATCGTGTCTTGCATTCTTCCTTTCATTAATAAAATCTGTTAATCGTCCTCATTGGTGGTGTGGTCCTTGATAGTGAAATGGAGCTTAATATAAGCGAAGTTCAGAATCAGGATCCACACCTCCAACGCAGCTACCTCCCATCAAGCCACCTTCTATCAGGTCGCATCCAATCAGGTCTCTCCTCTACCCATATATTAAGCGCAATCAACGCACAGTTCTCCCCGTGTTCTCGCTTTCGTCATCCCTCCCTCCCGCCCTAATTCTCGATTCTCATCCTACACTCTCTAACCTCTTCCTTTACAGGTCCTAAGGGGGGTCCGTTGTGCATCGAGGCATGGCGGATCTCCGAAGCCTCCCCACCTCGGCTGTAATCGTTATCACGACGAGCTGGTCATGCGGATGACGCGTCGTGCATCGTCTTCGCTTCTGTTCATCACGTGTCGTTAATCGTGTCTTGCATTCTTCCTTTCATTAATAAAATCTGTTAATCGTCCTCATTGGTGGTGTGGTCCTTGATAGTGAAATGTATATTCATTGATTTGGGTTAAACGAGAATTCCCCACCAAAAGTTGTTTTTTTCCCCAACTTCATTTGCAGTTATTTCATTAGAAAAAAGTGGTCCAGGTGTTATTCCACTCCTTAATGGCTGTTTCCCCTATCCCAAAATAGGCTTATAATGGGGCTAAGGGGTGTTGTTCAAGTTCACCTATATACATCCCTCCAAAATGCAATTTTCTGCTATATATTGTCTCTCCACCATGTCAGTAGTGTGTTAACACTCACACTTTCACTTTTGGTTCAGCAGTGATTCAGCTGTGTCAAAAGCTGGGGGCGTGGCACATGGTTTATGGCTGAACCACTGCTGAAAGAAAGTGCTAGAGAAAGCGTGAGTGTCAACACTCTACTGACATGGTAGAGAGACAATATATAGCAAAAACTTGCATTTTGGAGCGATGTATATACAGTAGGTGTCAGTGAACTTGAACAACACCCTTTAGTCATTATAAGCTTATTTTGGGATAGGGAAAACAGCCATTAAGGAGTGTTTTCACAAAATAACACCTGGAGCAATGCAAATGCAAATAAAGATGAAAAAAGGTGTGTGTGTGGAATTTCCTAATTAGTTCCTCCCTATCCCCAGTGAACTACAGGGGTAAAAAACAACTAGTTTCGGGCTTTGTGGTGGGTGAGAATCCCTTCATCCAATCAGGATAGAGGGGGATTGAGCACAGCAGGTCTTGGTGTGCATGCTTTTGGCCTGTTGTGTGTCGTGTGACTCCACTGTAGAGCTTGTGCATGTGGATATCTTGTTAACAGGTGGACAAAACACATGATTATCAATCAATCAATCAATCAATCAATCCATACACAATTACAAAGTAGAGTAGTATGGTTACATGATATTAGTGTACTATGCAGTCCAGTGGTTAGACACAAGTTTTAGCAAGATCAATTATGTGAATGTGATTACTGGTATATTAAACTTACAAATATATGCAATAGTCAAACATAGTACCACACACTAATACTACACTAGGCTACTATGCCAATAGTGCAGTATGCCCATTAGTGTACTATAATGCAGCCACTGGAGAAAGAAGTGTCCACGGGACAACAAGGGTCTAGGAATTATTAACCAACGATCATGACCGCCAGGAATAATGGCCTAGTTCTTAGGCTGCCTGCGGACTTTGCTGGGCAGCCATGCACGACCTTGCGCTCAATACAACGACAGCGGGCTGACAGTACAGTAGGCTACTGCACTCTAGTCTACACCACAGACAGCACTGTTTGCTTTCACTTAGTTCTCCAGTACTGTACACCAACCAAGTCAACAATATAGAGAGGCCAAACGGTTGGCAGGGGCTGGGGGAACAAACAAAACAAACATGTCTGCAAACGTCTATTATTTATTTCTCCATGACTTGATCACGGACCGGTGCATGTTTTGTAGGGTACGCGTACGTGCAGGGGCGGATTGGCACATATTTTCCCACCGGGACAATTTTGCCTTTGCCAGGCCACCCTGGGGGGGGGGGGGGGTGCAGCTGGTTAACCAGATGTAAAAGCGTAAAAATGAAAACCAAAAAAAAGCCAGATGTAAAAGCGTAAAAATGTAACCAGATGTAAAAGCGTAAAAATGAAACCAAATGGACCCTTGCGGGTCCATTTGGTTTCATTTTTACGCTCTCAAGAGTTAAAATATTCATCATTAGCCCAACTTAGTCTACACAACTAGAGAATGTAGAAGATTAATGGTCATTTTGATCTGTATGTTCCAGGCGAGCATCTAGCGCATTCTAGTGCATTTTGGAAGAAGTGCCACTAGTGCATTTTGGATCTTGTCCAGCAGCCCACTAGGTGGCGCAGGCCACCGGGAAAACTCCCTGTACTCCAGATGGCCAATCCGCCCCTGTGTGTGTGTGTGTGTGTGTGTGTGTGTGTGTGTGTGTGTGTGTGTGTGTGTGTGTGTGTGTGTGTGTGTGTGTGTGTGTGTGTGTGTGTGTGTGTGCGTGCGTGCGTGCGTGCGTGCAGCCAGCCACCTGTTCACCAGTTGTTAACAGGCCTACCACCACCACCACCACGAGTTCCAACTGTCTGTCTGTGTGCACTGTGCAGGATATAGCCTATGAACATGGCTTAGTCTTACGAGTTACTATGACATTTCACATTATGGCAACAAGAAAGAAACACAGCAGCAAAAGGGGGTAACAACTGCAACACTGTAACAATAGCTGCCTACATTTAGCAATAACAAAAGTGAAAGTGAAAAAAAAACGTCTAAACCACTCGCGGCGGAGTTAGTTTTTAAGTTGCATTTTGTGCATTTCCCTGTCTACCAGTCGTCGCACCCAGCAGCAGCAGCAGCTCCATGCAGGCGACAACATCAACAACCGGTTCGGGTCGCGGCTGGGTGTCATGCAGGATCTACATCGACACTCACCGTGTTGTTCCTAGACACCATCTTGTCCAGTTTTTTGGCGATCCGGATCAGGTCTTCCTCTCGCGTCATGATCGCCGCATCGAGTTAGAAAAACAAAAAACGCAACGCTCTAAAACGAGGAAATAATGAGAGCTCGAGTGTTTGTGGGTGTTTGTTTTTTAATAATTATTGTTAACTTTATTATGGTCAAAAACGGAGGCGGCAGACGTGCAGGACGCTTTTGGATCCCGTGCACGCATGTAAACACACACAGAGCGGCGCGTCTTTACGCACACACACACTGTAGTTCCATTCAACCAAGGGAGGGGCGTGTCCTGGTGGTGGAACAACTACTAGACTGTTGAGGGCACTCTACAAGTTGTTTTCAACCTTTTTCTATATATCATACATACATGTAGTCATATTAAGACACATTTTTATTATTCTGCATTTACACGGACCACCTTTGGGCCTAGATGCTTTTTTACACGTAGACCCAAAACTTTAAATAATATATTTGTTTTAGTTGTTATAAGGTTTGTTATTAGGTTGACCACAAGTAGTGTATAATGGTATAGAATTGATTGTTTTTTTTATTAACAGCTTGGACATTTACAGGAGGCTACACAACTCAACAAGACAAAAAACTGTCTATGACCACATGGACAACCCCACAACGTTGCCCACTTCTACTTGTTTGTCATCAGGGCTCTCAACAAGACATCTAGAGTAGTACAAATAATCACCTCTGTATAGCCAAAAGCAGGAAATCATTGTGGAGGTAAAAGGGGAAAGAAAAGTATACAAGGAGGGGAAGATGGGGTGGGTGGGGGAATCATATTTTACGAAGGCTACTTTTGAATTGCAGCCAACAGGTGCCAAGGAGTCAAGGTCTGTTTTATGCCTGCTGTGTCCTGCATTTTGGGGCGAAACGAATTTAGTCCCTTGTTTGTGCCGAGTATGGGTGGCACATGGTTTATTGAACTCCATTTCATCTTTGTGGGAATAGACTTTGTTGACGTTAAGGAGGCATTGGGACATGTACTGTATCAAATCTTGCACACCAGACCCGTTGCAAGCTGTCGTGGCCTACTCTGTTGTTATGTCAACTCTAAGCACTGTAAAAGTGGGCAGGGGTGAGGTGGGTGTGGGGAGTGGGGCATCAGTTTGTTTTTGGAGGTCTGGAGCCTTGTTTTCACGGGCTTAGACAACAAGAGGTGCTATAGCCCAAAGAAACCATAGGAGAGATAGCAGGGGAAACGATCAAACTAACTGTGTAGCCATAGTGCAGGTGTTTAACAATCTTTCACCTCTTCAAAAAGTAAAATTAACCGTTTTCACTTTACCCTCTCTCCATTTAGGGTCCATTTAGTTACCAACTTTCCATCATTTAGCTGTGGAGGAACCACCTGGAACCCCCCCAAGGACCAGGGGGTTACCGGACCGCTGGTTGAAAACCACTGCTGTAAAACACTACAGTGTGAGTGTCATCATACTGTCAGGACAGTGACGGCTGGGCCCAGCTGACCAGCCTGTCAACAAGCCAGGGCTCTCTCGCTCTCTCTATATCTCTCTCTCCCCTCTCCCCCTCTCTCTCCCCCTCTCTCTCTGGCACATGACAACAACTCGCCTAAATATAGACAATGTGCAGTAGTAGAGGCAAGAGAGGGCCCCAAAATAGTAGGCTACTAGGCTAACACATTCAATTCGGCTGTGACTTGAACAGAGTTTGTTATTATAATTATTATTATTTATTATTGTTGTTGTTAGGGTTAGGGTTTGTTTGTTTGATCTAATGGTGTGAATGTGAACTGAACATGAACAGTTCATGACAATTGGGAGAGTGATTGTCCTGTTTTTTCTGCAAGAAAGGTGCTATACAGCTAGGCTACCACTAGAGGAGGCTGTGGTCAAACAATTGGGGGTCATGAAATCAACTGTCAAGACATTTTAAGAGAGGGATGATTCAAAACTTTTATTACTATAATAGCACCAGTAAAACATTTTTTCTCAGGTTTGAGGCACATATGGGGAAACAATTCCTGAAGTAAGGTTAGTATTTACTTTGGAATGTTCTCAGATTATTGTGAAATATTAGTAACCCCTTGCATCATTAGTCTTGTTTCATTACTAGTAGTATTATTTTATTTATTAGTTCAAAATCATTGTCAGTTTTAGATAAAATGTACATGGGAGGAGGAGTTTATTCAGATATTCAAGCTCTTAACAGAGAATTAATTGTTTCAGAGTTACCCGCTGGTATCCGCCGGTATGGTCAAAGCTGGTATCCTCTTAAGGTAATAAAGTATCCTCTGTAAAATATCACATTATACTATGTTTTACAATACAGAAAAAAAACATCACACACACACACACACACACACACCACACACACACACACACACACACACACACACACACACACACACACACAGCAAAAAATGCTGTCCTACATATAAGAAAAATATATACAGTATATATATATATATACAGTATATATATATATATATACAGTATATACAGTATATACAGTATATATATATATATATATATATATATATATAATATATATATATATATATATATATATATATATATATATATATATATATATATATATATATATATATATATGAGAGTAATAGTACTAGAAACAAGCAAAATAATCTGTCCGTGGGGTAAGTGAATTGTACTTGGTAAGAATTCTTGTGTTCTAAAAACAAGGTTGATATAATCTCATACAACTTGCTCTTGGTTTGTATATCCTTAAAACAAGAGCAATCATACTTAAAGTCTAGATTCAAGATTACAAGACTTGCTTAGTTCAGAGTTTTTTGCAGTGCGCACACACACACACACACACACACACACACACACACACACACACACACACACACACACACACACACACACACCTACTGAATCTTCTCTCTCCAAATAACAACATACTGGGAGAGAGATTCTGGACTGGGCTCTCTGAGAGTGGTGAGAAAAGCAAAGTGTAAAAAATACAGTAGCCTACTTAAAGTAAATGTACATAGTTACTTTAGTTTACAACATTGGTTTCAAGTTAGATTGGATTGCAGCTGCAGGCTATTTATATTGGATCAAACATATTTCCTCACTGGGACTTTAAATTGGCTTTGGCAATTTTATGGCCTGGAAGTGTATCCGTTCATGTCCAGCACAGCTTATATGGCCATATAAAAAGCAATTGCATCCCCTCTTAATGAACTGATTGTTCTTTTATTATTCATTGTTTCATTACAAAGCTCCATTGGCATTGTTTGGCACCCCCAAAAGCATTAATTCAATATTGTGTTTAGGGAAATAGTAACCTTATCTGTTTGTGCGGGAAAACAGGCCATCTTATAGTAACTGTGATAACCCAGTGCATGGTTGTCAACCTTTTCCAGGCTGTGAAAAGGTTGACAAAACATATGTCTAAACCACGGGCGATTATCTATCTATCTATCTATCTATCTATCTATCTATCTATCTATCTATCTATCTATCTATCTATCTATCTATCTATCTATCTATCTTGAAGTCCTTAATTGACACTTCATG
This sequence comes from Benthosema pterotum, assembly GCA_039105355.1. Classification (NCBI taxonomy): domain Eukaryota; kingdom Metazoa; phylum Chordata; class Actinopteri; order Myctophiformes; family Myctophidae; genus Benthosema; species Benthosema pterotum. Next base: position 46,505,055 of record CM076967.1, read on the forward strand.
TACTAAATCAGGGGTTTTCAACCTTTTTGACACCAGGGACCACCATTTATTCAGCATTTGAGCCACAGACCACCATTTGATGACATTTTAGCCCCAAAGACCTAAAACTAAAAAAAAAAATCATTTGGTTTTGTTCACAATTACAGGCTAGATTTTGCAAACAAAACAGTGTAGAAATCGTAATTAAATAGTGCTAATTCAGATGGATATTTTAACTCTTGAGAGTGTCGAAATGAAACCAAATGGACCCGCAAGGGTCCATTTGGTTTCATTTTCACACTCTCAAGAGTTACATCTGGTTAACCAACTTTCCATCATTTAACCTGGGGACCACCTGGAACCCTCTCAAGGACCACTGGTGGTCCCCGGACCACCTATTGAAAACCCCTGTACCAGGGGTGGACTGGGAGCTCAAAACGTACCGGGCAATTTTGTCTCAGAGCGGCCCTCTGAATCTTTGTGGGGGCTCCGGGGCCTGAGCCCCCATGAGAATTTAAGACATAAGGGGCTCTGGGGCTCGGGCTAACTAAAATTAGTTAGTTAGTTTTAGTTAACTATAAAAACCCTGCAATAGGCAGTCTCATTTGAAGAGGACAGAGGGCCGCCAGCACTGATTCGTGGGCCGGTTTTGTGCAGATTTTTTTTTTTTTAATTAAAACACGACATTAACGGCCCCCAGGGGGGGTCGGCCCACCGGGAAAATGCCCTGTATGCCAGACTGTCAGTCCACCCCTGCCCTGTACTAAATCAAGCACATGTGAAAATGCCCTCAAACATGGTTGAAAGTGAAATAATGCCTTAGTTTTAAGTGCACTTCATACTGTAGTGGTGTTGTTTTTACTGGAATGAAAGTCCCTCCAGTGCTCCAACATACAGTCAGCTGTCTCTGAATGAATGACGGTGCGTCTGTCTGTGGGCGGTAGGTCAGTGGCTCACGGCTCATCTTTACTCCAGGGTATTATGTCTTTACGTGGGTCTTACACAACACGCCCAATGGAGCCTGTTGCGACCCGCTATGACCTGGCCTAGCGCTTAAATACTAGGCTGTAACATTAAAAAGTAATCCTTCCTTAGTTGCTAAACACTGCCAGACAGTCACCACCAGTTCAATCGATTTATTGGCAAAGTTGACCAACATGGGCAAATTAGCTCAGGGGTAGGCGTAGGCGGCTGAACATACAATGAGTTCTAATCAAAAACAAAAGTGTATTCCTACTTTAACGCATAAATAAAAGTACATAACAAAAGGACATAACAACAGACAGCCACTGGATGGTGATCCAGGGGCGGATGTAACATTTCCCAATTGGGGGGGGGCGGGTGGGGGGGGGGGGGCAGAAGAAAATGGTAAGGGGGCAACTTCATTGCCCCATACCAATTTCAGTAGTGTTTTCAAATACTTTTAAATATAAGCACTGAAATATCTTGTGTTGTTTCGCATGCCATCATGTTTGGTGGGGCAGACTGGGCATTTAGAGGGGCATTGCCCCATGCCTATGCCTAGATCCGCCCCTGCCACCATCTGTCTGCCAGGCCGGACCGGGGGGTAGCGGGGACCATGGGACAGCCATGCAGCCTGAGAAGTGGGCCAGTTCACTGAGAGGTAGGAGGGGAAGCGCTCCAAGAGGAGGCAGCCAAGAATCAAGCTCAACCTGTAAAGTTTTCATCCCTTAAAAAGCTGGACCTCTTTGTCCCACTTGTGCTCTGCTGCTACCAGGAAAAAAACTCTAGGAAAAGGAATAGGAAAGGAATACAGGTCTCTGGCGTCTAAGAAAGGATGAAAATGACACCTCTCTCCGCCTCCCTCCCTCCCCCTCCCTCCTTCTCATATTTGTCCATCTCACAGACCCCCAAATTATGTATTTTTGCTATACAGAGCCCCAACTGAAAGTGTGTTTTACGCCTGGGAACCCCATGCAGGCATACTAGCAGTTACAAATATAAAAACATTGTTTCATTCTATTATCTACAAGCTCTGTATTATCTACAATCTCAATGCCGTTGTGTTAAGAATGTCTACCTTGAGACTGGGAGTTCAGGGTGCGATCCTGATAGGCTCCTACCCTATGGGCCCTATGGGTCTATCATGGTCTCAACGGCTATTCTCTAAGGGGGGCAATTCAGGCCCATGAATGAATTATCTTCGGCCCACGGGATGATATTTAATTAGTATTGGAACTGGCCCTCTGCTATATTGCACACACCATGATAAGAAATTAATGCAACTAATTGTTTTATTCCTCAACTCAGTCTCTTTTCCTTTCTCAATCAACTATGAAAGCAGCACTTGGTGAGGATCACAGAAGAAAAAAGTTTTCCCCGAAAAATAGCAGTGGCACGCTATGAGACGTGAACACCTGCTATTTTTCATTAAAGCTTAAAACAGTTTTAATGCAGGCAGTTTCATCTTTACAATTATTTTGCCATTAAGAGACATAAATTTTGGCCCACTCTGTATTTGGGTTTGACACCCCTGCTCTAAGGTGAAAGTGGTAAAACTAATTTTGAAGCCGCTGAAGGAACGTTGAAGGTCCCTGATCCCTTGGGATCCTTTCCTTCCAGGTCTCTTTCAGGAAAAGGAACCTCTCGCTCACCCCTTGAACCCTCCCCTCTCCTCCCCGACTTACGCGACCGCCTGACCCCGGCCTGTTTACCCCGAATGCCCCCTGGGACTCCGGTTCCCATGGTTACGTGAACGCAAATCCCCGGCGTGCATATCCCAGAGAGGGTGAATTACATCAGGTCTCTGACGCTGCCCTAGCTCTGCCTCTGCCCCGGAGTCTATCATTACCCTCCCCTCCTGCGGCTCTGACCACATCAGGCCTCGTCTTGTCTCAGCCTGTGACAGCAGCGGAGCGTTGCTGCCCACGCCGCCGCCTCTGGCTTCCAAAGCCACAGCGAGCGGTCAGAGGACAGGAAAGTGGTCCCCCGCTTCTTCCCATAGCATCCCTCCTACATGCACTCTGAGGAGAGAGCATCCACTGCAGGCCCGGATACACCAATCAGTCTTGTGCACAGTGTAAATGATAGACATTTACTATGAGTAAAAGTACGTTTTAACGGTGGGTGATGGACAAAAAACGTCGCCCGATATCAGTGACGCCGACGGTCATCACCGTAAATTCTCGCTTAGAATGGCATGCAAAATGAGTACGGTAAACGACGGTGCTGTGGTGCAATGAAAAAAATAGTATGGTGGAGGAGGAAGCGGGACGGATAGGAACCAAACTTGGTTCCAACTAGGCTCTGATTGGTTATCCCTGGCCAAACGTCGGCCGATTCGCCCGAAAAGCTCACAATTTTTTATCTTTCCGGGCGACGTCGCCCGCCCTCATCGGCGGCTTTAATCATCGCCCGCCTCTCCCGCCGTTAAAACATAGGGTAATGAATGCAATTCACAGTATATGTAGTCGTAGTAGCATATAATACATGCCTTGAGATTTTGTAAATTGTTTTATAGTTGTGATTATTATCACTCCACTTCATTCTGGTACTTTTTAATCACCGCAATTTCAAATATAGTGAAGAGATCTACAAGCTGAACGGTGGGATGAGCAACATGATTCTGAAGCCCTTCCCTGAAAAAAAGTAAATGTTTCCGAGGCTACTAAAGCCCTTTTCATTTTAAGAGCAGCACTGGTGAAAATGAATGCCTGGGTATCAAGGTTACTAAAACCCGTACCGCACCAGGGTTGCCATGCAACTCTTCCTAGCAACATGCAACTACTTGCAACTATTTATTATTAATGGCATCCAGTTCCAATCATTGCATTGGTGTGGGTTGTTTCATTGCAAAGTGCTGCAGCTGCCACTATGTTGGAATTTGTATACACAGTATATATACTATATATATATATATATATATATATATATATATATATATATATATATATATATATATATATATATATATATATATATATATATATATATATATATATATTTTTTTTTTTTTTTTTTTTTTTTTTTTTTTTTTTTTTTTTTAAAGCAAGTCGACCTCTACACTACTTTCATGTAGGTTTAAAATTTGTCAGAACATCTTGAATTCTCACCAACCTGCAGGGGCGGATCTAGGCATGGGCATGGGGGGGGGGGGGGGGGCAATGCCCCCCTAAATACCCAGTCTGCTCCCCACCAAACACGATGCCATGCAAAACAACCCAAGATATTTCAAATTAAAGTGCTTATATTTAAAATGATTTGAAACACTACTACTGCTTCTAACTAACTACAGCTGTGTCACCACTAAACCAACAGCATGTCATCATTGAAAACAGAAAACTCTCTGAGTCAGACCTTTAGCTTTATGCATGCTGCGTGTCTAGCTTATGCATGCTGCGTGTCTTCGCCCGTGGCGCGAAGCGACACGGGCAATGAAGCCGCCCCCATACCATTTTCTCTTGCCCCTCCAACATGTTCTCTTGCCCCCCCCCCCCCCCCCCCCCCCCCCCCCAAATGGGACATGTTACATCCGCCCCTGCCAATTTGTAGTATTTATACTGGAGTTATGCCTGCTATGCCCAGCGTTGTGACGGCTGCATGGTGGAGGCCGGTGTGTGTCCCTGCCAGTCACAGACCAGAGACGCCAGACCCACGCAATTATGGCAATTTTTGGATGACATCAGACCAGAAAATGAATGACTTCATTTAGTTGCTCCCCCCCCCCCCCTCTTTCTCTCTCTCTCTCTCTCTTTCGGTCTTTTGGATCTGGCGTATAGGATAGCATAGGGAGAACCTGTAATAGACTACTCAGAGCAGTTTAGAGCGAATTGTTTAGACATTCACATCTGCTGCTGGGCTAGGAGCTGATCCTCCCAGCCTGGTTGTGGAGGAGCTGGATGATTGTCTGCTAATAATGAGCACTCTTAATGTTTCTGGACGCCGTGGAACGGCGTCCAGAAAGGGCGGATCTAGGCATGGGTATGGGGGGGCAATGACCCCCTAAATACCCAGTCTGCCCCACCAAACACGATGCCATGCAAAACAACCCAAGATATTTCAAATTAAAGTGCTTGCAGTATATTTAAAATGATTTGAAACACTACTACTGCTACTAACTACAATTTTGGCACCACTAAACCAACAGCATTTCATCATTGAAAACAGAAAACTCTCTGAGTCAGACCTTTAGCTTTATGCATGCTGTGTGTCTGTTGCAACTTCAACAACAACTGATGTTATTATTGATGCTTTACTTGACTAATAAAAGTCCTGTAACCGAAAATGGTCGCGCCACGGGCGATGAAGCCCCCCCCCCCCCCCCCCCCCCCCCCCCCCCCCCAAAATTGGACATGTTACATCCGCCCCTCCCGTGGAAGGAGGCTGAGTCTCCTTGAGAGGCCGGACCACCCAAGGACATTAAGAACATCATTTTACCCTCAGCTGCGTCTAAGGGTGTATTTATCAGTGCACATGCATGCACACACACACACACACACACACACACACACACACGCGTGTGCGCGCGCACCCATCCGCAAAGGCATACACACACCTGTACCCACACAAACTGCCCACGTGAAGGAGTCCTCAGAAGGTACATCCAGCTTTAGACCAGCTCCAGCCAGTGAGCCTCGCTCTGAGTTATGCATTGAGCAGAGTAAATATTGTGGCGTCCCGCGGTGTGTGCGCCAGTGGGACGGTGGAGGACTGACTTCCCAGCATGTCTCAGATGGTGCACAGTACACTACAGATGTTTATTGAGAGAAAGGGATGAACCAGGTGGCCAGTGGAGATAAGAGTCTAGTTAAAAAACATCTAAATCCATGAACCGGCGAGGTCAAGCATGCAGTACCAGAGTTTGCCGCTTGTCAACCCTGGCGGTCCTATGGGGGTTTGGATGCTACGCATTAGAGCAACCGTGATAAGATTGCACAAATTGGGCCTGAGCCGTTTACTGTAACTCATTTCATGTTCCAATGTACGGGACACAGATCGGCATATAGCCTGCTGTGTGTGTGCCGTTGTTACGACACACAAACGTCTACAGTATTTGACATCTCATCACAGCCATTCATAGACCATATAAAGTGGCGGCCATGTTGGCATTTTGCATTGAAAGATCAGGGTGGCATTTCAGTAACTTAATAGGAAGATGGCCGCCGTGTAAACATGGTGAATGGTAAATGTCTGTGAGCTATCTTTCATCACACATGTTCGGGGAAAACTGCACGGACAGAAATCGCTTTAGAAGTCACGGCAGTGTGACAATACGCTGTGTGACTTTAACAGCGCCGTGTGTCATCGCGACCACAGAACGAGGAGATGGGAGCAGCTCATGGAGACAGAGACAGACATAATGACAGTCAATTCTCTCAAAACTGCGGCTGCACAATGAACGCCTCGTATACCTAAAAAGGCAGGAGCACTGAAAGGGGATATGTAAAGTTGTATTACAACCTCTCCACACAACCGTTAATTACACGCTGGCACGCTTGCTTGGCAGACGTGGAGTCATTTCTATAGCATGTCTGCAAAAAGATCCTGTGGTTCTTCAAAAGGCTGCGATTTGATCTCCCCGAGCCTCCCTTCATCCCGCACTTGTGCCCTCGCTTTGTGCTGACAAAACGTGCCGTATCCCCATAGCCTTAAGACAGACACGGGAAAAACCTTCAAATCAAACCCCAAATCAGTGTCATATCAACTTGAAGAGCAGGCCTTTTTTTCCACCCTCCGAAGGCTGCAATTTCATGGTTCAGTGCAGTTTCTTCCCCGGGCGGTGGATCTTTGAAACCCAACGACAAACCAACCTCCTCTGAGTGGAGTCGCCGAGTTGCCCTTTTAATCATTCAACAATGCTATAATATCCGAGCCATTCACCAATTGAGACGTTACGCCAACATGCACATCGTGTTACCGAAAAGCCCTGGGACAGATCAAGCTGTGCTCGTTACGGAGCAAGAGGTCCTCAACCTTTGTGCTGACTAAAGCTGCGCTAACGAGCCAAAATGTGTTAGTGTGTAAATCCCTTCTTATACGCTCATTTCCGTCTCAACTGGCCACTAATCCAAAGAGAGTCAAAGCCCTTAAGTGGCATCTACTTTCCCCCTCCGTGTGATGATTCCCAGCCGCTGTGACGCTTTCTCTTTGGACCCAAAGCTCTGCTCTATTGTCTTCCAGTATAATGTGGGAGGACTTTGGAGGCGGTGTATAGCGATTGTACAGCACAGAGGCGAGGTGTCCAAAAATTCGAATGCTTCTAAATATAAGTGCCTGTTAGTGTAGTCTCTGGTTGATAGAAGTAGGTGGTTGGCCTGTTTTCGTTGTCTGGTTGCTGCGAATGGGTGTGCTATATGCGCGGGCGTGCAGTGCTTTAACTGCACATCGGAGACTTGTTGTTGTCGTCCTGTGTATACTGCAATGCTAAGAAACTGGTCCAAGGTGACCAGCAGTGAAGCGTTCCTCATCTTTATGTTTTCCAAGAAAGAAAAGAAGCAGCCCTTCTTCAAACCAGAACGATTCTTTATAATCCAGAGTGTGAGACCTGGAGCCAAATGGGAACCAGACTTCAGAATAACAAGGTTAAAAATATTTACGTCTTCCTGCCGCACACATATTTACACACGCGCGCACACAGAGAGAGAGAGAGAGAGAGAGAGAGAGAGAGAGAGAGAGAGAGAGACTACTGTAGTTTCCGAACAACCCTGAGTCCCCGCACATTAAAGCATTAAAGTTATCCGCCACGACTGTTCCAGACGATTAGCTCAGCATCGGTCTGGGGTCAGTAGCCTGGGTAAGCTGCAGCTCACACCCTGTACAGCCGTATCAGGTCCAGGCCTGTCGGCCAAGGAGGAATTACTACGACTCTGCTTTAAACACACACACGTATATTCTCTCACGTCGTTGAGCCCCTCTGTCTCTCCAAACAGACACCGACTGGCCTATGAGTCGCTCTTCATATTAAGCCCATTCATGAGCTGATAAACACCCGGCAGGCTAAGGAAACAGCCCTGCGGCCTCCACAGTCCACACCACACAGTAACACCAAATCATTCCTCTCTCAAACTCGCCCAGACACATTTATGGTGAGTGCGTGTGGGACGTCACGTGCGAGCGGCCAACGTGCCAGTCATCCCTCCTTTAGATCAAAGATGAGCAAGACATCCAGATCTGAGCCAGGTTTAAAGGAGAATTCCACACCAAAACACATTGGACCTCAATCTACCTTGATTCCTGTGACATGTCACATGATACTTGATTTTTGTCACAAATGCCCCGTTTTGTACATTTCACCCTGAGGTCCCTGTCCCAACGTCACTGCAACATCGCCATTCCAACAGTTAACATGGCCGCAGGTTGTCTTTATTCTACTGCGGGTATTTCTGTAACTCCAAACTTATTTTTTTCACACATCATATCAAGCCACACACTACAAGATAATTGGACCACTATATGCTTTTTAAAAACTCAGGTGGCACCCGAGTTTCTACCGGTGTGTGCACCACAATTCAATATTTGGGGATGCCTGTCTTTTACAGGCATGCCCAAATAGGGCGGAGAGGAGGGGGGAGGAGGAATAGATTACCTCTTGGATAAAGGCTGCCCCAGAGTGACGTAAAATTCAAGCGTGTTTATCAATATACTATTAAAATGTGACAAAAATCAAGGACATTATGTATCATGTCACAGGAATCAAAGTAGATTGAGGTCCATTGTGTTTTGGTATGGAATTCTCCTTTAACGCTTTGTGGGGGGTGTTCCGGCGGGTGGACTGGCGCTGGACGCTACAGGGAGCCTGCATGCCGCGCAAATAAGCGCCAGCAGCACTTTTCATTTCATTGGAAGTGAAAAACACCACACGGCACATTGTCTCACAAAGACGATCGATTGCTTCGCCTCACGTGCGCGGGACGAACGAAGAAACTATAAGCGACAAGGAGGGGGGGAGAAAGACGAAACAAAAATAAACGCCTCCAAAGAAAGGAGAAATGGAGCCATTGGTGGTGGGGCGAGGGGTGGGGGGGGGGCGTGGGGGTGTAGGAGGGAGGCAGAGGGTCTGTGCATCGGGGGCTATCCAAACATCTTTCAGCTGTGCTTTCAAGTTTGTGGAGGATTTATTACAACCACATGATCCTCCAACAGCCCAGAGGAAACTGGAGGGATTGGGGGGGTGGGTGGATGGGGGGGGGGGGGGGGGTATGGGGGTGGTGGTCTAAAAAACTGGGATGGATGGAAAAAACCCTCTGCGGCCTTGGAGGTCATCCCAGGGTCACCGCAACGCAGACTCGTTAAAAGTGTGGGTGATGTCATGTGTAGGGGGGTCCCGGGCGATGATGTCATCGCACGCTGTGGATCACTGTGTGTGTGTGTGTGTGTGTGTGTGTGTGTGTGTGTGTGTGTGTGTGTGTGTGTGTGTGTGTGTGTGTGTGTGTGTGTGTGTGTGTGTGTGTCAGGGGCGGATCTAGGCAAGGGCATGTGGGGGCAATGCCCCCCGCAAATACCCAGTCTGCCCCCCCAAACACAATGCCATGCAAAACAACCCAAGATATTTCAATTTAAAGTGCTTATATTTAAAATGATTTGAAACACTATTAACTAACTACAGCTGTGTCACCACTAAACCAACAGCATTTCATCATTGAAAACAGAAAACTCTCTGAGTCAGACCTTTAGCTTTATGCATGCTGCGTGTCTGTTGCAACTTCAACAACAACTGATGTCACTTTTGATGCTTTACTTGACTAATAAAAGTCCTGTAAACGAAAATGGTATGGGTGCGGCTTCATCGCCCGTGGCGCGAAGCGACACGGGCTGATGAAGCCGCCCCCATACCATTTTCTCTTGCCCCTCCAAATGGGACATGTTACATCTGCCCCTGGTGTGTGTGTGTGTGTGTGTGTGTGTGTGTGTGTGTGTGTGTGTGTGTGTGTGTGTGTGTGTGTGTGTGTGTGTGTGTGTGTGTGTGTGTGCGTGCGTGCGTGCGTGGGTGCGTGCGTGCATGCGCTGAAGTACTGATTATGGTCCCGTCCGGTGTGAGTATTTGTGTTTGTCTTGGTCGGCTGACAGCACACAGACAATCTGTGTCCGTGATGAGAGGGGAGGGGGTGGAGGCGGGCGGTGTGGGGCACCACAGGAACTAAACAAGGTTATGGAAGAAGAGGAAGGGTCTCCTCTCCATAGAGAGAGGAGAGGAGAAGAGAGAGGGGGAATGCATGCTAGAAATGCATTGTATTTGTGTATCCGCCAGAGCAATGCCATTTACATCAGTGTCCAGACTTGAATCATCTCACCCCGCTTCTACCGTTATCAAGCGATAATTCCCAGTAGGCTGCTTATCAGCACCATCTTATTGAGGAGGCATGTTGTCTGGGAGCCTACTCACTGATAAGATGACAACTGTGATCTCACAGATTGCCAAATCTGTGAGGTTAGGTTGAGGGTCGGACATTTAGGATTAGAGTTACGGTTGGAGGGGACTAGGGTAGTCTGCAGAGCATGGCCATTCTGAGACGAAAAAGTCCTGCTGATGACAACGTGATAACTGTGATCTTATCTACTGGTGATGGTGAAATGAAGGATAAATCAAATAAAATAAGACTCATGTAGTCTCTCCCAAAACTGTTAACCTTTCACAATTCAAATTCCAAAACAGCAGCAGATGGATATAGCCTGGCGCATCATATTTCCGGCCCACGATCGACCCTGACCACTCCTCTGATTGTATTGCATCTTCAGTTCCTGCCTGATAATGTCAGCAGTGATGTAGAGGTCTACAGTGAATTAAGACGGTTTAAAGTTCATCCTTGCCTTCGTCCTAGAGAACATTTCTGCCAAACGTGAAGACATTCTCTTGTGGTGTTTCAGAGATTTAACAAGGTGGCAGCAGATAGACCGTGGACACATGCACAGACAAACTGGAAACGTAATGCCTCCATGCCACGACTCTATGCTGCTTTCTGCCATCCTCATCCAGGTTCACTTTTAAGGAAGGCGGCTCTAGTGAATTACACACATCTGGGACACTTCATAGATCTGGGAGAGGGCAGGAAGAACTTATTATGGCAGTGTGGCAGACAAACGGTACTGTTTTCTTACATCATGCCGATGAATGGACGCGACACATTACACCGCCGTTAGCCACCACAGGAGCCATTCATCCTCTTGTAATGGACTTATATGGGGCTGCTGGCCTGGCAGCCGGGTCACTGTTCAAGGTGTCAACAGAACTAATAGGAAAACGAGAAGAATGAAGTCTCACCCGGTGCGGACGAGATGACTATACCTGTAACAGCTTGCCTGAATCTCCTCATATCCAGTATCTCCCTTGGCCAAGGAAGGTTTTCTCCTCTGGAAGAGTGCTACTGTAGATCAGTGGTGTTGAAAATAGCTAATCAACCAACCCACAGCTCTGGTTAAATTAATAGACTTTTATTTCAGAAACTAATTTAGCTGGGGACCACCCTGGAACCTCCTCCTGGGGGTCCCCGCCACCGGAACCGAGATCCACTGCTCTGGATGTTTGTAGTTATGGCCTCCCTTCAGGAGGCATGCTGTGCTAGTGTACTGTACAGTACCAGAGCCTTCTAGTAGGAGAGTTACGATATTGAGGGGTCAGAAAGCAGAGCAGAGCACCGTGCACAAGACTACAGAGATTCGTCTATGAGTGCAGTCCCAGTCCTAACTGTCATTGGGAGTACATTGTTTTCAACGAAAACGGCGCAATAAGAGCTATTTTAGGTACGTATGCAAAAAGACAACTGTTTTAAAGTATTGTTCAGTCACGGCTAGAGTCTCTGTAATGTTTATGTTGTAGTATTATTAAAGAACAACTAAAATAAAGTCATTAAAGCTGGATTAAATAACTGATTAAATAACTTTCTGCATACTCCTACCCCCCGCTGTTATCGCGAGAATCTTAGCTTTTCAGTGAATTCTCGCGATATCGCTTGCCTTGAAACCAGTTTCAATCAGCACTAACACTTTCAAGACGTCAATATAATTATATACTATTTGCAAATCATGTGACAAAGTATCCGAAATCAACCTCCAGAAGGCATTCTTTAATTTGCCTGCATCGATAGTTTGTTTACGAGGTCACCGCCATTAATACATGATGTTTTCGTGCCTTCTTTGCTGGTGCCTGATTAAATCCATAGAGTCCCATTCATATTCATCGACTTCCGGTTTTCCGAGTGCACTCAAACGGCTTCTACATCAGCGCTGCTGCTCCTCCAACACCGCCATTGCCCTGACGCACAGGAGTGAACGGGAATATCGCAACTCTCCCCTAGAAGGCTCTGTACAGTACTACGCAACCACCTGGTCCCGAATGAGTGATTTTGAATGACTATCCGAGACGTCTTAAACAGGGGGTAACGTTGTCTGTCAAGATCACAGGAACGATGCGGTCTAGAGAGAGCTAGACAAAATCTTTCATGTGAAAGTTCCAAATAAACCGTCAGATTTCCTGACAGATTCTTCTTGCTGCCGCCGCCAGTCACTGGAAAATCAAACCGACCAGTTAGGGAAAATATTATTCCCACAGACGAACCCAGAAGGGTTCTGTCCAAACAAACCCTGCCTGCGTCTTCAAGGAGACGTGCGTGAGCGCATCCCCTCTGATCTGTCCCGCTGTTTGAAGCTCAGCCCTGCTCATGGCCCTCTCTGTTCATCCACTAATGAGGACAGAGGTGGAGGAAGTACTGTATACACTGATTCTTTTTTACTTAGTGTATCAGGGGCGGGGGCAATGCCCCACCAAACTTGATGGCATGCAAAACAGCCCAAGATATTTCAGTGCTTGTATTTAAAATGATTTGAAACACTACTACTGCTGCTAACTAACTACAGCTGTGTCACCACTAAAATAACAGCATTTCATCATTGAAAACAGAAAACTCTCAGACCTCAGGTCAGAGTCAGACCTTTAGCTTTATGCATGCTGCGTGTCTGTTGCAACTTCAACAACAACATGATGTTATTATTGATGCTTTACTAATAAAAGTCCTGTAACTGAAAATGGCATGGGTGCGGCTTCATCGCCCGTGGCGCGAAGCAACATGGGGGATGAGGCCGCCCCCATGCCGTTTTCTCCTGCCCTCCCCCCAATTGGGAAATGTTACATCCGCCCATGTGTATACAGTACTTCTCTGCTACACATTTAAAACATTATTTTGAATTGAGTAAAAGTACAAAAGTATATACTTACAGTACTAAAATGTTTTGATCTGTGCATTATCATTTTTATTCATTTTACATTTGTATGTTCTACCACGCTGAGAACGTGCCATGCACTTGTAACGTTTATAAATTTGCAAAGTAACTACAGTAAGTAGGCCAAAGTGTAGAAAATTAGTGAAATATTTCCCTATACAAAATGCATATTTTTAATGGATAGTATAAATGTACTTCAAAATTGCCGGCTATACTATAGCACAATACTTAACTGAATGTAAGTAACTGAATGTTACTTAGTTTCAACCACCAACATACTGTGATCTATTTATGTATTTTAGCCATTAGCTGCCAAAACACGGCTTTGGCCGCGGGGATGAGGGACGTTTTTATCTATAGCTGATCTCGTCTTTTATTATTTCGTCTCGCTCGGTCCAAGTGTGGCTTGCTGCCGGCCGGCCGGACAGAGAAGTGGCGACAACGTTACCGTGTGTTTTGCGTGTGTCATTCCACCAAGATGAGAGAGTACAACATATCTTGGACGGAGCTACCTGCTCGTCTTCAGGGCCCATGTGTGTAATTTCGAGCCCATTTTTATTTTATTTTGTTTCACATTGTTATTCCTGGCCAAAAATGTTTTCTGTTTCGAGAAGAACACTCCCAGACACATAAACGCCACATAAGTCTGGCTCCATAAATGTAAAAAAGAAAGAAGTACTGTCAAAGGGCAGGATTCTTTTTTTTTTTTTAAGGCGAAAAGATTTCAAAGCACAAATAATGCAATAACATCCGCCTCTCAGGGCTGTAAAAGAGCTTTTATGAGAACATTGTCTCCAAACTGTGGCCGTGTGATCAAACAGTTGGCTGTCATCTGTCCTCGTTGGCTGCCATGTCATGTGCGCATCAACACATGAAGGGTGAAATGATCATTACACGCATGCTTCCCATGTTCTAAAACACACAGCTGAAAGGAAGCGTGTCCTTCAGGGGCGGATGTACAATTTCCCAATTGGGGGGGCAGAAGAAAATGGTAAGGGGGGTGGCTTCATCGCCCGTGGCGCGAAGCGACACGGGCGATGAAGTCACCCCCCTTACCATTTTCAGTTACAAGACTTTTATTAGTCAAGTAAAGCATCAATAATAACATCAGTTGTTGTTGATGTTGCAACAGACACGCAGCATGCATAAAGTTAAAGGTCTGACTCAGAGAGTTTTCTGTTTTCAATGATGAAATGCTGTTGGTTTAGTGGTGACACAGCTGTAGTTATAGTTAGTAGCAGTAGTAGTGTTTCACATCATTTTAAATAGAAGCACTTTAATTTGAAATGTCTTGGGTTGTTTTGCATGTCATCATGTTTGGTGGGGCAATCAGGGCATTTAGGGGGGCATTGCCCCCCCATGCCCATGCTTAGATCCACCCCTGGTGTCCTTTGTCTCTCATATAGTTAAGAACCATTAAGATCTCAGGCTGATTCTACAAATGCCTTCTAAGTCAGTAGGCCTAGTTCTCATATACTTCCAATATCTTTACAACGGTCATAAAAGCAGATATGCAAATTCAGTGAGGCACAAAGTGACGTGCTGTGACATATATAATAATATCTCAGCATTAAATGAACACTCAGGATTATAGAGATACACAATGAAGCACAATAACATGCACGATTTACTCATTGTTTTTGTTAAATACTTTTTTCATCATAAAGATTCATGATTATATATTTTGCAGACTACATAGTCTGTCAACAGGACAGAACACAAAAGAAGCTTGAGCTGGCATTGTGGTCCTTTTGAGCGCAAATCTGTCACAAATAATCAATATTCTATTGCTCAATAAAGAGTTGCACAATAAAAATCAAATACAATGTGTGTTGAAGTTGGATGCGGAAGAGGCAGTGCAGTGTGAGCGAGTCTCAGTGTTCTTTTTGACTAGTTTTAGTTCAATTTTAAGTCACATAAAATGTTTCACTTTTAGTCTGTAATTAAATAAACATCACAACATTTTAGTCTAACTCGGGGATTTTCAACAGGTGGTCCGGGGACCACCAGTGGTCCTTGAGAGGCTTCCAGGTGGTCCCTAGGCTAAATGATGGGAAGTTGGTTAACCAGATGTAATTCTTGAGAATGTAAAAATCAAATGTAAAAAAATCAAATGTAAAAACCAAATGGACCCTTGCGGGTCCATTTGGTTTAATTTTCACACTCTCAAGAGTTAAAATATTCATCTGAATTAGCACTATTTAATTTAAAAAGTCTACACTGTTTTTTTTTTTTTTTTTTTTTTTTTTTTTGCAAAATCCAGCCTGAAATTGTGAACAAAACCAAAATAATTATTTAGTTTTAGGTCTTTGGGGCTAAAATGTCGTCAAATGGTGGTCCGTGGCTCAAATGCTGAATAAATAGTGGTCCCTGGTGTCAAAAAGGTTGAAAACCCCTGGTCTAACTAAATCTACAGTTAATTCAGTCAACTAAAAATGACCTCTATTGGCAGGCAGTGATTGAAATGTTTGGATTTAATGCAGCTGCAGGCCGAAAGGGGACGAAAACAGCTATTTTCAGTCTGTGAAACCCACATCCACATGCACCACACTAGTCTCCCAGGGACCTCCCTAACATTTTACTCTAGCACAGGGGTGCCCACACTTTTTTGACCTGAGAGCTACTTTCAAAATGACCGGCTCAACAAGATCTACACATCAAAAATGTGATTGTTCCATTACTGAAAATCCATTTCAAGGCCTCCTAAAAAGTTTAAGCTTTGAATTTGTGGTGATGGTGCTAATTAATGTTATAATATAGTGTTTAAGAATAATGCACTTATAATGAAAAATAGAGGAGGAGAATTGGAAGGTTTTCCTGTATACAGTACAGTATGCCATCACTGACGTTTGAAAACATTATTTGAGGTTTGAGTTGAGTTTAGTCTCTTGCACCCAAAACTAAGAACTTTCACGCTTTTGTCCACAATTGGGAAAGAGAACATTGGTCAAAATAACAATTATTCTCCATTTTCTAATTACATGGTCTCTTGAGAGCAGTAAAATGAAACCCAAATGGACCTGTAAGGGTCCATTTGGTTTCGTTTTAACGCTCTCAAGAGTTACAGATCTATGGGGACTGTCATGTGATCTACCTGCACAGCCTGTGTGATCTACTGGTAGATCACAATCTACCTTTTGGGCGCCCCTGGTCTTTTATTTGTTGACTAAATAAATGTTTCTTCAGTGAAAAAAGGTTATTGTTAAAGGTACTAGAGGCAACTTTAGTGTGCACAAACACGGTGTTTGTAAAAAGATTTGTTTAAAAACAGAATCTAACTCCACCCGCACCTCCACTCTATTGGCTCATTACGACTCCGCTGTAGAATGCTCTGCTGTGATTGGCTAAAACGCTGCCTCACCCCACACATACCCCCCACCCACCCCCCCAAAAATTAGTACCGCCTTCCCTGAGCACAACAACAACAAAGTTCTGGACCGTCTGCAGGCCAAAGGAAGTGTCTGTCTGCAGGGAAACAGCTGCAGCATCAAAGTAGAAGCAACAGAGGAGAAAAGGGCAAAAATATAGCTATATTTCTATTGATTTTTGGCTAAAAAAAAAAAAAAGTTACCTTTGACATGCATTTTTCATCATATTTTTTAGTCAAGGAAATCAAATCAACTTGAGGTGAGGCCCAACCATCCGTCCAGTAGCCTAGCTGCGGGTTTGACATGGACGGATCGAGCCCCATGATGGATAACATGGCCTCTCCGCTGATGGCCCTCTTCCTGCATTCCTGGAGCAGACAGGAAGTATAATGTAATGAGCGAGAGAAGGAACCTGGCTGTGTTCTTCATCAGGGGGGGGCGGAGGAAGAGGAGGAGGTCTCCATACATGTGGTCGACCGTGTCAGTGCTTCAGGGCTGGGGTCGATCAGTCCCTTGGGGATGGCGCTGGTGTGGTGGGGGAACTGGGCCAGGAGGAGCGAATGTGCGTTTGTTGTCTTAAGGATCCAGTCAAAGCCATTGTTTCATGGTTTTGGGTTTTCCGGATGCCTCAACGTTCTGCATCGTGCCTTCATCTAGCCCTGCATTTATTCGGCTTTTATTCTTGTTCAGAATAAAAGCCATGCATCCATCTGATTGGAATGTGGGCGCGCTCTTTTCGTCCTCATTATTCCCCGTTTACTTACCCATTAAATAATCCCAAAGACATGTGGTGTCATATAGTCCTCTACTTTCATATCCATGTCAAAGTTGTAGTGCAAAATGTCTATTTGGTCAAATATCTCCACTTTTCATGAGATCTACACTAGGGTGGATCAAAAAAGCACAAGTTTTGATTTTCTTGCGTCTCACCCCCTAATTATGTTCCAATGGACAAAAAACTACTTTGTTTAAAATTTGGTTGAATTTGAAGCATATTTAGAGGTAGCTCAATCACCCAGAAGTTTATCACTATTTTGTATTGGAGTACCAGTTCACAGTAGTACCAGTTCACCATAAAAACCTGATTAAAGGGTGTACCAAACTTTTCTCAGTTGATCCTTATGTATTTTGTCCCGTAGAATTCATTTCTGCAATGTACATATTTGTAATTCGCATAATTAATTAGATAATCTGCATATTCGATTAATTATGCTAATTATCTCATTAACTATGCATGATACAGAAATATATCAAGCAGAATTGGATTCTTCGTTAAAAATCATGTTAAGAACAACTGAGAAAAGTTTGGTACACCCTTTAATCAGGTTTTTATGGTGAACTGGTACTACTGTGAACTGGTACTCCAATACAAAATAGTGATAAACTTCTGGGTGATTGAGCTACCTCTAAATATGCTTCAAATTCAACCAAATTTTAAACAAAGTAGTTTTTTGTCCATTGGAACATAATTAGGGGGTGAGACACAAGAAAATCAAAACTTGTGCTTTTTTGATCCACCCTAATCCACACAGACGACTTTCTCTCTGAGCAAAGGGCCCGATAAACGATCGTTGGACAGAATTTTGTAAACTTCCTGTTGATTGCCGCAAACGTCATCAGGGTAACACAAAAGTTTGGGGACACACGGTTGGCAGGTGCATTGCGACAGGGGCTGGGTAATTATTCACACCATCTGCCAATATGAAAGTAGAGGACTATATGACACCACACGTCTTTGGGATTATTTAATGGGTAAGTAAACAGGGAATAATGAGGACGAAAAGAGCGCGCCCACATTTAAATGTAACAGCAAGTCAATCAGACGGATGCATGGCTTTTATTCTGAACAAGAATAAAAGCCATGCAGGGCTAGCCTTCATCCAGCCCAACAACATGGATATACAGTATAGCCCACGGTTTGATCTGTCCTTCATCAGCACCACCAACATGTACAGCATTATAGCCCACGGTCTGCATGTCTGTCTGTCTGTCTGCCTCGCCTGCCTCCCACCATGAATCACTGCATGGGTTCCTGGCGTCTTTCACCCGGAGCACATCATCGGCACGATCTGGTTTGTAATGACTGTGCTGCTTTTGTCTTGATGTTAATCTGATCTCCATGAGATGCTTTTAAATGTTCCATTTCTTCATGTGGCTCCAAGGTTTCAAAAGCAAACATTTCTTTTGCGCTGCATTTTTTTCCCTCCCTCCTCCTTATGCCTGAAGCTGAGCTCATTTGGCTGGAAAATGGCAGGCCTTTTCCAAACTTTTATAAATCAATTGTTTTTGTTTACTTCTGGGACATTTCATGCTTGCGTGTCTGTCGATAACGAGCCATGGAGGCGGGTAAAAACATCATACAAGGGTTATTGAGTTTTCCACTGATTTATGCTCTTTGTTGCCTGCCACCTCCAACGGACGGGGCGTGATCAGAGCAACGGATTTGTCACAGACCGGACACAGGACAAACCACCCGGTGATATCATGTGATGTTATGGACCCTGTGCAGTGCCCTGTGCAGTTCAAGTGGTGAAGTAATATCATTACTTTACTTATTACTTGAATCGAAGAGTAATTTATTACATATGTTATTACTTTCCCAAGTTCTCAACTCCCACCTTTGGAAAAATAGAGATGTACAACATTATCTGTTTAGCGAGCTCTTTTTAGAACTGAATCCAATTTATTGGAATAATAATAGTCTCCAATCCCACAAACTGCACCTGAAAACAAAGCCAACAAAATCCGATATTGTAAATGTCTTTCTTAGATAAAAAATAAAAATAAAGACCTGCAACTAACAAAACCAGATTTTGACATTTGTCTCTTTGACTTTTTAATCCTTTTCACAATTGTTTTCAACAGTTGAGGTCTTGTGTTTAAAAATAAAATGCAAAATAAAGCAGCAAGCAATTTGTAGTGTACATAACTGTGCGCAGGATGCTGCGTTTGGACTGGATCTACAATCTAGTGCACATCTCTGTTACAGTACCTGTTGATAGCTTGTAAATCTGTTCTATTTTTGCATGCAACAACAAGCTCATTTTGAACAAGTAACTTGGCGTTACTTGCAAAGTAATGCATTACTTATTAGCCATTTTTGCAGAGTAATGTTGTTACTTTACTTTTTGGAGCAAAAGTAATAATATTACAGTAATATGTAATCTAAAATTCGTTACTGCCCAACACTGATAACATATGACATCAACCACACTACACATCACCTAACGGTGTGTAATTCAATGTCACATGGCATATAGCTAGTGGTGTGAATAGGATCGCTCTGGGTTTGAGATTGTAAATGTGCTGCTGACAGCCAGCCTCGTGTCGACAAAGCCTCAGTTATGTCATGACCAAGAAATTAGCCAGCTAGGTCTTGTTTCTGCAGGGGAAAACTTCCCGGTTCTTCCCTTGGCAGTGACTCCCCCAGTTGGCAGTTAAGTTTCCTTGATGAATAACAGCATTTGAACCCAAGTGCACAGTGTTCATGTTATAATTGGTAGCTGTAATCCGTACATATTGCACTGTGTATAAATCATATGCAAGCTGTGGGAAATGTCCATTACAGCTGAAATGGTGGAAGGGGGGGAAAGGATACAAGCAAAAATACTCCCAGGCTCTCCAGACACTATTCTCCATCAATCTGGGTACCAGTGTTGTTTTAGTCAACTAAGACTAAGGCCAGGGGTTTTCAACCTTTTTCATCCCAGGGACCACCATTTATTCAGAATTTGAGCCCACGGACCACCATTTGATGACATTTTAGCCCCAAAGACCCAAAACTAAAGCATTCTTTTGGTTGTGTTCACAATTCCAGGCTGGATTTTGGCAAACAAAACAGTGTAGACTTCTTAATAAAATAGTGCTAATTCACATGATGAATATTTTAACTCTTGAGAGTGTGAAAATGAAACCAAATGGACCCGCAAGGGTCCATTTTTACATTCTCAAGAGTTACATCTGGTTAACCAACTTTCCATCATTTAGCCTGGGGACCACCTGGAACCCTCTCAGGGACCACTGGTGGTCCCCGGACGACCTGTTGAAAACCCCCACTAAGACTAAAGACTAAGTTGACTGAGGTTTTTGATATTTAGTCGACTAAGAGTAAGACTAGACTAACAAAAATGATTTTCAAAAGACGAAGACTAAATCATAACCCAAGACTAATGGAAATAAGAAACATTTTTATCTTCCTTTTTTCTTTCTTTTTTACGCAAATAAATCTGTATAACATATATAAACCTATAATGTATTTGCATGTAAGACTAAACTACCAAGACTAAGACTAAATCATTTGTGATATTTCGTCGACTAAGACTAGACTAAAAAGATGAATTTCAGAAGACTAAATGGGACTAAAAGACTAAATATCCCTTATTGAAAAGACACTGCTGGCTACCCATTGGCAGATATATTCGGGATAACAGCACCACCGCTGCAACTAATCTGTCTTGAGAAACTATATTATGTATAAAATCCACTCTTATGTTTTCAGTTTAGAGGTCTGAATTTTCAAATACATCAATTTAAAGTACCCAAAGTCCAAATACCAGCCAGAGACACGCAGGAACCATGGTTGTTGTTGTTATGACTCCATGTGAACGGTCTCTGAGCTGACCGCTAATTCACTTCCATGTGTTCCTAATGCTATTCTATTGTTTTGATCATTTCTGTCCTTGAAGTGGCATTTTTATAGTGGCCTGACCACTTTCACTCAGGGCGGATATAACATTTCCCAATTGAGGGGGCAAGAGAAAATGGTAGGGGGACGGCTTCATCGCCCATGTCGCTTCGTGCCACGGGCTCTCATGTGACATCATCAACCTGCGACAGGAGCAGTCCCTATTGATTGAAATGTTCTCTATTTATGAATGACATGAAAGTATTGGAGGTGTATTATCTGTATTTTGTAGTTATAGAATGTCCTTTTAAGACCAGAAGCCGATTCTAAACATGTGTTTATAGTGGTGCTCAAAATCCTTTCATCATGGCTGTGCGGAACCCCATCTCAAAATATTTTGAACTTAGCCTGGCTACTAAGGCAGATATCACACTGTTCTTTGTTTTTCACATCTGGCTTAATAGCCAGGCTAGGCAGATCTGAATTAGGAGCACAGTTCTGACCTGTCTACAAGACAGACAGACAGACAGACAGACAGACAGACAGACAGACAGACAGACAGACAGACAGACAGACAGACAGACAGACAGACAGACTGTAGGCTAACTCCCCCAAATTCACCGTGAAAACTAAACAACAAACAATAAAATAAAACAAACACATTACAATTATGACACCATGCACCAAACAAAAACATTTACAAAAACAGATACAGGCAAAACAACAATAAAATACCTTGTTGGCTGCGTGCCAGGTTAAGAGGGAATTTCTTCTCTTCTACTTGTTATGTTTTGACAGTCTCTGTGTTACTTAAAGAGTCCTTATGACAGGACAAAAAATGGAGCTGCAGCATCTTGCATCTTGCATCTTCATTGCTTGGGTAGGAAATAGGAATGACAAAACAGGGACTTGACTTTGAGCTTTCAAAATAAGTGTTACAAAAAACGTCCTCAAAATAAAAGCATGACAATTACCTGACACAAATGAAATAAAATAATGCATTTTAACATGAATGTAAGATAAACCATACCATACCAACCAAGCCATACCGACTTTATGCACTTGCACTTTATACATTGCACTTTAAAAAAATAATTATGAACTTATTTTAATCTTTTTATAAATTCGTTTTTCAAGAAATAAAGCAACATATAGCACTTTAGTGGCAACTGTTACACAGACAGACAGACAGACAGACAGACAGACAAACTCTGTTTGTAGCAAATGCTGTTGTTGAAATGACTAATAGGCTACATTGCAGTGAGTTTTGCAGTGAGTTTTCTGGCTCCACTGTGGAAAGCGACCATTCATAACCCATGGAGAACGACACAAAACACCACAGTTGGGAAAGTTCTCTTTTTTTCTGAAATAGTTCAGTTCATCGTTCATACATTTAAAAACGAACTAGTTCCGTTCATAGTTCATTGTTGAACTTTTAGAACTAAAGTTCATGGTTCCAAAAAAAGAACTATTATAGTTCTTTTTCGTTCTTTTTTTACCTCCCTCTTTTTTTTTTGTTCAAAATGATTGCAGCCCATAGCCATATACAACTGAAGATGTCCTTAATTGATCCTTTTTATTATGGGTCAATCTGTCAAAGTTTTTGTTTGTGAAGATTTTATTATGAAGGCGCTCAGTTCAGTCCAGCCCTCTGCATCTCTGTGTGCTGAAAATCAGCAGAAATAGAGATCAACAAGCTCAAAGTGCGTCACTGAGTTTGTAGATCTGCTCTATTTTCAGCTCATTCTAGTCTCACTCTTGAACAGGGCTCAATGCTTAGCATTTTTCCAAGAAGGCTACTATTTTACAATATCAATATATTCACATAGCCAGGTCGACTGAAACCCCGACCACCAATTAATTAATGCAAATGAGACCGGGCCGTCGCGGGTATTGTTTCGGTCGGGTATCCCAACTCTATACAAACCTTAAGGCCGCCCCTGCTTGTAGCAGGCTAATTGTAGCCTACCGGTAAATAAAAATGAAAACGACCCGACGGCAAATCAGTCAATGATGATGCACAAGTGTTTGTGCGTCCGAGCGCGCACGTGCATGGTGCGTTATTTATGATTAATCACGGGATAGCAGCGGCACACATGCGTGAGGCAAAAGGTTGCTGCAGACAGTAGGCTATATGATTCAAATACACGCACAGCGCAGGAAGATTATACATTTTACCAACATGAACAGCTTTAGTAGCTCATTCAACGTGTTGGAGAGAAGCGTCCTTCCTTGGTGCTGTGTGTTGGCTGTCTGATACTGTACGCTACTGACAGAGCAGAGGGAGGGGCGGGGCGGTGGGCAAGGAGAACAGATCTTCAAGCTAAGGATGCCTCGAGCCTCAACACGTTGATAGCTTGTATATCTGCTCTATTTTCGCGAACAACACCGCCGTATTACAGTCATATAAATTTAGGTATAGAACTAAATTTATATTACTGCTCTTGAACGAAATCGAACGCAGGAAAAGTGGCGTTCACTCACGCCAGAAATGAACGAGTTCACACCGCCGTTCTTCAAGCAGATATAGGGTCCGTTCCGTTCAAGTTCCTTAAAAATACGAACGGTTCAAAGAACTTTCGTTCTTTGAACGCGTTCGGGTACAACTCTGCAAAACACATCAATTATTTTAAGCCTAAAACAATCCATCCTGGTGAAGTTAAGATCCTGATTCACCAGGATCCTGGATGACTTGATTCTATAGGCTTAAAGTAACTGGTGTGTTTTTCTAAATATCTAGGGATGAATGAATAGCCATTGGAACCAGGAAACTACGGCCGCTGCTATATGAAAGTGTTTTTTTTTTTTTTGCAAATATCAACCTCTGGGGTCAAATAAAAAGTTGGTTAAAGCTAAGGGAAGTGATTTGAAATTCGTTGTGTAGTACCAGCCTGGTGCACTAGGGGCGCCCAAGAGTAGCTACACTATGTGAACCTGCTGCTCGATCCTGATTGGAGGAGAATTCACCCTCCACCTGGGGAACTTTTATTAGCTCCTCTGCTAACGTGGGGGAGAGGGGAAACTCGATATATGGTCTCCACACCTTATAATAGAAGATTTTAACAGAAACATTTTTTTTTTTTTCGGGTGATATCTGACAATAATGAAATCACTTCCCCTACCTTTAACCAGATGTAACTCTTTCGTAAACATGAAACCAAATGGACCCGTCCTGTTAACGCTCTCAAGAGTTAAAATATTCACCTAAATTGGCCCAAGTAAGTCTAATTACAAAATGTCGAAGATTAATGGTCATTTATGTTTTTACTGTACGTTTATTTACTGTATGTTTGACTGTTTCGTTTCCCAAATCCAGCCTGGAATTGTGGACCAAAAAGCAAAATAAATCTTTAGTTTTGGGGGTCTGTAGGGGCCCCCCACGGGTCGTGGCCCCTGCACCGGGAGACCTCCCTGTACGCCCCAATGGTCAATCCGACCCTGCACGAGACAGTTGAACCACATGCTATACAGACAGACGGATGGAGCAAAGAGGACAGCTGCTGCTCCACCTCAGGCTGGGTGGTGTTTGAACGGCGGGTGGAGGGAGGGAGGGCAGCACAGGAACCAGGAGGGAGTGGGGCAGAGCAGGGCGGAGTGGAGAGCAGGGGCGGATTGGCCATCTGGAGTACAGGGAGTTTTCCCGGTGGCCTGCGCCACCTAGTGGCCTGGACAGTTTTTTTTTTTTAAGTCCAGGGCAGGCCAGGGCGCCAGGCCATATTCCCATTCACTCCTGTGTGCCAGGGCGCTCGCGCTGCTGGAGGCAGTTGCCAAGATCTGCCAAGATCCAAATTGCACTAGTGGCACTTCCAAAATGCACTAGAATGCGCTAGATGCTCGTCTGGAACATACAGATCAAAATGAGTATTAATCTTCTACATTCTCTAGTTGTGTGTAGACTAAGTTGGGCTAATTCACGTGATGAATATTTTAACTCTTGAGGGTGTAAAAATGAAACCAAATGGACCCGCAAAGGTCCATTTGGTTTCATTTTTACGCTCTCAAAGAGTTACATCTGGTTAACCAGCTGCCCCCCCCCCCCCAGGGTGGCCTGGCAAAGGCAAAATTGTCCCGGTGGGAAAATATGTGCCAATCCGCCCCTGGTGGAGAGTGTGCTCCACTGGAGGGCACTGCCCCCCTCGGTGGGTACACTCCACTCCAGAGCAGACACTGCAGCCATTCAGCTGGCCTCAGCGCTCTGGGTATAAAGTTAGGATTGTTTGTCAGCGGCCTGCAATGCCAGGAATGCTCCGCGCTGCATGGCTCCCCTCCTCTTAGGATGAGAGAGAGAGAGAGAGAGAGTGTGTGTGTGTGTGTGTGTGTGTGTGTGCGTGTGTGTGTGTGTGTGTGTGTGTGTGTGTGTGTGTGTGTGTGTGTGTGTGTGTGTGTGTGTGTGTGTGTGTGTGTGTGTGTGCCATTTCTGTTTCCCCCTGTCATCTCTCTCTCTCCCTTTCTCTTTCTCTCTCTCTCTCTCCTCCCTGCTGTCAAATAAATGTAGTAAAAAGTACAGTTATCTCTGAAGTGTAATAAGGTAAGTATAACAGATGGGAGTAGGCCTACTCAAAAAGTATAGAAAAAGTGCCTCAACTACCTGAGCAACTCTTCTTATACTGTCCACCCCTGCCTGGCTGGGGGAGACCCCGCCCCTTTTCTATCCCCCCTTCTATCTCTCTCTGAAGTGAAATAACAGATTCTATTTCTCCCCTGTGAGCTATTTTGGTCCCCCACCCCCCCCCACGCTTCCCCAGACAACCCCCCCACTCATCCACCCTTGCCCAATCTCTCCCCACCCTCCTCCTTCCCTGCAGTGGCCAATAGAAGGGTCTCTGTGTGTTTGTCGATAGCGTGCACTGGCATTTTGCAGCACACTCTGTCAACTCTCATGACATCACCCCCCATTCCATGCTGATACAGTACACACAGATAGATAGACAGATAGACAGATAGATAACAATTATTCTCCATGTGTGGACTCTTGAACATTACGTAATTCAGATATTTAAATATAATTTAACTCTTGAGAGTGTAAAATGCAACCAAATGTACCCGTGAGGGTGCATTTGGTTTTATTTTAACGCTCTCAAGAATCACAGATCTATACATTTTAGGGGACTGTCATGTGATCTACCTGCATGGCCTGTGTGATCTACTGGTAGATCACGATCTACCTTTTGGGCACCCCTGCTGTATAGACAGACAGACAGACAGACAGACAGACAGACAGACAGACAGACAGACAGACAGACAGACAGACAGACAGACAGACAGACAAAGGGAAGGAAGACACCAAATGTATCTTTTGGTGAGACGGTTTGGGAGCCATGGAGACAGACAGAGACGTGTGAAGGAAAGGAAGAGTCTTGACAGTTTTGGCCAGGGCCGGATTCAGCCAGCCCTACTAGGGTGGGCTGGAAGAATGGCAGGGTGGGCAACCAAATGGACCCTTGCGGGTCCATTTGGTTTCATTGGTTTTCATTCAAGAGTTACATCTGGTTAACCAATTGGACCTCTCTCTCTCAACCACTGATGAAAACCACTGATATTACCTTTCATTGGGTGGGCAGGATGCACATTTGGGTGGGCTCTGCCCACCCCTGCCCCCCTCTAGATCCGACCCTGGTTTTGGCGCTGACAATAATATGGCTCCCTGCAGCTCCCAGGCACTGGTGCAGATGAACCCACGCTTTCCCTTCCAGAATCACTGCTGCTGTCGGGAAGAAACCTCTCATCTCTTTTTTTGTATATTTTTCTTATTATTTTATTATTTTTCTGTTAATTCACTCTGTACTTAATTCACTCTGTTTAGGCTGATGCTGGTGATTGGGTTAGCTACGTACATACTGTGCATCCTAGATCACTGAGGCACAACACTGTCTTTATGCATTTTTTGATGCATGATGTGTTTTATCTTGCTTGCTGTAAATCGCTCCAGATGAAGAGCTTCTGCTAAATGGATAAATTGTAAATAGTTACTCCTGTCCCAACCTGTCACCCGCTGGGCGCACCCTGATCATATAAAAATGCAACCCAGTCTCAGGAGGTTCAGGCAAATATGCACGGGGCCTATTCGCCTAGAATAGGCAAAATTCTGTGCATATTCGCTTACAATAAATCCGTGCATATTTGTCTTTCCACTGAAAATGACAGAGCAGCGCCGTCCCTACCGACCATGAGCATTGTGAAGCGAGGAGCTATCTGTGAAGTGCATATTCACAGATTTTTGCTTTAACTCACAGTGTATGCACGCAATTCATATAGGTGGCATTCCGTGGATAGTAGTACTATCTGTGAAACTGCACTGAAAAAATAAGATCCACCACTAACTGCATCTGTGAGGAAGAACTTCTGAGTTACACTGAGGATGATCACACTGCGCTTCTTGGGGCCCATCCTGCAGTCACATATGATGTGAGACATGTGTTTCCCCTTACCCGCCTCACAGAAGATGATGTCACGTCCACGGAGCCATGTGCTCACCAAAACAAAAGGCTTGATTAAAAACATATTCATATGTGAGAGACGCAGTCACAGAAGTCCAATATGGTCTGCATTTGGGGTCTGTAATCCTTTGGCTAGGTTAGGAGCCGCCATGTGCAGCAGACCGTTTCATGGGCAGCTAGGCGGTGTGCTGCTTCCCAGGGGCGGATATAACATGTCCCATTTGGGGGGGCAAGAGAACATGTTGGAGGGGCAAGAGAAAATGGTATGGGTGCGGCACCCATACCATTTTCAGTTACAGGACTTTTATTAGTCAAGTAAAGCATCAATAATAACATCAGTTGTTGTTGAAGTTGCAACAGACACGCAGCATGCATAAAGCTAAAGGTCTGACTCAGAGAGTTTTCTGTTTTCAATGATGAAATGCTGTTGGTTTAGTGGTGACACAGCTGTAGTTAATTAGTATCAGTAGTAGTGTTTCAAATCATTTTAAATAGAAACACTTTAATTTGAAATACCTTGGGTTGTTTTGCATGGCATCATGTTTGGGGGGGCAGACTGGGTATTTAGGGGGCATTGCCCCCCCCCATGCCCATGCCTAGATCCGCCCCTGCAGCTAGGCGGTGCTGCTTCCCATGGATAATGGCTGGTGGTGGGAAATTATAATGGTGGCCTTTTGGCTAAATAAAATGAAGCTAATGGTACAGGTACTGAAGCAGGTTAGTTTAGATATGTGTTGTGGCAAGAAACCGGTGGATATAGCTGTCATTACTGGGGTTCTGGGCTGTCATCACTCTATGCCCACACACACACACACTCACACGTGCGCGCATGCACACACGCACACACGCTCGTGCACACCAAATCTCAGCCCACACACACGCACTTGTACAGTGAATGGCAACACCCAGGGGCGGATGTAACATGGCCCATTTATGGCCCATATAACAGGGGGGGGGGGGGGGCAAGAGAAAAGGGTATGGGGGCGGCTTCATCGCGATGAAGTCGCACCCATACCGTTTTCGGTTACAGGACTTTTATTAGTCAAGTAAAGCATCAAAAATAACATCATTTGTTGTTGAGGTTACAACAAACACGCAGCATGCATAAAGCTAAGGGTGAGTTTCTTGTTTTCAATGATGATATGGTGTTGGTTTAGTGGTGCCAAAATTGTAGTTAGTAGCAGTAGTAGTGTTTCAAATCATTTTAAATCTAAGCATTTTAATTTGGAATATCTTCGGTTGTTTGCATGGCATCGTGTTTGGGGCTGCAGACTGGGTATTTAGGGGGGCATTGCCCCCCCATGCCCATGCCTAGATCTGCCCCTGGCAACACCTCAAATGAAACTTCTCAGAACAGCATTTATTTAGGCTTAAGTCTCTGGTAGTTGAGAGCGTGTTAGTTAGGTGGGTGTGTGAAGGGGCTGATGGGAAATTAAAGGTGGGTGTGTGTGATTGTGAAGGGTCTGGTGTGAAATTAAATGTTTACGGCTGCATGTCTACTGCACTGGGTGTGGTCATAGTATCTACAGTAGATGTACGTCAATGGAATTAAATCCCATTCACTTCCTTGCTTTTGTGATGCTTTACTATGATCAAGTAGGGCAGGGGTCTTCAACAGGTTCTCCGGGGACCACCAGTGGTCTCTGGGTTGCAGGTGGTCCTCAGGCTAAATGATGGACAGTTGGTTAACCAGAGGTAAATCTTTGAAAGCGTAAACATGAAACCAAATGGACTCTTGCGGGTCCATTTGGTTTCATGTTCACACTCTCAAGAGTTAAAATATTCATCATCTGAATTAGCCCAAGTCTACACAATATAGAGAATGTGCAAGATTAATGTCCATTTTGATCTGTATGTTTGACTGTTTTGTTTCCCAAATCCAGCCTGGAATTGTGGACAAAAGCAAAAGGAATCTTTAGTTTTGGGGTCTGTGGGGATAAAATGTCCTCAAATGGTGGTCCGTGGCTCAAATGCTGATTAAATGGTGGTCAATGGTATCAAAAAGATTGAAAACCCCTGAAGTAGGGCATTAATTTATGGAAGAAACACGGTTTGAATAAGAGTTTTCTGTCTGCAGACACATTATACATGCATGACCCCAAAACATAGGCCTATATCTTTGTTCCCTCAAGAGCACCAACAAACTCATTTGAAATTGCCAACAATCTGTACTCAATATGCATTGCTCAAACCAATTTAGACAAATACCGTAGTTTCCGGACTATAAGACGCTACTTTTTTCACATGCTTTTGACCCTGCGGCTTATACAACGGTGCGGCCAATCTATGGATTTTTACAGGTAACAGGGGTTTTCAACAGGTGGTCCCATAGTTTGCAGGTGGTCCCCAGACTAAATGATGGAAAGTTGGTTAACCAGACTTAACTCTTTGAGAGCGTAAAAATGAAACCAAATGGACCCTTGCGGGTCCATTTGGTTTCATGTTTACACTTAGAGTTATGATATTCACCATCTAAATTAGCTCCATAAAGACATAAGTCATGTTCATTTTGATCTCATTTTGATGTTTTGCGTCTTTTGTTTGCAAAAATCCATCCTGGAATTGTGAACAAAACCAAAAGAAATCTTCAGTGTTGGGGTCTGTGGGGTGAAGATGTTGAATAAACAGTGGGTTGAAAACCACGTTGCTCTGACATGAAGCTTATTGCCTGGTGCGGCTTATATACAGGTGCGGTTTATACAAGGAAAAATCAGTATTTTGCCCCAAATTTAGCTGGTGCGGCTTATATTCAGGTGCGGCTTATAGTCCAGAAATTACGGTATGTCTAAAGTACTCCATCTACTCCTACGCCTACCTCATGTTATTATGATCTCTAATACAGATTTGTGTTTTTATTATACAGCTGGTGTGGAGGTTAGCGCTGTGTCAGCGGGGCGATCTGTTAAACCTGACAAGGGCATTAAAAGACTTTCCAATGTTTTTTAAAGCGTTTTATTCCTATGGCCTTTGATTGAAAAACCTTGTAAGGGAAGGGCTTAGATTTAGAAGATGGAAGGTGCATGCGCGTCTCGTGTGTTTTCCACTCCAGTCCTTTGTCAAATGTATTATTGCTGCCTTCAGGCAGAAACCTGCTATCTCCATATGTATTTTTTCGTAAATTCACGCCCTATTGGCCTACTTGATCATCCTACATACATACTAGTAGCAACCGTAGGAGATCCGCCTTGAAAGGATGTGTTTCGAGTGTGTAGATGTACCGGTTTGGCCATTTAAACTTAAAACTATAAAGATAGAGTGCCATGATTTTTTCCTACCCTAAAACATGATCATCAGGTATTAATGTTAGATGAAAAGTTAGATTTTTTCCCAAAAAGTGTACAGTGTTTGTTAAACTGTCATTTTTTTATGATTCCACCCTACCAGTTAGTGGAGGGGCTGAGCATGTCATGTAACTATATTGAAGTTTTTTTCATTGGCACGTTTGACTGGAAAGGTTCAGCCCCCAGGAAGAAACCCTAAATACAAAGGGAAGACATCATTGCACATAAAAAACACACCAAGGGGTCTATTTACATACTGTCACCTCTTAAACATGTACAAAATTGGAAAAAATACAAAAGTCACGGCACCCCCTCTTTAAACTTAAATCCCAAAAAGTCACATCTGACGTTTCTACCCGACAGAGACGATACAATGAATCTGTCCTGAAGCCAGGGACTCCAGGAAGCTGTCACTACTCTGTGGGATTTAGTAGACTACGGGTACAACTGTTTGTCTGTACACACCACAGTTTCCCCAAGAAATGGGAAAGCAGCACATCCTTTTTTCCACTTTCACAACGCTCTGACAAAACCTTGAGATCCTGTTGCCTGTTAAATTGATGTATAGTTAACAGCACTTGCAATGCATGGTGGGACAGAATGTGGGACTCTGGGCCAAGACATGCACGGATGATGGCAGTGACGGATCGACCAGAATGTTTTCGTGGAAGTATCGGGATTATTTTTGAACGGGCATCAGACATGTTCCCCGGCCGCGTGTTTACCTCTAAAGCCGTTGCGCATGCAGTGCACCCCAAAATAATCATGTGCTCCATTAGACTTTACTGTTCTCTAAACAGTTCTAGCCTTCAGCCCTGGGGACAGACTGTGAAAAGAAACACGTAAATGCTCAATTTGCCCCACCAAACGATGGCATGCAAAACAACCCAAGATATTTATATAAGTGCTTATATTTAAAATGATGTGAAACACTACTACTGCTACTAACTAACTAGGCTACAGTTGTGTCACCACTAAACCATAACAGCATTTCATCATTGAAAACAGAAAACTCTCTCTCAGTTAAGTCAGTTAAGTCCTGTAACTGAAAATGGGAGAGCCGAATGGGTGCGACTTCATCGCTTCGAGCCACAGGCGATGAAGCCACCCCCATGCCTCCCCCCGCCCAATTGGGAAATGTTACATCCGCCCCTGGATGTATTATAGTTCTTAGTATAACAGGAAAGTCATGTTCTCTGGGAGCATTTGAAGCAGCAGGTAAAGGCAGCAATGGATTTTATTTTTTGCAGTGTGCGGCGGTGGGTAGAGGAAATCCGAATAGAGACATCACTGGATGTGAGGTTGCCTTTTGGGCAGCAGAGCTGTCATCATCGTCCCTAAAATAATGACATGGCAATGGCACTAAATTTAACATGGCAGAGATTTATGAGCCTGAACATGTGGCTTTACTGCACAGTAATGTGTGTCACCCTTGGCACAGCCTTCAAAAGATGAACCTGAAGCACTTTTGAAAGTGTTGAAAGTTCATACTTACGTACTGTACAAGCTGACAACGGGAATAGAGGCGAATAGTAAATAAAAGTTATGTTATTCACATTGTGAACTGGAATAGGAGTTTGACCTCATTAAAACCACCCCACAAATTATGACATCCACATCCAACTTATTTTACCGTTTTACTAATTTGCGTGAGCAGCATACCTGAAAAAGACGTTTGTGTATGACAGAGCTGATGGGAATGGAAAAATGATAAAGTTGCATGTTTAAGCAATAACAACCATCCTTTCGTAAATGTATAGACTCAAATGAGTTTCCTGGCACCAATAAGGCAGAACTGACAGCCAAACCAAAGACTGGCCAACCACATTGCGTCCTCGGTCCTCACTAGACACGCTTCGCACCACGGGTGATGAAGTCGCCCCCATACCATTTTCTCTTGCCCCCCCAATTGGGAAATGTTACATCCGCCCCGGTTTGTGACCAATGTAACCACCGATATCCCAAAACTACACAGTGCTGCTTTAAGTGTGTCTTTAGGAAGTTCTGTTCTTACATTTCCTTGAATGCAGTCACTGTGTTGTGGGATAGTGTCAGTGTTTCGTGTGCCCAGGGAATCATTGTCTCGTAATCTACCTATAGGTTTAACGGGTTCTTTGTACAGTAGAGGTGCTGTATAGCACACAGGGGCGGATGTAACATGTCCCATTTGGGGGGGGGGGGGGGGCAAGAGAACATGTTGGAGGGGCAAGAGAAAATGGTATGGGGGCGGCTTCATCGCCCGTGGCGCGAAGCGATGAAGCCGCACCCGTACCATTTTCGGTTACAGTGACTTTTACTAGACAAGTAAGACATCAATAATATCAGTTGTTGTTGAAGTTGCATGCAGCATGTATAAAGCATAAGGTCTGACTCAGAGGGTTTTCTGTTTTCAATGATGAAATGCTGTTGGTTTAGTGGTGCCATGTAGTTAGTAGCAGTAGTAGTGTTTCAAATCATTTTAAATATAAGCACTTTAATTTGAAATATCTTGGGTTGTTTTGCATGGCATCGTG
Organism: Benthosema pterotum; assembly: GCA_039105355.1. NCBI lineage: Eukaryota > Metazoa > Chordata > Actinopteri > Myctophiformes > Myctophidae > Benthosema > Benthosema pterotum. The sequence goes on from CM076967.1 coordinate 46,538,430, forward strand.
TGTGAGGGGGACATCCCCCCCCCCGCCCATGCCTAGATCCACCCCTGTGTATAGCACAGCTTCCATCCCAGTGAACCCTCGTGAGAGAGAGGAAGTGATACAAAACCACAAGAGAGTTCAGTTCAGACTAGGGCTGACTCTAGTAGTAACCTGCCTCTGTCTTTACTTTGTTCTACCATGTTGTTGCTGCAGTCAAACAGTAGGATGGATTACCGATCTTAGTATTTGTATAGCACAGGCTGTTGCTACTGTGGGTCTGGAACGACAGACTACTTGAAATACTGTACTTTTGCTTGTTTGTTGAGTCCACACAGACACAGGTAGACAACAACATAAATGTATAAAAGTCAAATAAAGCCAGCAGTTCTGGGAAGAATGCCTGCCATGCAGGAATTAGTTTAGTTGGTCTTCTCCATTCTCTGCTCTCTCTGTGTGACTGCAATGTGTGTGGCCACGCCCACAGCTCACCCTCTACTACGGCCCCGGCCACACGACTCCGGATCTTTTGCCAAACGTAGAAATATTCCTGCGTTTGGGCCGTTCTACTACACGCAAACGGCGTTTTACGTCACTCAAACGGAGTTTTCTGCAAACGGATAAATAAGTGAAGATATTCGAAAATATCCGGAGCAGCGGAGCCGTGTAGACACGTAAAACGAAAACGATGACGTCTCATACTTATCAGCTCATGACGTGACCAAACAACTTCCGAGGTGTCCCTATTCAGGCTGCATTGAACAGCGCGAGCGCTCAGTTTCTGACCCCTCTATGTCGTAACTCTTCTACTGGATGACTACTTTAATGTAACATCCAGTAGAAGAGTTACGACATTCCCACCTCCGGGAATCCCAGACTTTTATCAGTCCCCATAGCGCATCATGGTAGGAATTGTGGAGCGGCTGCGGACCTTTGTTGTGTTTTTAATTCACAGGAAGGGTATACCCCTCCTGTGCATTGATTAATGTGAACTGTATACAGTTCACATTTCCTCCAATATTCAATTCACTTCAAATCAATAACTCCAATAACATAGTCCCTTACTACTACCAGGTTACGTGAAATTTGTATTTGGGTAACCATGGAAACCAGCTAACACCAGCCATTTCTGTGTTGTGCCAAATATTTCTTATCGCCACCTACTGGCTTGGAATACGTGTTGGACCCCCAAATGTCCGTTTTGGGTTTACGTGTGGACATGGATATCTTTGTCGTGTGGACAGGATTTTTTTTTTTCAACGGGGGAGGAAAAGAACTGATATTTTCCTCGTGTGGCCGGGGCCTCAATAGAGATGAACCTCATTAGTCACAATGTCAAACACCTGCCATTCAATAAACTCTGATACTGCTCCCCTGAGCCACTCCCCCATCTCCACCTACAGCAGAGCCCAAATCAAACCCCACCATCACAGTATTCCTTAGTGCAGGGGTGGGCAATTATTTCTCCCAAGGGGCCAAATGAGATACATAAAATATTGTGAGGGCCAAGACTAAAGGACCACCATTTAATGACATTTTAGCCCCACAGACCCCAAAAATAAATATTTATTTTGCTTTTGTCCCCAATTCCGGGCTGGATTTGGGAAACAACACATCAAACATACAGATCAAAATGTGTAGACTGTGTGTAGACTTGGGCTAATTCAGATGAATATTTCAACTCTCAAAGAGTTACATCTGGTTAACCAACATTCCACATTTAACTGGAACTCTCCAGACCACTGGTTGAAAACCACGGTAGGCTACCCTTTCCCGGGCCGGTCAGAGTCAGCCCCCTGCATAATGCCCATGCAGGTATGCCGTAGCGACTCCTTAGCTTTACAAAATATGGAGATTATTAAACTATACCGTATGTTAATTGTCTGTCTAGGAGGGGTTTTCAAACGACTGTGAACAAAGGTTCACCACCTGACTACTAGTTGTTTTGGGTGGGGATATGGGCCAAGATTAGTGCTTTTGTAACACCTGCTATTCATCATGTGCATGCATGATACATGACTGCACATACAGTAACAGTACACTGCTCAACCAGTGGTCCATGACAGGTTCCTAGTATTAATGACTCCACCAGACAAGCCGGTGCACTTCCACCTCTTGATAATTCTTAGTTCTTACTCCCTTTTTCTGTTCTAGAATCCTGGAATCAAACTAGTCATGTGGTAAATGACCACATAGTGGTCAATGATCATAGGTCACCAGGTCATTCACTTATTACAATGTTGTTGTTGTTTTTAAATATGAAGCATCATATTTAACGTATGTTCATTAACATGTACCTTTGTCTTATTTATTTTATTTGTTGGTCATCAGATTGCCAATTGGTCATCAGAGCTGTCACCACCATCCCTAAAAATAATGACATGGCATCAAGCTCTGTACTGTGAGCTTGTACTGTACATTTTGTAGATATGCCTATTGTCGTCATGCAACTCCGAACACAAAACAAGGCATTATGCTGTTATCAGCAGATCAGTACGTCAAGGAGAAATGGGAAAGAAAGGAAGAGGTAGGCCTGTGTGTACTGCCCTATACTCTCATACCTACAGTGAGTGCATACAGTATGCTAGACGGACAGTGAAAACCAAGGGCTCCATTTTCGTCACCGCTAAACCCCTTATCTTTTTAAACTATTAAAAAAGAACATGTTTCAATAGTTTAAATGGTCAGTCTACAAGCTCACAACTATTCCAAAAAAGGTTTTTCAAAATAGTAAAAAAAAAAAAAAAAAAAAAAACAACAACTTATAATGGGTTTAGATGGTAACGAAAATGGAGCCCCAAGTCTCCAAAAGCAGAACATGACTTTGAGGCTTTGAGGCTTTGAGGCACGTTGGTAGATTCTCAAATCACTTACAGCAGGGGTTTTCAGCCTTTTTGACACCAGGGACCACTGTTTATTTAGCATTTGAGCCACGGACCACCATTTGATTACATTTTCACCCTTTCACAAAGACCTAAGACTAAAATAATTCTTTTGGTTTTGTCCACAATTCCTGGCTTGATTTTGCAAACAAAACAGTGTAGACTTCTTAATTAAGTGGTGCTAATTCAGATGATGAATATTTTAACTCTTGAGAGTTCTCAAGAGTAACATCTGGTACATAAGCTTTCCATCATTTAGCCGGCTGGGGACCACCTGGAACCCTCTCAAGGACCACTGGTGGTCCCCGGAACCACCTGTTGAAAACCCCTGACTTACAGCACCTAAACATGGCATGACGTGCGGATGTGCGCTCGTGCCTGGCTCGTAACAAAACGATTCGAGCGCATTGTCCAGCAGTAATGTGATGTTGCTCGGTCATCGTTTAAGCAGCGAGGCCCTGTGTCGGCCAGTAAGCTGAGACTGTTGGAGCTACCCGTGGAATCCAGGCTTTAAATTCCCTCATATCTTACATTCAATCTTCATAAATAACTCACACACACACACACAAAAACATTTTGACTATGGCGCATGATGGCAGTGATGCAGAAATATATTTAATATTGACAGCAAACAACGTGGCTGTCATTTCGGAGCAAGCGGAGATTGCGTTTCCACCGGCAACATGGGTGGGAGAACAGGCCGGCCTTTGTTGGAAGCTTTCGTATCAGAGCAGAGAGAGAGAGCCATTGTGCTTTTAGAAAACTCTCCTTATGGTTCATGTCCTCAAGATTGTAATGGATCCTCAGACCCAGTTTAACCAATGGAGTTCACTCCGGCCGACACTCTACTCTACTCTATATGCATTTCCATGGGTTCCCCCTCCTCCGCTCGGTCGCTCACACCTTTTCATGTCAAGGAGTCTCCCTCAAATTATTATGCTGCCTATCTGAAAATATTATGTGCCAGGGCATCCCCTCATATAACAGTTGTTATATGAGTGGGGGGGCATATCTCTCTATATAATTCAAGGAAGCGTGTCTGTCTGTCTGTTACAAGAGAATTCAAGGAAGCGTGTCTGTCTGTCTGTTACATCCTGTGCAATGTACTGTGTCATTTGTCTCCATTTGCGTAACGCCACGGCGCACGGACAGCGTCAATGAACCTCGAGCAACACTGCCCTGTCATCCACCATCAGTATGCGCGGCTTATACACACCAAACATATAGCCATAAGTTTAATTTTAATACTTTTGTGTCAAAAACTAATCTTCGCGCATATGACGTGTCACCGGATACAGATAAAAAAACATCTCATGTAACATCACGTGTCACGGAGACACATTTATTGAGGTCACAGTTTGCTGTATCACCTCCCCTTACGGGTATAGCCATTGGCGCGGGGTACAGTGTTCTCTGCTCTCGCTGTTTTGCCTTCCTGGCGACTGCCGACTGATCCACACCAACTCTATGATCCACACAGGCAACATTCTCTCGGCACGGAGCGGTGTTGTCACTGTTCCGCCTGCCAGGCGACTGCCCAACACAGGCAATATATACTCTCGGCACGGCGCGGGGACACACGCGCTATTACGGTCCGAGTCGCCAACAACTTCTTTCTACTACCACTACCCTGCAACCGCTGTTCCGCCTGCTAGGCGACTGACCAATATTGCTATACTCTCGACACGCCGCGCTGACACCATTCACGCTACTACGGTCCGGGTCGCCTACTACAACTTATTTCTACTACCACTACACTGCAACGCCTGGATATTAACGCGCGGCAGCCCACGGCATCCAGTCCTCTCCAAAGTTATTATTCAAACGCCACATTTACGCGTGTGCGTCTGTGTACGTGCGACGGTCCGGGTCGTCTACAACTTGCTCTCTGGGGGGTCCCCCAAACTTGCAAACCCACAGGAACACGCCAGGCGTGCTGGAACACATCCCTTACAATTAATATTCATCATATTAATTGTAATGACCTTCAGGGTTTATTGCAATTCCATTCAGCAGAGAGGTTTCAACAGGTGGTCCAGGGACCACCAGTGGTCCCTGACACGATTCTAGGTGGTCCACATACAGCTAAATGCTAAATGGTCAGTTGATAACCAAATGGACCCTTATAGATGTGTAACTCTTCAAATAGTTCAAATGAAACCAAATGGACCCTTATGGGGTCCATGGGGTCCATTTTATAATTCATTTTCAACAATTATAAAATGTAGAATAATTGTTATTTTGACATTTTGCCAGTTTATCTCTCCTAAATTGTGGACAAAAACCTGAAAGTCCTTGATTGTGGGTCTGACAGATTAAACTCAACATCAAATGGTGGTCCCCCAAGGCTACAATCCTGAATAAAAAGTGTCTATAACATAACGTTCCATCCAGCTTTCCAACATCAACAAGTCCCAATCAATGTCATCTAGGCCTATACATCCAGATCATATATTACACAACGGGTATAGGACTAGTCTGATCTAAATCTTACAGTCCGGGGACTTACTGCACATTAGTCTGACATCCTGTTATGTGGCCGGTTGAGACTCAATAATAGGGTTTACATTTGTTCAACGGATTTGGATGCTTTTGATATGAAGTGATATTGCTGGGGAAGTCCCTGATAACCCCTGGGGTTCCCCATAGGCCAGAGGGGGGGGCCCACTGCCACTGGCCTAGTCTTACTGGGACTACTGAGCTGTCTTTACTCTGCCACCAGTAAACCAAGTAGCAGATCAAAGGCAAACAGCTCTTAAAGCCACACTGTGACCCTGTTAGTGTTAGTCCAGCTCTGAGACTAAGCTCAATCAGTTCAACTAACAAGCATGGATTATATTAGGCTGTCTTTACACGGAAATGGGCTTCATTTTAAAAATGTCGATTCAGACGAAGACAGCGTTTTCGTGAGGTGAAAACGCATGGGAAAGTGGAAAAGTTGAAAACGCTCTGCATCTCCCGCTTTCATCTAAAGACCGTAAACGATGCAAAACTCTGAAAATGACAAGATGTGGGACGTCCTGCTCATGCATGGCTCACGTTATAAGAGGCATGCATAGTCAAGGAGGAGGAAGTACACTACAACAACAACAATAACCATGTCGAGGTCGGTTATGCGAGTTATGGTTTTTTGTTTACATCCGTGAGACTCCGGCAGCTAGGAGGAAGTAGAACGGAACTTTTTCTACACATGTGTGGCCGGTCAATATGGCAGTGCGGTCACGCCGACACACGCCACCTAGCGACCGGGCATGCACATAACAGCGTTTACAGCCCGATTGTGTCCGTTCATCTAAAGAGACGACCAGTGTTTCTAATCCACCAAAATCAACTTGAGATTGTAGGATTTGGGAATCTGTTAGTTAGACTCAGTTCAACAAATAAATAATAAGAGGGGATTGACAGCACAACCGCCCCCCGCCCCCACTGTACGACGTGATGCATTACCTACATTGTCAAAAGCCATCAAAGAGATTCTTGAGATTACATCACTGTAAAACAAACACATTCAGCAAGTTACAAGCCTCGGCTACTGCAGTTTTCTCTCACAAATTCAACCGGTTTGAGAGTTCAGAGTTCAGCACACTGCATGGTGGATTCACAAGCACAAGCATTTATGATATAACATCACATTCTTGTTGGCAGTGAAGGTAACACAGGGCTTGACACTCGCTTGCCCGGGTCAAGTAAAAAAATGGTGGGGCAAGTGAAGACTGCTACCTGGTTGCCCGATCAGGCAAGTGTGCAACATTGTGCACTATAACACAACACAAGATAAATTTGTCTTGAAGGCAGTCATTGCACTCTACCTCTGTGTCTTTCACTGCTTTCTAGCTATCCACAATTCCAGGCTGGATTTGGGAAACAAAACAGGCAAATTAACACATCAACATGACAATTAATCTTCTACAGTGGAGACCTGGGCTAATTAAGATTATGAATTTTAACTCTTGAGAGTGTAAAAATGAAACCAAATGGACCCGCAAGGGTCCATTTGGTTTCATTTTACGTTCTCAAGAGTTACATCTGGTTAACCAACTTAACTGGGGGCCACCTGGAACCTGGGGGCAAGTGACCATGACCTGAGGGCAAGTAGAACCTGACTTGCACTTGCCCGATGGGCAAGTGCCTCGGAGACCTTAGTGTCAACCCCTGTAACAGTATACTGTACTGTGTCCGTAAACTACCTGTTAATGTTATTGGGCAGCTGTACGTCACAGATGCCTGCATGTTTTCATATTGGAAATTGACCTGCATGAACTTTGGATAAATCCTTGCTTGTGTTTAATCCAGGGGTGCCCACACTTTTTTTGACTTGAGAGCTACTTTCAAAATGACCGGCTCAACAAGATCTACACATCATACACACACACACAAAAAAAGTGGTGATGGTGTTACTTACTGTTATAGTGTTTAAGAATAATGCACTTATAATGAAAAATGGAGGCGGAGGATTGGAAGGTTTTTCTTGTATATGCTACTACTGGCGTTTGAGAACAGTATTTGGGGTTTGAGTTGACAGTTCGCGATGTTGAATTTAGCCTCTTGCAACCAAAGCTGATAACTTGCACGTTTTTGTCCACAACTGGGAAAGAGAACTGGTAAAACATTGGCCAAAATAACAATTATTATCCATTTTCATTTTTCATTTTCTAATTGTGTGTACTCTATAAATTACGTAATTCAGATATAATTTAACTCTTGAGAGTGTAAAATGAAACCAAACGGACCCGTACGGCGTAAGGGTCCATCTGGTTTCATTTTAACGCTCTCAAGAGTTACAGATCTATACATTTTAGGGGACTGTCATGTGATCTACCTGCATGGCCTGTGTGATCTACCGGTAGATCACAATCTACCTTTTGGGCACCCCTGCTTTAAAGAGGGGGTGCCGTGATTTTTGTATTTTTTCCAATTTTGTACATGTTTAAGAGGTGACAGTATGTAAATATACCCCTTGGCATGTTTTTTATGTGCAATGATGTCTTCCCTTTGTATTCAGGGTTTCTTCCTGGGGGCTGAACCTGTCCAGTCAAAGGTTAGTTCGTTCAAACTTGGCCCATGGCTTTGTTCAGTTTTGAATTTTGGCCCACTCTGTATCTGAGTTTGACACCCCTGCACTAGGAGGACATATTGTATACATAAGGTCTTAAAAAGGTCTTAAAGGCCCTTAAATTGTCACTTTACAGTCATCTGGGGTCTCAACCTGCCCCCGACCAACAGGTTGGCGAACCACCGCCATGACCATCCAGTCCACAGTCAATACCCTTACCCAGGGACGGATTGGCACATATTTTCCCATCGGGATAATTTTGCCTTTGCCAGGCCACCCTGGTGGTGGCAGCTGGTTAACCAGATGTAACTCTTTGAGAGCGTAAAAATGAAACCAAATGGACCCTTGCGGGTCCATTTGGTTTCATTTTTACACCCTCAAGAGTTAAAATATTCATCATGTGAATTAGCCCAACTTAGTCTACACAACTAGAGAATGTAGAAGATTAATGGTCATTTTGATCTGTATGTTCCAGGCGAGCATCTAGCACATTCTAGTGCATTTTGGAAGTGCCACTAGTGCATTTTGGATCTTGGCATTTGGCAACACTGCCTCCAGCAGCACGAGCGCCCTGGCGCACAGGAGTGAACGGGAATATGGCAACTCTCCTACTTGAAGGCTCTGGTGTAGGACACCTTTTCTTTTTTGAAGGATAGAAACACTAGTTTGCCTGGCCTGGGCCTGGTGCCCTGGCCTGCCCTGGACTTTTCAAAAAAAAAAAAAAAAAAAAAAAAAAAAAAAAAAGAAAAACCTGTCCAGGCCACGAGGTGGCACAGGCCACCGGGAAAACTCCCTGTACTCCAGATGGCCAATCCGCCCCTGCCCTTACCCGTGTACATTTGTACACTCAAATGACTAACTGACACTCAGGATTGGGTCTGTGTATTGTTCATTTTACAGGGATGTACAGTATAGAGTCTTCAAAATATGAAAAGGAGGTCAATGAAATAAGACATATAATAAGACAATAAAGAACTGGGGTTTTGTCTTTTTTTAATCTCACCAAAAGGAAAAATGAATGCCTCTGTTCCTGAAAAGAGATTTGGGGTAATCTAGAAAACAAAATGGCTTATTTAAAAAGAAAAGCACACTTCTCACATTACACATGTGTTTATAACATTTCACGGTTGGTTTTTAGGCACTTGGAATCATGACAACATTCCCTTCTGAACAACAAAATACGTCTTTGGTCCTGTGTGTGTAATTTAAAAAAATAAGTCAAGTCTAGCCGCAGTAAGAAAATAACAGAGCTTCCTCAAAAATGTGTGTGTTTTTTTTCCTCTGAATTTGACAAGTATAAAGCTTCATACATTGTTTTTTCTTTTACTTAAATACAAAAAAGAGAGAGACGGAGAGAAAAAATGACTCTTGCTACATCTGAGAAAGGACCAGCTGTCTTGTTTAGCAAGAGGGAGAAAATAACAAAAAATAAACATCGGCTCAAATCACATATACAGCAGTATAGGATTGTTTCAGTCAAGTCACATTTGGCAAAAAAGGATGCATTTCTCTTCTTCTTTTCCGGCGTATTTTCAGCTCCTTTTTAAAAGCTAAAAGAGCAGTGCCACCGTTTGGCCAGATCCTCCTCTCATCAAAGACGCTGAGAGAGAGAGAGAGACACGGAGAGAGAGACAGACAGACAGGCAGGCAGACAGACATATCCGTCTCTTTCCCACCTCCGGCGCCGCCTGCGCACAACAACACCACCAACCACCACCTGCTAGGCCAGAGAGTTTCAGTTGCAGGGCAGCCACGTCTGGTACGTGTTGCCGCACGCGTGCACCAGCGGCGGCTGCGGCGGCTGCACGTGCGCTACGTAATAGTTGCTGAAGTTGATGTCCTGCACGTAGGGCGCCGGCTGGTAGTAGCACGTGACGTTGGGGCTCACGGTGGGGATGGCGTTCTGCTCGGCCAGCGCCCGCAGCGCCAGCGTCGTGATGAGGCTGAGCGTCTGCCGCCGCTCGTGGCCCATGAGGCACACGGTGCTCTCGTTGACCACGCGGTGCAGCGTGGCCAGGCACTCGTAGCGCTTGTGCTCCATGCCGGCGAAGTGGTTCTGCAGGTAGGCCTCCAGCTTGCGCCGCTGCTCGCCGATGTCGGGGAAGTCGATGAAGAAGCGCGAGCACATGTAGCGCTGCAGCTGCTTCATGTCGGCCTCCGACGCCGGCCGGAAGCCCCGCGCCAGCAGGTGGCAGTACTTGAGCAGGCCGCCGCCGCGGATCTCCTCCGGGCTGCGCGTGGCGATGGTCCGCCGGCACAGGTGGCCCACGGCCTCCTGGAAGTCGCCGTACACGCTCTCGCCGAGCACGGTGGGGTGGAAGCTCTCCGACATGGGCGTCTCGGAGTGGCGGTTGAACAGCAGCAGCGAGTCCAGGCAGATCTGGAAGGAGTCCACGCTGAACTCGAACTGCCGCCGCAGCGAGTCCACGAACTTGAGCTCCACGTTCTTGCCCGTGTTGTTGGAGAGCGAGATGAGGCTCCAGCGGTCCGTGTCGTTGCACACCTTCACCAGCTTCTGCACGTACGCGTCCTTGAGCGTGGGCGCCGTGATGCGCTCCTTGATCACGCCGGCGGGCAGGAAGTCCAGCAGGCAGTCCAGCACCACGTCCCTGACCAGCCGGAAGGCGCCGTCGTCCTGCAGCGAAACGCCGAAGATCAGGTCCAGGTCCTTGTAGCCCAGCCCCGTGTCCTGGTGCAGCACGTGGCTGGCGGCCGAGCCGTTCAGCCGCACGTCACGCACGCGCACACCCCGTGCCTCTAGCCTGGCCCGCACCACCTGGACACGACAAGACAGAGACATGTGCAGCATGAGACCACGGGTTGGTCAAAAACGTTGCCGTTTCTAGGACAGTTTTGACCGATTTTAGAGATTTAAGGGTCTTTAGAGAGCCAGTGGCTCTCTAACCCAACGTATCTTCATATAATAGGTCCTCAATAATGTACATGATAAAACAGCACCCTCCTGTGTCTCACAGGGCGGCTGTGGGCAGTTCAGAAACCTGTCTAGTGACATCATCGATGGGGAATCAGAGCTAATAGAAACTTTAGACTTTCTATTCCTGAAAAGTTGCGATAAAAGTTGGAAATGGAAGCCATCGTTCTCCTGATAATAAAATTATAAATATTTTTTCAAGAAAAAAAAAAAGTTTAATGATGTCCCTGGAAGATGGGTTTCTGAACTGCCTACAGCCCTAGAGTAAAAACAAATTGTAGTATTTTATCATGTACGCTAGTGAGGAGTTGGACCAATTACGTCTATAAAGATACATTGATGGATATAACCAAATGGACCCATATTAATAATGCAACCAATGGAACCGTAACAATTTAACCAAATGGACCCCACTCAGTTTTGGTTACATTCTTACACTGTGTCGCAATTACAGACCCGTACGTACATTTGGTTCCTAAGTAACTATCAGTCTTCTATGGAACCCCTCCCTTAAGAATGTCTATGAGCGTTTATACATTAAAAAGGGGAGGGTGGTGGTGGGGGGGGGGGGGGTTGGAAGGAAAGGAAACCTTTTTTTTCCCTCGCATTCTCTTTTTTTGTCTGTTAAACCCAAAGAACTCCAGCGATCTCATCTGAACCCTTTAATTATACAACCACAAAGAATGGTAAAAACCTGCATTCAGAACGCAGCACTCCAGTGTTTTATTTTTTATTTTTTTCTTACTCTCAGCAGTTCCCAACCTGCATCTTCCACATGGGCCGAGTGCATGCATGCATGCGTGCGTGCGTGCGGGTCCACTACTGTGTGTGTGTGTGTGGTGGTGGTCGATAGTTTTGTGTAGGCAAAATCAATACTGCTGCTCACAAAAGTTCATTCCATCAGCATTAGCTTCAGTCTGGATGAAGACTAAGGTCTGAGGACGAAGCGCAGCAGGGCGCAGCAGGGCGCAGCAGGGCGCCAGCTCTGTCAACCTGTCTGAGGGCAGGGCCCGATTTAGCCAGCCTTACGAGGGTGGGCTGGAAAAATAGCAGGGTGGGCACTGGGTAACTCCATATGAAGCAGTGGTTTTCAATCTTTTTGACACCAGGGCCCACTATTTATTCGACATTTGAGCCATGGACCACCATTTGAGGACATTTTAGCACCACAGACCCCAAAACTAAAGATTAATTTTGCTTTTGTACACAATTCCAGACTGGATTTGGGAAACCAAACAGTCAAACATACAGATCAAAATAACCATTAATCTACTACATTCTCTAGTTGTATAGACTTGGGCTAAGTCGCATGCTGGATATTTTAACTCTTGAGAGCGTAAAAATGGTTTCATTTTTACGCTCTCAAAGAGTTACATCTGGTTAATCAACCAATTGAGCTGGGGACCACCTGGAACTCCCTCAAGAACCAATGATATTATGAAAACCACTGATATTACCTTTCATTGGGTGGGCACGATGCACGTTTGGGTGGGCTCTGCCCACCCCTGCCCCCCTCTAGATCCGGCCCAGTCTGAGGGTCTGCTAGGGACCACTCCCTGACTGCACTGATGGTCCCCAGACCCAATGCTGAAAACTACTGATCCACTACAGCTGGGTGAAGCTGGGAATGTGCCGAGAATGCCAACCATAACCAGGGCCACTGGCATACTGGCAAAATATATAGCAACGTCCTCCAAACTTTCCAACATCCAAACATCCTGCGTTATGGACTGCCATCCAGTAAACTGGTCACGCTAATAGAGGATGAAAAGTTGTTAAACCTCAATCCACTTTGGAAGGCAGAGCCACGCCATAAAAAACACACTGTCCTTTTAAAAGCATTTGGGGAGAGATCCGAGTTTTCGGTCAGAAAACCCCCCCTGAAATCCAAGCAGCATGAAATCCCCCTCGACTGGCTGCAGCTCAAACAAGCAGATTCCATTGCATGGCTGTGTTTGAAGAGGGTTTTTTGTTTTGTTTTGTTTTGTTTCGGCTATTTATTTTATTGTCTGATGCAAATAAAGCCTGATGAGAATGCAACAATGCAGAGTTAGAATTTGAGTGATGTTTTACGTGTGAAAAGGTTAAAGCATTATGTTGTGATTGTTGTAATCACTGCTATTGAATGTTGGTTCAGTAACACCTACCAGCCTCCAGCTATTTAAAGAGGAATTCCACCCATTTTCCAATTTTTTTCTGAGAGCGTACAAATGCAACCAAATGAACCCTAACGGGTTCATTTGGTTCCATTTGTACGCTCTCAGAAAAAAAAAGCGTCTAAAAGAAATCCATTAACATGGTGAAAATACATCTTGATGATGTCATCAAGATGTTTCACCGTGTTAGTGGTTTTCTTCAGACCTCCATTTCTTGGGAACACAGAATGGGGGAACTTTTTTTTTTTTTTTTTTTAACATGTCCACCCAACACCTCTAAGGTAGACTAATGACATATTAGAATGTTGAAAATGGATGGAGTTTCCCTAAATAAAAAATAAATAAATAAACAAAAAATCCAGCTGTGTCACCAATTACAGCCGTGTTGCAGTTCCATTGATCATCGTTGATCATCACAGAGGGATGGCTCTACACTGAGCCAGAGCCTTACAAATAGACAGAGTTGCAATATTGGTCATGTGGTTCATTTGCTCGCGTCAGCACATAGACCAATGCATTTAGTAACTTCCAGTCGTCACTATTCAAAGATGTAGAAGCTTACGTAACTGTCTATTTCTACGGCTCCGTTCTGAGCACTACTACACACTGCACTGTTTGCTTGCAAACGTCATGCTCAGCTCTGCCTCTTTACTGCTGTGTGGCTTATTTCTACCATATATATATACATACAGTACATACATACATACATACATACATACATACATACATACATACATACATACATACATACATACATACATACATACATACATACATACATACATACATACATACATACATACATACATACATACATACATACATACATATATATATATATATATATATATATATATATATATATATATATACTGGATGCCAGAATGGGATTAAAAACAGTATTTCTAACTGTAATCAAGCCACCTGTGATTGTGGAGGATGATTAAGGAATGGGATTAAAGCAGGTAGGCTTAATTCCTATTGGCGTTTTACTTTTTCTTTTTAGGAAGAAATTAAAAATCGATTTTTATGGTGGTAAATTACACAAAAGTGTTTTTTTTCCCCTATTGTGGGATGTATTGTGGGGTATGATGACTATAATATAGTCATACCCAACAATACATGCCAAAATAATGTTTTTCACACTTTCAGACCACATCTGTGTTCATTATATTATAATGAACACGGTTCATTATATTATAATGAACACGGATGTGGTCTAAAAGTGTGAAAAACATTGTTTTCACTGGGCGTTTAACAGCGTTAAAGGTAGGGGAAGTGATTTCACTTTTGTCAGATATCACCCAAAAAATATTTTTTTTCCTGTTAAAATGCTCTATTATAAGGTGTGGAAACCACATATGGAGTTTCCCCCTCCCCCACGTTAGCAGAGGAGCTAATAAAAGTTCCCCAGGTCGCCACAATTCTCCTCCAATCAGGAGCGAGCAGCAGGTTCACATAGTGTAGCTACTGTTGGGGGCCCCTAGTGCACCAGGCTGGTACTACACCATGAATTTCAAATCACTTCCCCTACCTTTAACCTGACACTACTAAAAGCAACAGCAGCTTTCAGTTGCCCTGCAGTAAGTCGACCGACTGCGAAAGCCACTGCGAACTGCAAACGCAAAACAAACACACAAAACGGAACATCCTTAGTCACTGTGGGCCTAACCCCCTCCACCCCACCCACACCCACACCCCCACCCCCTCCAAACACACACACTCCCTCACACCCAACCAAACTCACACTCCCTCACACCCCACCAAACTCACACTCCCTCACACCCCACCAAACTCACACTCCCTCACACACCCCACCAAACTCACACTCCCTCACACCCCACCAAACTCACACTCCCTCACACCCCACCAAACTCACACTCCCTCACACACCCCACCAAACTCACAATCCCTCACACCCCACCAAACTCACACTCCCTCACACCCCACCAAACTCACACTCCCTCACACACCCCACCAAACTCACACTCCCTCACACCCCACCAAACTCACACTCCCTCACACCCCACCAAACTCACACTCCCTCACACACCCCACCAAACTCACACTCCCTCACACCCCACCAAACTCACACTCCCTTTCACCCCACCAAACTCACAATCCCTCACACCCCACCAAACCCACACTCCCTCACACCCAACCAAACTCACACTCCCTCACACCCAACCAAACTCACACTCCCTCACACCCAACCAAACTCACACTCCCTCACACCCCACCAAACTCACACTCCCTCACACCCCACCAAACTCACACTCCCTCACACCCAACCAAACTCACACTCCCTCACACCCAACCAAACTCACACTCCCTCACACCCCACCAAACTCACACTCCCTCACACCCCACCAAACTCACACTCCCTCACACCCCACCAAACTCACACTCCCTCACACCCCACCAAACTCACACTCCCTCACACCCCACCAAACTCACACTCACTCACACCCCACCAAACTCACACTCCCTCACACCCCACCAAACTCACACTCCATCACACCCCACCAAACTCACACTCCCTCACACCCCATCCACACACACACACACACACACACACACACACACACACACACACACACACACACACACACACACACACACACACAACACACACACACACACACACACACACACACACACACACACATCCCCTCCAGGGGCGGATATAACTAGTCCCATTTAGAGGGGAAAGAGGACATCTTGGAGGGGCAAGAGAAAATGGTATGGGGTCGGCCGCACCCATACCATTTTCAGTTACAGGACTTCTATTAGTCAAGTAAAGCATCAACAATAACATCAGTTGTTGTTGAAGTTGCAACAGACACGCAGCATGCATAAAGCTAAAGGTCTGACTCAGAGTTTTCAATGAGGAAATGCTGTTGGTTTAGTGGTGACACAATTGTAGTTCGTTAGTAGCAGTAGTAGTGTTTCAAATCATTTTAAAATATAAGCACTTTAATTTGGTGGGGCAGTCTGGGCATTTAGGGGGGCATTGCCCCCCCATGCCCATGCCTAGATCCGCCCCTAACACTCCACCACACACACACACACACACACATCCCCTCACACCCAACCTGTCACTCTCACCCGTCCGCACACATGCACACGTACAAGCCTGCACACACACACACACACACACACACACACACACACACACACACACACACACACACACACACACACACACACACACACACACACACACACACACACACACACACACACACACACACACTCCCCCACAACCGCAGTAAAGCTGCGTTGCGGTGCTGAGCAGCTTATAATTGTCAGTGTGAGACTAGTTAACACTCTCTCTGTTGGTCATCAGACAATAAGCTGGCTCTATTTTTACGTACGGGGTCAAGCCACACAGACGCAGACGCACACAAAACACGTCTCGAACAGAGGTGATGCACTGAAAACAATATCATATAGCCAAGTCGCTGTCAGGCAGAAACACATATTATAACTTTTATTTTCCCCTTGTTTTATGAGGCGCTTTTTTGAAGCTTGATCATTACAAAAGCTTAGAGGACCACTTCACCACTTTTCAATGTATCTTCATATAACAGGTCTTCGCTAATGTACGTACATGATAAAATACCACTATTTTTTTCTACTCAGTCTGTGTCTCACAGGAGGGCTGTGGACAGTTCAGAAACTTCTTCCAATGACATCATGATTCTGCAGATTTTTTTAAACAATGTGCTTTTGAAAAGATATTTATATTTTTGTTATCGGGAGAACGATGGCTGCCATTTTTGCATTGCGACTTTTCAGGAATAGAAAGCCTGCAGTTTCTATTAGCTTGGATTCCACCATTGGTGGCGTCATTGGAAGAAGTTTCTGAACTGTCCACAGTTCTCCTGTGAGACACAGACTGAGTAGGGGAAAAAAATAGTGGTATTTTATCATGTAGCCTACATTAGTGAGGATCTGTTATATGAATATACATTGAAAAGTGGTGAAGTGGTTCTTTAAAAAAGTAGCAGATCCGCAAGCTAGTTTTGCAGTTGCATGCTGAGTATGAATCCTGAAATGTTTTGAACGTTTCCACCCAACATATGATCTACGTAATGCCATTTTTATCATGACAGATAACAGCTCTTCAGAGTGGACACTTTCACTGAAAGCCAATAAAAGTGTGCTCTGATTGGGTCCAAATTCCATTCTGGAGCGAGAGTATTACTGACTGTCACTTATCACCTGTCCACCTGATATCCTCTCTCTCTCTCTCTATAGGGGAACATATGAAGGGACCTCTTAGGATCAAAACATTTTATAAAGAAATGTGTCAATGCATCAGATCTGCAAAATTTTGACCCTAGAGATATAGGTTTGCCTGTTATGTTTCCGAAAATCCAGCCTGGAATTGTAGATAAAAAAAAAGAAGACATCTTTGGGTTTTGGGGTCTGTGGGGCTAAAATGTCATCACATGGTGGTCCGTGGCTCAAATTCTGAATAAATAGTGGGCCCTGGTATGAAAAGGGTTGAAAACCCCTGCTGTAGTGTGAATGGTCACTCAACACCAAGTAGAATCCTCATATGTCTGTATTGCAACATTTTGTTGTGGAAATCAAGGCCCTGATGATCATCGTGTCACACTTAAGAAGTGAAAATAGCTGATCGGCACGATCAATATCTTGTAGATTGGCTAGTTTGTTTTTATATTAGGAAAGGTGTTGGGGCATACAGGGTTTCTAACCGGCAGCAACGTGTGAGGACCAGGGGTGTAGTGGAGAGGGGATGCGGGGGGACGGTGTCCCCCCACTTCTCACATCTAAGATATTTTTGAGGCAAAAGTAGGCCTATCTTTTTTGTCTTGTCATTTAACTTTTATGGGTCCAATTAGGCATTGTAAACAACCTTTCTCAACATGCTATACTTGTTTTAATAGCGTGTCTGTGTGTGTTGTGAATTCCACTCATTTTCAATATTTTGCTATGTCATTAATATAGCTTAGAGATGTTGTGTGGACATGGTAAAAAGTCCCCCCCCCATTCTGTGTTTCCTAGAAATGGAGATCAAGATGTGTTTCACCATGTTAATGAGTTTTCTTTTTTCTGAGAGTGTACAAATGGAACCAAATGGACCCGCTTTTGGTTCACATTTGTACACTCTCAGGAAAAAAAATATAAAATGGGTGGAATTCCCCTTTAAGAGGCGTCCCCCACTTCTAAAAGTACCACTACAACACTGGTGAGGACTCAAGTTCAAACTAGAGCTCTGGTCTATAAAATATCCAGACCTCACCCTCTATATAAGAACTCACTTTGAGACTGACAGGCTGGTATGGTAAGCATTGCCATAATTAGGCCACATAGCTCTGAAATGTGAAGCAATTAAGAGCATACACACACACTGGGTAATCTTACGTCACATACAGTAGTAGGATATGGCCAGAGGCAACTCCTTGGATTCCAGGACCTTTTTTTTTTAGAATGTCAGTGACCCATTTAAACTTTGTTTTCCTTTTTCTCCCCCTGCATGCTGCTCACTCATTCTCTCATCAGGTATTTGGTTCAGACAGACAGGGAGCATAATGTTCTCACTCACACGGGAGCAGACCAGGGCCGGATCTAGAGCGGGGGGCAGGGTGGGCAGGGCCCAGCCAAATGTGCACCCTGTATGCCCACCCAATGAAAGGTAATATCAGTGGTTTTCAATTCATCAGTGGACCACCAGTGGTCCTTGAGAGAGTTGTGGAAAGTTGGTTAACATGCAGATGTAACTCTTTGAGAGCGTAAAAATGAAATCAAAAATGAAATTCATTTTTACGCTCTCAAGAGTTAAACTATTCATCAACAGAATAAGTCTACACAACTAGAGAATGTGGAAGATGAATCCTCATTTTGATATGTATGTTTGACTGTTTTGTTTCTCAAATCCAGTCTGGTATTGTGGACAAAATCAAAATAAATATTTGGTTTTGGGGTCTGTGGGACTAAAATGTCATCAAATGGTGGTCCGTGGCTCAAATGCCGAATAAATAGTGGGCCTCGGTGTCAAAAAGATTGAAAACCACTGCTACATATGAAAAACTTTGGAGTTGCCCACCCTGCCATTCTTCGTGCCCACCCTAGTAGAGCTGGCTAAATCCGGCCCTGGAGCAGACTGATGTTGCTGTTACGACTCTCGGTCTGTCTATCTTACCTATCTGTCTGTCTGTCTGTCTGTCTGTCTGTCTGTCTGTCTGTCTGTCTTGCTTGTCTGTCTGTCTGTCTGTCTGTCTGTCTGTCTGTCTGTCTGTCTGTCTGTCTGTCTGTCTGTCTGTCTGTCTGTCTGTCTTACCTGTCTGTCTGTGTGCCTGTCTGTCTGTCTGTCTGTCTGTCTGGGTAATACAATCTCTTGGGCAGATGGAAAACTCTCTAGGCCGGGGGAGGAGAATTAGACGGATGGAGAGGTTTCTAGAAAACAGCTAGGGGAATATGGAACTAGTCAGTCACCACACACACACCACACACACACACACACACACACACACAGACACACACACACACACACACACACACACACACACACACACACACACACACACACACACACACACACACACACACACACACACACACACACACACACACACACATGCAGGGCTCCTCTCCGGCCAGCGTTCAAGTCTCCTGCTTACTCAATGGAGCATTCATCTTTCCACAGACCGCAAACATGAGCCCTATAGGCAGGCAGACGACGTCGCTGTAGTAGGCTAACCAGTGAATCTTCTCCTCTAAGCAAATAAGTGAGCAGGGAGGGAAAAATGACTGGAGAATAGATCAGCTCGCCGGTGACTAAGTATTCAAATATTAATGTAATGACCTAATGCTATTTCCTTCTTCGCATAACTTTTTTTTTGTTGTTGAATAACTGCCCATGTGTGTCTCTCTACTATAGACATTGAAGTGAAATGTGATCCAGCAGAGAGACCCATGGGGATGGTATAGGCTACTGTAGCCCTACAGTATAGTAGTCATGGGTTTTCAACCTTTTTGATACCAGGGCCCACCATTTATTCAGCATTGGAGCCACGGAGGACCGGCATTTGATGACATTTTAGCCCCACAGACCCCCAAAACAAACGATTTATTTTGCTTTTGTCCACAATAGTACAGAATATTTTAACTCTTGAGAGTGTAAAAATGAAACCAAATGGACCCGCAAGGGTCCATTTGGTTTCATTTATACGTTCTCAAGAGTAACATCTGGTCGTCCAACTTAGCTGGGGACCACCTGGAACCCTCTCAAGGACCACTGGTGGTCCCCGGACCACTGGTTGAAAACCCCTGTTATAAGCCATATAGCCTAGAGTAGTGCTGTGGGCCCCATGCCCTTTAATATTATATAGGAGACTGAAATTATGTTGCCTAGCCCTACAAATGAAATGTACGTATAGTGCAATGACATGCATGCTTTCATTTCATGTGCTGTAGTTTACATAGTAGTCTACCAGTATTAATTGTATAATAACAATAATAAAAGTAGGCTGTTTGTTGATTAAAAAAGGGTAGAAATATGACGTGTGAACGAATTGACCACAAATATCCCTGCTCAAAAAAAAACATCCTATAGGATTCCTCCTATAAGATTTTCGAACAAATCCTAGATATCCATTGGCAATCCAACATGAATGATCCTATAGGACCTATAGGATCCTATATATAGGATAAGAGCCTATATGGTATAAAATGGTATAAACTCCAATAGGATTCCTATAAGAATCATAATGGAAACCTATCTATCTAATAGGATTTTTTCCAAAATCCTAAAGGACTTTTCTATTGAAATCATATATATATATATATATATATATATATATATATATATATATATATATATATATATATATATATATATATATATATATATATATATGACTACTAGGGATAGGCATCTTTTTTTTTTTTTTTTTTTTTTTTTTTTTTTTTTTTACAAAAAAGGTCTACGGGGATAACTGGTAAGAGAAATGCTATTTATAAAGTTGCTGTTAGGCTGAGTAACGTTAGTCAGAAATAGACATGCAAGTGAAGTAACTCGAGAGTGCAAAGATTTGTTCCAATGTCTGTTCTCTCTACTCGGAGTCGAATGAGTTAAAGGGGAATTCCACCCATTTTCATTTTTTTACTGAGAGGATAGGCTACAAAATGTGAACCAAATGGACGAAAAAGGAGTCTGAAAGAAAAATCATCATCATTAACATGGTGAAATACATCTTGATGATGTCATCAGATGCCTATTTCACCATGTTAAGGATCTTTTCAAACCTCCATTTTTAGGAATTGGGGGAACTTTTTCATCATGTCCACACAACATCTTATATTAATGATATATTAAAATGGGTGGAGTTCCCCTTTAAGACTTTTTCCCCCTTTTTTGCAGGCTGTCAGTCGGTCCCTGGTTCAGATTGATAGCGTGCCTACGCCGTAGGCTATATTGGCCCTGGCAGGAGGGGGAACGGACGGTATATACCTGGACGATCTGCCTGGGTTGCATGGCCAGCGTGGGGAAGTTTCCACGGCCGTGGATGGGGATGGCTTCCCCCAGGATGGAGTCCAGCCGCTGCACCTGATCCCAGGACAGCACGCAGAACCGCCGCGTCCCGTCCGAAGCATCACCGCAAGACATGGAGGAACTGATGGAGGGCGACGGGACCACAACTCAGCAGAAAAGAACACTTTAATAAAAAACAAACGAAAACAGGTGGCGACGACAATATCCTCCTCTCCTCTCGACTGGAAATGAAAGGTCTTTGAAATGTAAAAAAAAATAAAAAAATAAAAAATAAAAACTGAAAATTTCCTGGGATTTTCCCCCTTTTCTTTCCTTGCGTCGGATGATACCAGTCAGGATGGTCCAATATAACTAGAGATTTAAAATAATAATAATAATAATAAATAGAATAAAATATAGCTTCCCACCCCCGTTGCGTACTGATGCGCAAAATGACACCTATAATAAAGGTGAGAAATCGATGAGCCTGAGAATAAAGTGACTTGTTTAAGGCAGAGAGTGGGGTAGTAGCTGCAGCAGGCAGGCTGTCTGTCTATCTGCTCCGCTTGCAAAGAGCACATTCATAAAATCCTTCCAGAGCAGGCTCTCCGCCTGCATAGCCTCTCCGATTGGCTGCTGACTGTCAGAGCCTTGGAAATAGACAGAGTTGCGCCAACTCCGTTCACTTCATGGGGCCAGTCTCTCTACATAGACTTCTGTTGGATAGTGACATGAATAGTGACAGCCGGAAATTACTGAATGCATTGGAGCCTATGGAGCCTTGCGCGAGTACGTGAACCACGTGACCACGCTGTTTTCTGACCCCTCAATGTCGCAACTCTTCTACTGGATGGCTCTGCTGACTGTCGCTTCTGCGTTGACGGACTGTAGCCCCGCCTCTTTGAGGTCCTCGTGCAGGTCCCATACTATACATAGAGCAGGGGTTTTCAACCTCTTTGACACCAGGGACCACCATTTATTCAGCATTTGAGCCACGGATCACCATTTGATTACATTTTCACCTAAAGACCTAAAACTAAAGAATTCTTTTGGTTTTGTCCACAATTCCAGGCTGTATCTGGAAAACAAAACAGTGTTCTTAATTAAGTGGTGCTAATTCAGATGATGAATATTTTAACTCTCAAGAGTTACATCTGGTTAACCAACTTTCCATCATTTAGCCTGGGGACCACCTGGAAGCCTCTCAGGGACTACTGGTGATCCCCGGACCACCTGTTGAAAACTCCTGCATAGAGTAATAAGGTTGGGACCTTATTACGGCTCATGCTGCTGCGATTGGCCAGCCAGCTGGTTGTCAAGACTGCAGCCATGCAGTCTTATTTCTGAGGTATTTCTTAATAAATATTAAAAAAAAAAAAAAAAAAAAAAAAAAAAAAAAAAAAAAAAACTATAATAACACGGCCGAAGCTCACAAAAAACTAAATTAGTTAAAGGGGAAGTCCACCCATGTCATTAGTATACCCTAGAGGTGCTGGGTGGACATGATGAAAAAAAAGTTCCCCCATTCTGGTTCCCAAGAAATGGAGGTCTAAAGAAAACCACTAACATGGTGAAACATCTTGATGACATCATTAAGATGTATTTTCACCCGTTATTTTCACCCGTTTGGTTGCAACCCATTTGGTTGCATTTGTACGCTCTGAGAAAAAATGTTGAAAATGGGTGGAATTCCCCTTAAATCAAACTAATTCATTTTATTGATTGAACTAAATGATTTTTTAAAGGATTTGAGAAGGAATTTTCTTATCATGGGGTATGTCATTTAACTTTATCAATAAATGCACAACAACTCTGTCTGACATCCACGCAACTCATGAGAACCTTCGCCTGACCAACTTCAAACTTTATACATGTAGCAGGTGGCTACAGCCTCTGTCGTGATGGCCTCGAAAAACCAATATCTGCCCCCGGACCAAGGGGATGTCCTCTTGGTCTAGTGGTTAAGATGTTGGACTTTCACGCGGGAGACCCGGGTTTGAATCCCGGGCGTTACATTGGTGCCGTGACCCGGATCGGGTTTCCCCGTGGAAGGAGGTCAAAAGGGAGGTGAGTGTAGCAGGTGGCTACAGCCTCTGTCGTGATGGCCTCGAAAAACCAATATCTGCCCCCGGACCAAGTGGTTAAGATGTTGGACTTTCACGCGGGAGACCCGGGTTCGAATCCCGGGCGTTACATACAGTACATGCCAACACTTTGTTCCATGCCAACACGCAAGAGTGTACTGCCCGGCTTTTGAGTCAGCCAGATACATGGTTGTCCAGATACTAGAGTTCTCAAACTCTGCCCGAACCCGACCAGGCCCGACCTGACATTTTTACTCAGTGTAGAATGCTCAAATTCGACCCAAACCCGACTAGGCCCGGCCCGACCCGAGATTCTAGGGCCGGGCCGGGCTTTGGGCTTGATCAGTTAGGGCCCAGCCTCAATTTTCAGGCCCGTTGAGAACTCTACCAGACAGCAAAAAAAGGCTCTGGTAGGGATCTATCTGCCAGTGGACCTGGCACCTCTGCAGCTTCTGCCTGAGCCAATTAATTGCCATAACAACCCCACAGCCACACCTGCCATTAATCACCCCACAATTCTCGCTCAGTTTGCACTCTTCAGACAGACAGATATATGGAGAGGCCAACACTGTTGTGCAATGAAGCACAAGGCCTTTATAGATTATTTTATAACACTAAAAAGTAATAAAGTAGTAGTACAGTAGGCAATATAAAATAATTGGTAAGATAGTAGGCCTAAACTCATGTCAATTACAGTCCAGCCTCGACACCCAGGCTTTCATTTTCGTCCGCATTGTGCGAAAACGGAAATCTTGGACTAATTTGTTACAGTGACAGTGGCCTAGAGGGGGGAGTCAACTTCAGGGTGGGCGTCGCTCTAAATGATGTGACGTAGAACAGCAGTGGGGGGCGGGGGAGGGGCCGGGGATGACGACACGTTGGTGAGATCAAATCAGATCAGCTCATCTGTCGTGGAAATCTCACGGCACCCCGCCCCCTCCTACTGTAGGCCCAGACTAATCACAGTGTGACCCATGTGTCCCTCTTGACCAGAGGTGGGCAATTATTTTTCCCATGGGGCCAAATGAGATCCATAAAATATTGTGGAGGGCCAAGACTAAAGGCCGAACTAAAGTCTGCCAAGCATAGTTCAGCCAGGGCCCTCAATTTATTCAGTATTTGAGCCACAGAGGACGACCATTGGATAACATTTTAGCCCCACAGACCCAAACCTAAAGATTTCTTTTGGTTTTGTCCACAATACCAAGCTGGTTTCACAAACAAAACAGGCAAACATGAATGGAAAAATTACCAATTTTTACATTCTCAGGTTGTGTAGACTTGGGCTAATTCAGATGATGAATATTTTAACTCTTGAGAGTGTAAACATGAAACCAAATGGACCCGCAAGGGTCCATTTCGTTATAAATGAAACCAAACGGACCCTTGCGGGTCCATTTGGTTTCATTTTTACGCTTTCAAGAGTTAAAATATTCATCATCTGAATTAGCCCAAAGTCTACACATTCAATCAGAGAATGTAAGATTGTAAGATAAGATCATTTTTGTTATCCTGTTTTGTTAACCAAATCCAGCCTGGAATTGTAGACAAAAACAAAAGCAATCTTTAAGAAAGTTTTGGAATCTGTGGGTCTAAAATGTCATCAAATGGTGGTCCTCTGTGGCTCAAATACTGAATAAATAGTGGGCCCTGGTGTCAAAACGGTTGGCCTTACTCTTACTTTCATCCTGAAATTAAATAAATATTACGCAGACTTTAGTTCAGCCTTTAGTCTTGGCCCTCCACAATATTTTATGTATCTCATTTGGCCCCTTGGGAAAAATAATTGCCCACCCTTGCTCTTGACTATGGGATCGTAACCATATAGCCTACTGCTCAGAAACAGCAACGCCTTCAGTGTGACAGTGGTTATGTACACATCCTCCTCTCTTCTCTATTACTCACATCCTACAAATTACCGTAGCCTTTACAATTCAACAGCTTAGTCCAATATCAGGGAACCTCGTTTTTTTGTATTATTTTGTAACTGTATTGGTATCCAAGGCTAATAAAGTCAAATAATCAGTCAAACTATTTTCAGATAACATGCAAATGATACTATATGTGTTTGACACGTAGGATATTCCTGTCATGATGCGTTTTATTTGACCTTTATTTACCCAGGCTGTGTTTGCAAAGTGTGTAGGCTCTGATGTAGCTACGCCCTAGGCTTTGCAATCACATAGTTATTACGCATATATGCAAAGCTCCGAGGTTCCCAAAGACAACCATCACTTTCTCCTGATGGGAGACTGAGCAAGCTCCACTTGAATGGCTGGTGGTGGAACTAAACACCTTGTTCCGCTTCGAGATTAAACGCCTAGTTCACAGCTAGTCCAGCAACTGTTTGTAGAGGGAGGAGGGGAATACCCACCTTTACTTAAAGCTCTATTGTGTACTTTGTGTTTGTGTTGTGTTATGCTGTCCAATCTGGTACACTACAGTAACCTATATGTTATATAAGAAGTCTGCATGCACACTTGAGACTATTCAGGAGCTCCTATAATCAAGGTCTTATTGGTTATTAAGTGTGTTTGAAAGCAGGACTATAACATTTACAGCTGCACTAGGCCTTTGTAACTTTTCATTCTGACTCAGATTTGATCCCGAGTCTCCTATACAAAGTAGTACGGAAGAAAAAAACAACCAAATGATCCAGCACACAAAGGTACAAACTGTAAAAATGGGAATAGATTTTTTTTTTAAATTAAAAGTCAACTGCCAACATGTTTTGACCAAGTTAAAAACATGATGATGATCAGGGCTAAAACAAGTGCTATTTTTATTGCAAGGTAGCCTATATGTATAGGGTCGATGGTGTTACAATTACATTGTGATGATGTGATCAGATCAGAAGTATTTGTAGGCCTACAGTACATTTTACACTTTGATTCGGTGTGCATCACATGGAAACAGTAAAACGTATATGTTTTGCTGATTCCATGCAAGGGCCTACAGGTGGGATTCGAACCCTCGGCCAGCTACAGCGAGGTCTGAGCCATGACATGTCAGCCAGGTGAGCTCCAGGGGTGTCCCATGAAAGTATATAAATAAAAAGCCTCCACTCTTGCAAAACCAGTTTGCGATTGCACATATTATTATCTACAGTACAATTGGCCTATTTGAAGTAGATACGGCAGCGAGTCGACTATTAAAAACTTCTAAACGTTGCATAATTCGTATATTAGCTTATCATAGACAATGAATGGCTGCAGCTGATACAGGCAGCTGTTATCGCTGCCTTGTTGTTTGAGCAAATCAGTGGAAAATTTTAAACCCACAACCACATCAATAAACATGTTTTGAGTGTGATTGTGCGGGTGCCAGCAATGGCTCTTGATCTCACTTTGATTAACAATTAAAAAGGCCCACGATAACACCCGATACCCTTTCAGTTTTTCCATTTGCCTTTGGATGCATTATTGGAGTCATTTTCTTTCCACATGGCCTCCTTATCGGGGGCAGATAAAAAAAAAAAGAAATTCCACTGGTATAGGAAGAGAGGATTGGATAGCATTTTTTTTATTAAGTGCACAGAGGACACCTGATACATAAATCTGAAAGGAGACGTGATGTACACTACAGTAAAACGATGTACAGACCATGCAGCATGCCGGGCTCACTTCCATGCAGTGTTGCCAACATGGTTGACGCATTTGTTGCTATATTTAGCTTTTTTTCAGACACCCCTAGTGCCAAAATTAGTGGAGAAACTCCTGGCGGAAAATTTAGTGCTTTTTTTGCTGGTGAGTTGGGGTGAAATTGGTTGACAGGCGCCAGAGATAAAACCCCTGTTTTTCACCATTTTTCCTCCTATGATAGAGTCCTCCTTCCTTCCTAGAAAGGATCATTGGTAACCAAATGGACCCTTTTAGATCTGTAACCCTTGAGATCGTAAAAAAGGAAACCAAACGGACCCTGGCATGAAAATGGTTGAAAACCACGTGTTGTAGCGCATTCTAGTGAATTTTGGAAGTGCCACTAGTGCATTTTGGATTTTGGCGGTTGGCAACACTGCTTCCATGCCCTGCCTTGTGTTCTTCAAGTCAGCCTCAGACATGAGAGGCTGTATTTTAAAAACATATCCCACTGCTGTGTACGTACGTGTGAGTGTGTGTCCATGTGTGTGTATGGTTTATTGGGCACAGCACTGTTAATGCTACTTGACCTGAGAATCCCACTGTTTGCTTTAGTGTGTTTAACAGACAGTTCAGTACACATGTCATCTCAGTGCACCCGTAATATATTTTATAATTGTTCAAAGTTCACAAGTCATGTTTGACTTGTGTGTATCTCTGTTTAGTCTTTAGTGCACGGTGCAGTAATAACACAGCAACACAAATTGTAAACACCTTTATACCAAGTCTTTCACATGGGTTTACATTGTGGCTACAGGTCGTAAAAGTAGCCTTGGGAAGCATGCGGCTATAGTGCAGGACGCTGCAGGGACTTCATGTAAAACTATATCCCCAAGCAATTAAGGTACACTCCCCAACTCCAACCATGACACACACAAAAACACCTAGCACTGCCTGTAAAATATAACCAATTAGTTATTACGATGAATGTTGTGGAGTTGGAATGGAGGTTCTAGCTAAAAGTATGAAGAACTAGTTACCGTGTTATGTACTGTTTCTGTCAATTATTAGTTGTTTATTAATGTATTAAGCCATGTAATAAGTGGGATAACACCCTTCAAACCACCCTAATAACTGACCAAGGTGCAGCCGGTGTCAGTTATTAGGAAACAACTCACCCTTACTTACTTCAAGACATGTTTACCTGAACGATCCTTGTTGACAGACATCCTGTACTCAGGCTACAGCAGCAGGTTGTACTTGTGCTTCTTTTAACCCAAATAAACCCAAATAGGGTTTATATTTGTCCAGTATTGGATTATTGATGTGCATTACACACTCTATGGGGGTGACCCCCGTCAGTTACAAGTAATGGTCTTCACCAGCAGTGAAAATAGTGCACTGAAAATGAGAACATTAGCCTGTAGAACAGAGTTGTTTAATGATTTCAGTTAAATTATCTCTTAAATTATCTAAAACAGGGTTGAATGAGCCTGTTATCATATTGCATCAAAGAAGTCAGAGCCGGCATGCTGTCTTTGTGCAGCTCTGCAGAAGCAGTGCTTCACAAAATAGTAAAATCACACAAAGCAGGGTAATTTAAAAACATGGGGCCTCATGCACCAACCGTTCTTAAGAGGAAATTTGTTCTGGCACACTTAAGTTAGTTTTTAAGAACATTTTGGGATCCCTCAATGTTTTCTTAGCTGCGATTTGTTCGTAGGTAAGAACAAAATCTACGCACACTGAGGAGGACTCTTAGGGTGCCTTTTTTGTTCGTAAATGCAATCTGAAAAGAAAAGGGAAAAAAGCACCCTTTACATGATGTGTAAAGTCTGGTGTGAGGACCCCTCAAGGGGTTGAGTGCTGCATCACACACACACAGGTGTGACTGCCGTGGAGTCATGCAAAACCACACCCACTTGGGTAAAGCACAGGAAGGAGAGGGAATTCCCAATGCCTTATATGGGAATCGGTGGGCGGTTCCCTATGGTAATTTCGATGCAAATTAGGATAGGTGAAGAACTGGCACACCCCTTCAACTTACAAGGATTTGGAGTCATCATCATAAGAACAAATTTTACGAACAAAATACCTACTTAAGAACGCTCCATGAATCATCATCATCATCATCATCATCATTGCAAAAACAAACAAACAAAATCAAATACAAGCAAACAGACAATAAACCCCTTTCTCAGCTCCTCCCCTCTCTGCCCCGTCGCCATCTTGCGGAGGAAGAAGACCACAACAAAGCCAGGAACCAACGTGTTAGAGCGGAGCGGCTTCATTTCCAACGATGGACCCGACAGGACATTTATCCACTTTGGAGATAAAAAGATACGAGGAAAAGATAAAGCTCATTGGTGTTGATCCTTGCAAGATTAATAAAAGTGAATTAAGCATGAAGAAGGACTTATATCCATCGCTCCAGTACTCTGATGTAGTCAACTACCTTGTTTTCACGCATAGCATACACCACCGACCAGTTCATGGCGTACAAAAGTCTAGATGCTTACAACTTCTTCACGGCTGGCTGGATTAGAGAACCACTTTTAGTTGTTCTCAATGACATCCACGTTATCCTTGCAAGGGTGAGTTTATTAGTATATATGTTTCCATTTACTTTGTCAGTGGCCTGGTGGTTAGAGTGTCCGCCCTGAGACTGGGAGGTCGGGGTTCGATTCCCGGTCGGGTCATACCAAAGACTCTAAAAATGGGACCCAATGCCTCCCTGCTTGGCACTCAGCATCAAGGGATGGATTGGGGGTAAGTCCCTGCGATATACTAGCGTCATGTCCAGGGGGTGTACTTGTACATCAAGCTGCCTCACGCTACAGAAACAGGAGATAGGCTCCTGACCTATATGGGCCGCAATGGCTCAGCTGGGCCTCCTGACATCATGGCCTGGCAAGGCTACTTACTTACTACTTACTTTGTCTGAACTTTTCAGAAAGATGCCCAAACAGTGTTGCAATGGCCACCATGCCTCAAAACTATGACGTTGGTAATACTAATAACTAATCGCCATGAATGCAATTCAAACATGCTGTACTTGTGCTAAAACGGTGTCGAAAAGAATGTATCATAGCATACGGCCGTCAGTCGTTTACCAACCGTCATTCATGTTTT
This sequence comes from Benthosema pterotum, assembly GCA_039105355.1. NCBI lineage: Eukaryota > Metazoa > Chordata > Actinopteri > Myctophiformes > Myctophidae > Benthosema > Benthosema pterotum. The sequence continues at coordinate 46,568,729 of CM076967.1, forward strand.
CTGGAATTTGGGTGAGGGTAGATTCCTATAAGGAGGCATTATAAGCTAAATTATATTGATATCGGAGCAATACTGTCTCTTTTAACAACTGCTGTCTCTAACAACAAAGGCTGAAAAAAGAGTAGCTGTGTGAGGATTGGTGTTTGTTGACATTAGTGTTTGCACAATCAACCCAAAATGTGGAGATTATCACGTCACCAGATAGAATGTACCACCGAAATAACTAGATCCTGTCCTATGTGCCTATCATGAGAATAGACATGTTTGCCCTTCTTCAATATACAATAAAAACTAGAATATTCGCAATTTAACAATTGCAAAGTGTGGTTGCCGTTGTCGCTTGCGTCGCCCCCCCCGCAAGTTCCAGTACCCAATTACAACGTGAACTTGTTACGTCATCCCCTGGATCACGTGGAAGTAATTTGGAGGGCATTTATTCCCCCCAAATGGCGTTTTTTTTTTTTTTTTTGCAACAAATGGTTACATTTTGTGCGTTTGTGGCGCCCGCTATGGTTGAAAATGGAATTGCTTTTGGGCCTCTGTTGAAGGGCTCAGCCAAGACCTGTGATTCAAATTTGGGGTGGATTGGATATTTTTTACAAAAAATAGTTACATTTCGTGCACTTGTAGCGCCCCCTATGGTTGAAAATGGAATTGCTCTCTGCTATCTGTTGAAGCCATCACCCTAGACCTGTGATTCAATTTTGGGGTGGATTGGACATTCGGTGCATGAATTGTGGCCTTTTCTGTAAAATAGGCCCCTCCCACTAACTTCGGAAGGCTATTGCGGCCTAACGATACGTGATATCAAAATTCTGCCAACGCTGTTTTCATCGGATAGCTCCAGAGATCATGTGTACCGATTTTCGTGAGATTTGGACAAAATATGCAGGAATGGGGGCAAAAAGTGTGTTTTGGAGAAAACTCAAAATGGCGGAAAATCTATCCTGACGCAAATGGGCGTGGCCTATATGGGGAGATGCGTCATGATCCAAGGAATCCATGGAAAAAAGAATTTTGATTCTACGACCTACGGTTCAAGAGTTATAGGCCAAAATGTACAGTGACCAGTTATAGCGCCACCATCTGGCCGAACGATAACGTAATTATATATGTCATAAGGTAATTAATTTTTAAAATTATTGCGAACATCCTCCCTGGTTTGTGTAAGCATAGCCCTTACGGTCTCCGAGGGAAAAATATTTGAACTTCACTTTTTGCACTTTTCCATTCATTTCAATGGGCCAAAATAATGCACTAATTAATTCATATTAATTAAACTATGTAATATTTCTCTTAGCAAAATGCAAGCACACCATTCTGATTTTTTCCGCTCGATATGATGTATGGCACAAGTGCGTGCTACTAGAACTGTGCGAGGAGTAGCGGGACGAAAAAAGTGAGCGGAACCGGAATAATAATATTTATTAAACTACTTGTAATACAAGAGTCTGGTTGCCCTTCGGGCAACCACACTATGGGTGCATAAACTTTAGCCTATCCATAGTGTCTTGAGTGATTGGGATACAGTAGCTGAGAGATGACGCAAGAACCCTACTATACTTCTAGAATATATCTATCTTTAACATAAGTAGAGCATTGGCTCTCAAAGTGTGCTCCTTGGACCCCCAGGCGTCCTTGAGGTAGTTCCAGCTAAATGGCTCAAGGCTGATATGTAGGAACCAAATGAACCCTTATGGCTCTGTAACTTTGAGAGTATACAAATGAAACCAAACGCTGGTGGGTCCATTTGATTCCATTTTCACATGTCTCAGAGGTACAATGATATTTTAATTACAATTTATCTTATACAATCTAATGTTGTTTCCCAGAGATATAAATTGCCATTAACTGGGGTCAGCTTAGAGGTCCTTGATATGAAATACTTTGAGAAGCTCTGAAGTAGAGAATATAGCTGGAGAAAAAAACAGGCCCTTTTAGGGAAAATGAACAGAATACTTGAGTTCAAGTGTCAAAATATTGTACAATATTATCTTAAACCTTTTCAAAGACACCTTCATGGGTTGTTTGACAGGCAATGTAGTCGGTGTCAACAAACATAATGTTTAACTTTTCTATTCATGCTAATGTATGCATTTTTACTTTATTTTACATTTTTGCCTTATCTGCCACATTATTATTTTTAATGTTCTCAGGTTCTCCACTCCCAGCAACCCAGAGAAAAGGCAACCAGATGACACCGGCCATCAAGAAGGCCGTTACCTTTCTGAGCAGCGGTGAGTCCAACTGTTGACTTTTTTTTTATTTGATTATTGGATGGAAGAAATCTACCGTGAAATACCTCCATAATGTGATGCCAACATAATGGAGACTGTATATAGCATTGTTGCCAAAGGTATGGCACCTCAATCTCTTCAAAATCTGTTAGAATTTTTAATTGATCTTGATGCATGGATGGTTTACCTTGCTCAGTGTATACCTGGATTAAGAGTATGGGCTAAATACCCAAATTGAAAATTGTGATGACATTCCTGTACAAATGCTGTTTTTCTTATATTTTAAATAATATCATAATAACCATGAACTTCATTTAACACATGACCTTTTTATAATAACGAATGAATATCTGACATGCCCAGGCTATCAGAGGCAGCTAAACTACAAGTATCAGGATGGTGCCTACATCACATTTGGATCTGGACAAGTGAACACTTGGTGAGAAAATACATATTATAATTAAAGAATGTTTGTGTTATAGTATGTATGGGATGCTTTCTCCAAAACCTGCTAACTTTTAATTTCCCCCATCATCAGGTTGATTGCATTTGTCCTGAGAGCTCTTCAAGCAAAGTCCTTTGTCTTCATAGAAAAATACCTCGCTAGCAGAAGAGACGGCACACAGATTGATGAACACCTACAGGCCCGTTTTTTCAAGCAGTTTGCCAAGAGTGTCAGCCCGACAAACATTGCTCTGCTTTCATCGAGGTTACGTTGGTTGGCAAAGTACTATGGTCATCATCTACATTCTACAAAACCAACACATCAAAAATGGTGGATGGTGGGGGAATAAATGTGTAAGTGGTCCAAAACTGAGGAGTGTAGATTCATTTATTATGGAAGGTTACCAGGTAATTTCATTTGTGTTGTAAAAGATTGAAGAATTCCTGTTCTATTGTGACACTAAGTTCATCAACCAGCCATGTTGTGTAAGATCTTCCCCTAGTCATCTAATAGTAGTAGTAATAGTTTTTAATGATCAGTAGGCACTAAACACAAGGCCACTGTTTGTTTTTCTTCTTGTTGAGAAATTAAAATAAGGCAAGGAAATCATTGAACTTCATAGACTGATATGACAACATTATAGTAGTTTATTCAATGAATAGAGTTGTATTCCTGTTAAAAAAAAACTGTCAAGAGCTATTAAAACTGACCATTGTCTCTACGTGGGTTCTCTCTTTACTCCATGTCTAAACCAACAGTTGTAACTATATCTAGGATTATCAAATCACAATTTGTCACAATACTGTGTGTCCCAGTCAGGGGTCAATGCCCTGCTGGTATTGTTGTTGAGACATTAAGATTTTTCAGACAACGTTGACAGAAAGAAAGAGCTAGCTGAATGACAAAGCTCTAAAATGGTCCATATCGCTTCAGTTCAATCTAACCACTTAGTCCGAGAACAATTCTGCTTATGAAAACATACTTGTTTTTTTGTTTTAAATGTTAATAAGGTAAAAAATGAAATAGCCATGTCACCTGAAATGGATTATGTGCCATTGACATGTATGTATTTGTATCAGAACTACTTAGACTTCCAGTAGACAGAAAAATATACCATATAGGGTTTTATCACCCTTTTTACTACTTACCATCATTAATGTCACTATATATTATTAGATTATATACAAAAACAATATCCCCTATATTCTCATAATTAAAATTACTATGTGGATGTCAGTATTTACTATAAATAACATCCTCACGTTGTTATAAATCAGTTTCATGTAATGTTTATAAAAACGCTATTCTGGTTTATGACAAATGTCCAGGGTCTCTGGTTCCGTGTCAACCCAACAGAAGTAAACCATCTCCTGGAGCAGCATCTGAGTCTTTCCTGTGAAAACATCAGCTTCTTCCTTCAGGTTGTCCACATCCAGACTGAAATAGAACAAAAGAGAACAACAGGCCAGTGGCCAAGTTGAACATTTAATATAAAAATGCAGTGTGATCTTGAACCAGGAACCTTTTATCATTTAGACAGTCCCTGTAACAAATAGAATACATTGACATCATATAAACAAACTAATATAATCCATCATCTACATTGCGGTGACTACTGAAATGAAATCATGTAGCCTGGTAGTCTACCTTCAAATGGGCTTGTTTTATGTAGTTGTAGTTATGTAGGTGGATATATACTGTAAATACTGTAGCAACACATTTTAATGCATGTAGTGAGGGGTCCTGATTAAATCTTTTTAAGTTAATGTGTCCTAGAGTTGAAAAACAATGAAGACCTCCTTTTTTTTTTTTTTTTACATACTGTTAATATATACTGTTGCTTTGCTGACCCTTCATGTCAATATTTTTGAACAACATGCATTGATTGACCATCATGATGATCAAATCAATATCTCACATAATGTCAGCAGATAATGTGGATAGGCTAGTTGTCGTTTTTTTTATTTCATAATGAAATAGAAAGGATAGAATACATGTATTTTTCTGAAGTACTTACAACGTTGTGTCAATGACGACAATCTCCACATTTTTGATTAGAACTAAATAGCTTAGCACAGCTAGCTGTGCTAAGCTAGCTATACTCTACAGAGCCGTTTTACAGTATGATGAGTCTAGGGATGCAAGGCTGCCAAGAGTAACAACTGAACATCCTATATAGCCAAAGATACGTTCTGTCAAACAACATTAACTATGTGTTTAATCGGCATTTAGTACACCATCGTCAAAAGTCTGTGCCAGTCTAAGCATGACTTGATTAGCTGCAATGACGATCAGCTGGCAGCTGCGCCCAGCTTCTAACAGTACTAGGCTAGTATATACTGTAGCAGCCATTTGTTTAACTTGATAACAGTTGCATCTCTCAGGATAGCGCAAAACAAAGGGGTTATTTGATTAATAAAAAATGAACTCACCCCTGTGTTCCCCACGTCGAGGTTTTTGATGGAGAAAGCCGCAGATCAACTCCGAGGAAAAGGACATGTTTCCTACTTGCAGAACCACCAGGCCTACCTTATCTGCCTGCTTTACCAATGGATAAAGTCATAAAATCCACTAAATTGGCTCGTTTTTTTACATGGAATGATCAACAGCAATGGGCTGGATATTTTCTTAATATTCGTTTATCTCCAAAGCTGTTACATGTCCTGTCGCGTACGTTGTTTTAGCTGGAGGCGAGGGACGCCTATTTACTCCAGGGGCTCCTACAGTTGTTTACACTCCGTTGCTACCAACATCATGGCTGCGGGGGCGGAGCGGAAGAGAGGGGGCGAACAGAAAGGGGTTAATTGTGTATAAACAAATACGAAGCTATGGCAGGGAAAGTAATCAGTTAAGCTAAAACACAGCCAGGGAAAAATAGGATTAAAAGCTAGTCTATAAAAAGGTTTTATAAGAAGTGATTTGAAATGTGGAACTGACTCAGTCAGCCTAATTTCCTGGGGCAAAGCATTCCATAGGGTGGGGGCCCTGAAGGCAAATGCTGTGCGAACCAGTTGAATTTTGGTAAGGCTAGGAGTTCTTTGTTGGATGATCTCAGACTGCAGGCTGGTGAGCAGTAGGTCTGAGATGTATGCTGGAGCAAGACCTAAAGACTGGTGAGTACCGTATTTTCCGGACTATAAGGCGCACTTAAAAGCCTTTAATTTTCTCAAAAATCCACAGTGCGCCTTATAATCCAGTGCGCCTTATATATGGATTGTTTGACTGCAGGTGCTTTTATTCTGTGTTAACTGTAGTAGCTTCTATTCTCTGCGCCTTATAATCCAGTGCGCCTTATATATGAAAACAGTTTTAAAAGGTGCGCCTTATAATCCGGTGCGCCTTATAATCAGGTGCGCCTTATAGTGCGGAAAATACCGCAAAACTTTAAAATGTATTTTGAATACACCGGCAGGCAGTGTAGTGATGCTAGGATGGGTGTGATATGATCATAGTTTCTTGAAACAGTTAGGAGATGGGCAGCAGCATTATGAACAGTGGATGGATTTTGGTGTAGAGAGACTTACAGTGATCCAAGCCTGAGAAAAATGAAAGCATGAACTAGTTTTGTCTGGTCAGTGGTGGTCAGAGTGCATGGTTTGATTTTGGAAATATTTCTGAGATGGTAGAAAGATGTTTGAAGAACTTCATTTATGTGTTTGGAAAACAAGATCTAGGTAAAAAAAAAAAAATGACGCCTATGTTTCTGACAGTGGGTTTGGGGATTGTTTGTAATGGATAATAATCTAGTATGTTGTAAACAAACAGTATGTAGTAGTAATAGTAATAATGGAAGACAACGCAGAAGTGAGGTTAAATTAGCTTGTTTATTTTATGTGAAAAGTAGGGATTTTTATTTTAGGTAAAGATCAGGATATTTTATTCATTTATTATTTTATAATGGTTGGGGAAATTTCCCTTAACTGTATAGCTAGTTCTAGATAAACATAAACATATAATACATATACTGTTAGTTTGTATCTCCAAGGCTTAGCCTGCCAGTTGATTGACTTTTGACGGGTCGCTATCAGCCACTATACCTGTATTTAAATTATTTGCTTGAGAATAGTACTAAACAAGTAATGTACAATTTGTTGGGCTATAATGTCGCCGCAAAATCTAGACGCTGAGTCATATGGACTTTGTTAGGATGGACGGCTTCAACTTGTGCAACGTGCACTGTATGTTGTTTTAAAGTTGTGCAATGTGTTATGTTAAATATGCTGATCTCACTAATAGCACGTGAACATACTGTAGTACAGCAGACTATTCCAAAGTTTGGGGGCAGCGACCGTGCAAGCTGAGTCACTGAGGTTGTGAGTAATATGTACATATGTACAGCGTACACTACATAACTCAGGTACACACCAAAAAACTTGACTCAGCCTTCTCTGTCGCTGCCACTAAACTTTATATTTGCATGGTCACCAGCCCCACATTTCCAACTGGAAAAGTTGCTACAATTTTATATCAATATATGGGTATCATCAGTGTTGTAGTGGGACTTTTAGAAGTTAAAAAAATGAACTATCCCTTTAATAAATGAAAAGCTTTACTTGTACTGCACTCTGTGTATTAAAGCTAGAACGGCGTGTGTTAAGCACCATGCAGCAGCATCGAGAACAAGGCCGAGGGAACAATAAAGTGTCTCACATAACGTATGGCGTATGAGAGTGCGCGTATTTTCCGAAATGTCCGTAAAAAAACAACATCGCCGTCTCACCCAGGTGACTCACCAGGCTCCTGAGTGGCTGAACAGCCTGAACGCGGCCGGGTGCGGCGGAAACACGGATCTCCTGCTGTCGCCATGGAAAGGACCATTTCAAATCTCATGATGTCAACATAATCCTGTTCCCGTGGCAACAGCATCCACGGTTGTCGGGCAGCCGGGGGACAGAGGCCACTCTGGGCGGTATATAGGTCCTAGCAGGTGCCGAGGTGAGACGCCTGCGTCACCGTGGCTATAAATAACCAGCCGCCATGTGGCACTTCCCCTGAAAATGAAACATTTGGAAGTAGGGGGGGGTAAAAACAATAAAAGACGACTAAATGTCAAACCACTTGACATTCTCAGGTTCCCGTATAGCTCACTGCCTTGTGTATCAGTGAGACCACAGTGCATGGGTGACTCTGTGATGATTGTCAGAAAAACAACCAATTTTCAGTTACTGCTCATGCACTGTATATTCACCTATTTTCCATCTTACTACCGGCAGGGGTGGGCAATTATTTTTTCCCAAGGGGCCAAATGAGATACATGAAATATTGTGGAGGGCCAAGACTAAAGGCTGAACTAAAGTCTGCGTAATTTTAATTTAATTTCAAGATAAACGTAAGAGTAAGACCAACCATTTTGACACCAGAGCCCACTATTTATTCAGTATTTGAGCCACGGACCACTATTTCATGACATTTTAGCCCCACAGACCCCCAAAACTAAAGATTTCTTTTGCTTTTGTCCACAATACCAGGCTGGATTTTACAAACAAAACAGGATAACATGGATCAAAAAAAATCCACCATTCTTTTACATCCTCTGATTGCATAGACTTTAGGCTAATTCAGATGATGAATATATTAACTCTTGAGAGCGTAAACATGAAACCAAATGGACCCGTGAGGGTCCATTTGGTTTCATGTTTACGCTCTCAAAGAGTTACATCTGGTTAACTAACTTTTCATATTTAACTGGAACTCCCTGAGTCCCTCGAGGACCACTGGTGGTAATATTTTCACTTTGTTTTGTTTTACTAATTTAATACTCTACTTAGTCCATACTAACTACAGCATTAAAAAAGCAACAACAGCAAATTGGAAACGTTATTCAAGATTGTAGATCTGCTACGTTTGCTACCGTTTTGGACCTTGGTTTCCATCTGGCAGAGGCAATATTGTTTTCAACCATTGATTTCCTCAATCAATGGTTCTCAAACATTTTTGTCGAAATTAGAGTCTTGGTCGAGTGGAGACGTTATCACAGTATGTCCAAAAGTGTTACTTTCCATGACTTTAAAAAGAGCATCTCAAGAAGCAGATCTACAAGCTCCCACCGTGTTTTTATATGCTTTCATATGCTTTTGTGTGACGCTGTAGTATGATCAATTAGCAGGAAAATCTACAAAATAAAAACACATAAGAGAGTTACAGGCTTATATTGTTGCCCCACAGTAACAATATAATAAGCCTCTAATTACTCTATTTATGTGAGCTTTATAATGGACCAATCAGTATTCACACAGATTATCCGTCCCAGCAAGCAGATGGACAAATTAGTGACTTGATTTGGGCCAGATCAAGTCAAAACAACACTAGTCAGATCTTGTCAAAATATCACAAGATTCAACATGAAGACGTGAAGATCATCCCCATGAGTATTAGCCCTGAACGTCATCGCCAGAGTCACTGGCAGGGGCGGATATAACATGTCTCATTTGGGGGGGCAAGAGAGCATGTTGGAGGGGCAAGAGAAAATGGTATGGGGGTGGCTTCATTGCCCGTGTCGCGATGAAGGTGCACCCATACCATTTTCGGTTCCAGGACTTTTATTAGCCAAGTAAAGCATCAATAATAACATCGGTTGTTGTTGAAGTTGCAACAGACACGCAGCATGCATAAAGCTAAAGGTCTGACTCAGAGAGTTTTCTGTTTTCAATGATGAAATGCTGTTGGTTTAGCAGTGACACAGCTGTAGTTAGTTAGTAGCAGTAGTAGTGTTTCAAATCATTTTAAATATAAGCACTTTAATTTGAAATATTTTGGGTTGTTTTGCATGCCATCTTATTTAGTGGTGGGGCAGACTGGGTATTTAGGGGGGCATTGCCCCCCCATACCCATGCCTAGATCCGCCCCTGGTCACTGGAGGACATCTTCATAATGTCTTCATGACGCCATTGGGCTTGCAGGGATGTAAAGCCAAGTCCACATGCCATGATCCCACACCACACCAGCACGTTGTGCTGCTTAGAGACTCTCTATTGTGAGTCTAGCAGGTACAGAGAGCATGGAGGCGTTTTGTTTGATTACACCTTGAACAGATTATGTGCGAGGCGGACCCCTAATCCAGTTCCAAACAAACACTAAACATGGCCAAACAGTAGGCTAAAAGCCTGTTCCAAACATCGGGCTAATTAAAGCCTGTTCTAAACATCTCACCAAATATCAGGGTTAAGCCCGTAAACATCAGGCTAAAGCCTGTGCCAAACGAAAAACATGATTCCTGATCATTCCACGATTCATCATCCCACTTGTTGTGTTGTGGTTGCATACAAATGTTGCGTGTTACAGTGTTTGTGGTCTTCAGTTAAACAACAAAACAATAAAGTACTGTTAAGGGATTCTTTGTCTGTTGTCTTTGCCTTCAATAGTTGAGCTCCAATTCTTTTCACCCATTTTCAACATTTTACTCTTTTGTATTTTGCCCACGTCACAACATCCCTATGACGTAAGTAAAAATACAATACTACACACTGTTACAAGTAAAAGGCGTGAGTAGCAATACAAAAGTACTGGCCTCAAAATATACTTAGTAGTTAGTACCAAAGTAATACCACTCAATGTTTTTTCAAAATGTGTGAAATCTTTTCTCTCAGATAGGAGGAGCTAGGGGAACATTGGCTTCATGGTGGACATGAACGTCACATAGAGCAGTAAAAGCCAGGGCTGTAAATAGATAGTTATAAACACAGAACACGCTCTCACAATGACTAATCATGGAGAAGGCAGATAACACATGTTCAGCGTCACGCCTTAATAGCAGCAGGCCTGCGGAAGAAGGAAAGGAAGGGAGGAAGGGAGGAAGGGAGGAAGGAAGGAAGGAAGGAAGGAAGGAAGGAAGGAAGGAAGGAAGGAAGGAAGGAAGGACGGACGTCAGGGGCGGATCTAGGCATGGGCATGGGGGGGCAATGCCCACTAAATGCCCAGTCTGCCCCACCAAACACGATGGCATGCTTTTCAAATTAAAGTGCTTATATTCAAAATGATTTGAAACACTACTACTACTGCTACTAACTAACTACAGTTGTCTCACCACTAAACCAACAGCATTTCATCATTGAAACCAGAAAACTCTCAGAGTCAGACCTTTATGCATGCTGCATGTCTGTTGCAACTTCAACAACAACTGATGTTATTATTGATGCTTAAAGGTAGGGGAAGTGATTTCACTTTTGTCAGATATCACCCCCCCAAAAAAATGTTTTTCTGTTAAAATGCTCTATTATAAGGTGTGCAGACCATATATGGAGTTTCCCCCTCCCCCACGTTAGCAGAGGAGCTAATAAAAGTTCCCCAGGTGGAGGGTGAATTCTCCTCCAATCAGGATCGAGCAGCAGGTTCACATAGTGTAGCTACTGCTGTGCGCCCCTAGTGCACCAGGCTGGTACTACAGGATGACTTTCAAATCACTTACCCTACCTTTAATTCCCTAATAAAAGTCCTGTAACCAAAATGGCATGTAAGCGGCTTCATCACCCCCCCCCCCCCCCCCCCCTCCTCAAATGGAAATGTTACATCTGTCCCTGATCAGAACCACTGAAAGACACCGGGGGTGCCTAGAACTTGCTTGTGTACTGCCAGTGTCTTCGGCCAAGCTGTGACGTTCCATCCTGCTTTTTTGAATGAATTTCAATAGGCACTTCTTCCGGCCTGTTCCGGCCTGCATTTTCGGCAGTGGCCAGCTTGCAGAAAAAGCCTGCCACTGCCAAAAATACAGGCCCAAAAACAAGCCGGAAGTGTCATTGACATCCATTCAAAAAAATCAGAACGTGACGTCACAGGCAAAAACACATGCAGTGCACAAGCAAGGTCTGTAGCCTAGAGGGTCTGGGAGACTGTTTTAGTCTTAGAGACTGTACTTTTGCTTTTAATAATACAAAAATGTTCTTCCATCACTGCACATGAACAGAGGAAAGAACGGACGGACGCATGTACACTTACAGCAGTGGTTTTCAACCGTTGGTCCCGGGACCACCAGTGGTCCTTGAGAGGGTTCCAGGTGGTCCCCAGGCTAAAAGATGGAAAGTTGATTAACGAGATGTAACTCTTTGAGAGCGTAAAAATGAAACCAAATGGATTGGGTTTCATGTTACACAGGTTTCATGTTTACACTCACAAGACTTAAAATATTCATCATGTGAATAGCCCAAGTCTACACAGCTAGAGAATGTAGAAGATTAATCCGTCATTTTGATCTGTATGTTTGACTGTTTTGTTTCCCAAATCCAACCTGGTATATTGTGGACAAAAGCAAAATAAATATTTAGTTTTGGGGTCTATGGGGCTAAAATGTCATCAAATGGTGGTCCGTGGCTGAAATGCTGAATAAATAGTCGGCCCTGGAATCAAAAAGGTTGAAAACCCCTGACTTACAGGACTAGTTCACCAGTTTGGTATATCAATTCCACAATCCACACTGCTTTCACCCTGATTAATGGAAAAAAACATTGGTTGGATTCCTGAGACAATAACTTGATGACCTGTGGAGGAGACTCAGTTGAGTCCAGGACTGACCAAGCACCTGTTGAACAATGATTGGATCAGGAAAGCAACAGAAGTGAGGGGCGGCTACTATGATGTCACTGCATAATGCTAACAGACATGACCAACCACTGACATCTCTGTTTCCTGTGTCCATAGACTTCACTCTTGCCCAAGGACACTGGTTAGTGATTTATCGTAGAGCTCTGGGGTCTGAACGGCAGAGCGGGGTTGGGAAGGAGCGCTTGTTTTATCCGCCGGCTACTACTAGTAGGGCGGGGCGAAGGAAGTTTTACTGAGGTTATGGTTAGGGTTAGGTTAGGTTTAGGCATAGGTTTACTGAGGTTAAGTTTAGGGTTAGGATTAGGTTTAGGCATAGCCTAGTTTTATTGGGGTTGTGTTTAGGGTTAGGTTGGGGTTAGAGTTAGACGATGCTTTATGCGGTTACTAACCCTAAACATAACCTCAGTAAAACTATGCTTCGCCCCGCCCTACTAGTAGTAGCCGGCGGATAAAACAAGCGCTCCTTCCCAACCCCGCTCCGCCGTTCATAACCCAGAGCTCTACGATAAATCACTAACCAAGGACACTTTGACATGCAGACAGGAGGATGAGCTGGGACGTGAACCGCCGACCTACAGATCATTGGACGACCTGCTCTACCTCCTAAGCCACAGTCGCAATCCAGGATGTCTCCAGTTGTTGTTGAATAGCAACACATTGCTAATGCTTTGCTTCCTGGACTTGATCAATCAGAACTACTATTAAGCCAATTTGCGTGAATCTATGGGAATGTACAGGCCTTCACATACAGTAGATTTACATGCAAGGCGATTAAGACAAGCCTTGCGGTGTCTGTTGTTACGAAGACAGAGCCATGGCTATTTTAATAATTGAGATCAATGTTTTCCTTGTTAAGGAACTATAATAGTTCATCCTAATGAAGTCCATATAGACTCTCTATATGACTCATGTACCTGTACTGTCCTTTTGTTTACAATGCTAATAATAGAAAGCACAAATGAGTCATTCTGTTTTTAAACTACTTCATGCTTCAGTTGACCGTGGGGTCCCACTGGGATCTATGGAAGATGATACTGAGAAACTGAGTCATAGCTATGATTACAATATCATCTCTGCCGGGTGGCAACCGAAAACTCAAATTCAAAAGTTGCAAAAAGCCGATCTGCCAGCTCAAAACCGTGCCACGCTTTGAGCTTGTCGATCTGCTACTTTTGTGTAACATTTCAGCATCCACATGGCTGAATCTGCCTTTTTTTCATGAGTTGAAAACAACACAGCTGGTTTAAAGGACAACTTTGTTTTTTCAACCAAGGCTCATGTTTTAGGTTGTTATTAGAGAAAATAAAAAGATAGGTGTTAATTGTTTTACATTCCTTTGGTTTCTTTAGTTATAAGGATTTTAGCTATGGGAGGGGCCATTCGAACATGGTCCTAAATACATATTTGTTTGCAAAATAATTCAAGCAAATTCTTTTTTTTTATTATCTACTACAGTCCTAATAAACCCCAGGAAATTATAACCACAAATAATCTAAGCCACAAATAATCTACTTCACACCTTCACATTCAGTAGATCCTGTGTTCTTCCATGGCCAATTATAATTTCCTGGGGTTATTAGGACTGTAGTAGATAATATTAAAAAAATCACTTTAAAATTAAACAAATATGTATTTAGGACCATGTTTGAATGCTCCCTCCCATAGCTAAAATCCCTAAAACTAAAGAAAGCAAGAAATGTAAAACTACTAAAACCCATCTTTCTCTATAAAACTTAAAACATGAACGTTGGTTTAAAAAAAAAACAAAGTTGTCCTTTGAACTGTCTATTAGAATTGCATTAATTTTTGTATTTTTTTGTTTGCCAAAGCGTAAACGAATTGCCCATAGTGCAGGTCGCAGGTCAATGCAACAACCACAGATGAGTGATGATGTGAGAAATTGAAACTGGGCTGCAAAATATTCTGCATTTTCTCAATAATAATATGCTTTGAGACTGCACTGGCGAGTTTTGGCAGCATCAAACAAGGGAATCACGTGACGTAACATTGATCCCCTTCACATATTTGCACATTCATATGTGGAGCCAGAAAGAATGATCAAAGTAGGACATCAATCTATGAAAGGCAACGATATGGATTCTATGACTGACATTAGCGTATGTCCTCCTTAGCATTAAAGAGGCTAATAATACAAATCATACATCAGTTTTTAACCACATCTATGCTGCAGTTGGCCCCATGCATGAGGACTATGGAAGTTCATACTGTCATAGCTATGATTAGAATATGCAGAGAGCAGCCGTGTGTGTACACTGACTGCAGTATGTCACTTAACCCTTAAACTGTGCTGGCAGCAACAGCGTTGCCAGATTTTTGTTATGCAGCCAGGTCTATTATACGAAAACAAGCCCAAAAGGACATGACAGGTACACGCAAATGATCACTACTGTATGGCAAGATCACAATGTGTCATGATGCAACACGTTGTGAGCTTACAGATCTGCTACAGGACTTATACTCAGTGTTGTAGTGGGACTTTTAGAAGTGGGGGGACGCCTCTTAAAGGGGAATTCCACCCATTTTCTTTTCTTTTTTTCTGAGAGTGTACAAATGTGTACACTCTCAGAAAAAAGGAAACTCATTAACATGGTGAAACACATCTTGATGATGTTATCAAGATGTATTTCACCATGCTAATGATTTTTTTCAGACCTCCATTTCTAGGAAACACAGAATGGGGGAACTTTTTTATCATGTCCACACAACATCTCTCAAATATTGAAAATGAGTGAAATTCCCCTTTAAGACACGTGCATGCACATTTGCATTTGCATGCGTATACACACACAGACACGCTATTAAAACAAGTATATCATATTGAGAAAGATTGTTTACAATGCCCAATTGTATCCATAAAAGTAAATGACAAGACAAAAAAACATAGGCCTACTTTTGCCCCAAAAATATTTTAGATGTGAGAAGTGGGGGGACGCCGTCCCCCTACGTCCCCTCTCCACTACACCCCTGCTTATAGTTGTAACTTACACTTGACCTTGAGTTATTTTTATAATTGCTACTTTAACTTGAGTATCAGAGTACTTCTTCCATCACTAGCCTGCATGCTGTAAGAGTTGGGTAATGTGAGTGCTGCTGTGGCAGCTGCTAGTGCCAGTGGATTGAGTTTCCTGCTGTGAATTAGAAACACTGGCTTTCAACCCTTTTCATATCAAGGCTCATTATTCATCGGGCATTTGAGCCATGGACCGCCATTTCATGAAATTTAGCCGGTCAGACCCCAAAACTAAAAATAAAAAACATTTTGTTGTTGTTTGATAAGGTTTGTCTACAATACTGATTGGAGGCAAACAGCCAAACAGTGGCAAACAAGATATCCATTTTACATTATTTAAATGTGTAGACTTTGTGTAAATGAAATTAAATTCAATGATGCAGATGTTTATAAGTAACCCAGAAGGCTACATTTGGTGTCTGGAGTTATTTTAACCGGCGACCATTGGGTGAGAATAAAAGCAAGTAAACCCGACAACCACGCTATGTTGCTAAAATACACTGAGGGAGAAAGAGGGATATTCTCATAACAGTTCATTTACACATACAGACACCTTTGTAGGTGGACAGAAGTTTACAAAAGACTATAAAATAGGCTAAAATGTGAAGATACACTGTATGAGGTTTCAGGACTCTGCCATGAGTCCGTAGCATTTGCAGATCAGTGTCAGCATCTAAACCAATGTATTTTATTCATGCCATGGTTACTGCCGTTGCTGCAATACAACACCTTAGTTTAGCAGGAATCAATAAACATCTTCCGTATATCAGATTTTTTCTCTCTGGCCTGCATCTGTGTAGCAGATTGTCTCTGATGTTATGGCTGTTCTCTCTACTTGCATGCTCCACTAGTACTACTGTGTGGTGTCTTCTAGCATGGGTGATGTCAGTCAGCTGTTCATCAGGAAAGTCGACAACTTTCTTTTCTCATTCCTCAGACTTGTTTGTCAACATCAGGTTCAGTCTCCCATAGCGATGGGCGTCTGGCCAGTGTTTTTTCCGTGCCAGTCGTGTTCTACCTGCTTGGCAAAGATGACCTGCTGGCCTAGCTGTTAGGTTAGGGAATGCGTGATAAGAGACCAGCCGGTCTTATCTACAGCGCATGAGTCCAGCCTCGACTGCAGGACAATGAAGGAGCAAGTAGTGCACAAGATAAAAGAACAACAACATAAATATACTTTGCTACAATGCAAAGACCTGGATTCCAAATATTACGTGAGTAAAAGTATACCAGACGTATTGGCATCAAAATATACTCCAGCATTTTCAACATATCCTTATACAGTACAATAGGTCCTCACTAATGTCCATGATAAAATACCACTATTGTGTCTCATAGGAGGGCTGTGGGCAGTTCAGAAACATGTGCTCCATTGACATCATCATTCGGCAGATTTTTTTAAACTATATTTTTTTGGAAAGAAATATTTTATTATTGGGAGAACGATGGCTGCCATTTTCGCATCGCAACTTTTCTCTAATACAAAGTCTGCAGTTTCTATTAGCTTGCATAGTTCAGCCCACCTTGAAACCAGATGAGACTCCGGAACACCGGAAACGTTTCAAATAACGGAACAGGAAAAAATTCCCTATCGTGAAGTGGGAGCATAATGCACTGAGAAATGGACATACAATACTCTAATAACTCTAATAAAGGCAAATCAAAAATTGCACTGTACGTAGGTACAGACCTTGAGTAAATGTATTCTGTCCCATTCCACTAGACCAGGGGTTTTCAACAGGTGGTCCGGGGACCACCAGTGGTCCTTGAGAGGGTTCCAGGTGGTCCCCAGCTAAGTTGTTTAACCAGATGTAACTCTTGAGAGCGTAAAAATGAAACCAAATGGACCCTTGCGGGTCCATTTGGTTTCCCAAGTCTACACAAATAGAGAATGTAGAAGATTAATGGTCATTTTGGTCTGTATGTTTTGACTGTTTTGTTTCCCAAATCCAGCCTGGTATTGTGGACCAAAGCAAAGGAAATCTTTAGTTTTGGGGTCTGTGGGGCTAAAATGTCCTCAAATGGTGGTCCGTGGCTCAAATGCTGAATAAATGGTGGGCCCTGGTATCAAAAAGGTTGAAAACCACTGCACTAGACTAGTGGCTGGTTCTTATCAGCAGCACGGCGTGCGTTCATCCATCCAGCCTATAGGAACAGAGGATCAGAGGTTAGACGCAGAGACCCAGCTGGGCTGACGTCAGAGTGCAGGGCTTGACACTAACACTTGCCCGCTTGCCCGGGGCAAGTAAAAAAAAATGGTGGGGCAAGTGAAGACTGCTACCTGGTTGCCCGATCGGGCAAGTGTGCAACTTAGTGTACTATAACACAACACAAGATATATTTGTCTTGAAGGCAGTCATTGCACTCTGCCTCTGTGTCTTTCCCTGCTTTCTAGCTATCCACAATTCCAGGCTGGATTTGGGAAACAAAACAGGCAAATTAACATACAGATCAAAATGACCATTAATCTTCTACAGTGTAGACCTGGGCTAATTAAGATGATGAATTTTAACTCTTGAGAGTGTAAAAATGAAACCAAATGGACCCGCAAGGGTCCATTTGGTTTCATTTTTACGTTCTCAAGAGTTACATCTGGTTAACCAACTTAACTGGGGACCACCTGGAACCTGGTGGGCAAGTGACCATGACCTGAGGGCAAGTAGAACCTGACTTGCACTTGCCCGATGGGCAAGTGCCTCGGAGACCTTAGTGTCAACCCCTGAGAGGTTAGACGCAGAGACCCAGCTGGGCTGACGTCAGAGTGTTTCCTCCTCTGTGTGAGTTATTACAGTAGCGCAGTCAGTGCTCTGCTCTGCTTGGCCCGGCTCTCAGGGGCGGATCTAAGCATGGGCATGGGGGGGGGGGGGGGGGGGGGGGGGGGCAATGCCCCCTAAATGCCCAGACTGCCCCACCAAACACAATGGCATGGCAAAACAAACCAAGATATTCAAGATATTAAAATGCTTATACCGTATTGTCCCAAATATAAGACAGCCTTGATTATAAGTCGACCCACAGTTTTCAAGACTCAATTGTGTAAAAAAGAACATTGAATTTATCATAATATTGTCCCCATATATACGACGACTTCATTTTTTAGGATAATTCCATTGGGAAAAAAAACACTGTTTTATATTCAGGCCAATAGGGATTTAAAATTTAAAAAACACTACTACTGCTACTAACTAACTACAACTGTGTCACCACTAAACCAACAGCATTTCATCATTGAAAACAGAAAACTCTCTGAGTCAGACCTTTAGCTTTATGCATGCTGCGTGTCTGTTGCAACTTCAACAACTGATGTTACTATTGATGCTTGCGCGAAGCGACCCAGGGGATGAAGCCGCACCCATACCCCCCCCCAATTGGGAATCGTTACATCCGCCCCTGCCGGGTCTGCTCTGCTCGGCGGAACACAGCAGTGTTGTGTGTTCCTGGGGCAAAGTAAACACTGCAAAGTGCCCACTCTCTACATGTGTGAGTGGCATTGCATTGTGTACTAAGTAAGTGAGTGAGTGCCAGGGGCGGATCTAGGCATGGGCATGGGGGGGCGATGCCCCCCTAAATGCCCAGTCTGCCCCACCAAACACAATGGCATGCAAAACAACCCAAGATATTTTCAATTTTTTATATTTAAAATGGTTTGAAACACTACCAATGCTACTAACTAACTACAGCTGTGTCACCACTAAACCAACAGCATTTCATCATTGAAAACAGAAAACTCTCTGAGTCAGACCTTTATCTTCATGCATGCTGCGTGTCTGTTGCAACTTCAACAACAACTGATGTTATTATCGATGCTTTACTTGGCCAATAAAAGTCCTGTAACTGAAAATGGTATGGGTGCGGCTTCATCGCCCCCATACCATTTTCTCTTGCCCCCCCAATTGGGAAATGTTATATCCGCCCCTGGTGAGTGTACTATGTAATGCCACTCTGCTACAGTGAGTGCGCAAAGCTCTTCACATGGGCAGGTTGGTCAGTACACCGAAATCTGTAAACATGGGTCTTGGACATCGATCCATTCGACCTGGTATAGACATGGTTAAGTGGCTCCAATGATTGTGACGCTATACTGTAACTGTATATTCACACATTTTGCATTTTGGTACTGAATTTGCACAACCCTGAAGACAATACTATCAAGTGAATCTGCAGTACCATTGCATAAAATACTGTCCTGGATACTGGGGAGTGTCACTTAACTGAAGGTAGGGGAAGTGATTTCACTTTTGTCAGATATCACCCAAAAATATTTTTTTTTTCTGTTAAAATGCTCTATTATAAGGTGTGGAAACCACATATGGAGTTTCCCCCTCCCCCACGTTAGCAGAGGAGCTAATAAAAGTTCCCCTGGTCACCACAATTCTCCTCCAATCAGGAGCGAGCAGCAGGTTCACATAGTGTAGCTACTGTTGGGGGCCCCTAGTGCACCAGGCTGGTACTACACCATGAATTTCAAATCACTTCCCCTACACTTAACTGAACATACTGTAATCTCTTTCTCAGCCTGGTCTTTGCCTAAAGAACATCAACATACAAAAGGACCCCAACGTAAGCTACTACAGTGAGGCCCATTCAAATCACTAACCACATAGGCTTTACTATCAAACTACAATGACACACATGCATTTTAGTTGTTTACTTGTCATCATAATTACAGCAATGCACTTTACAGATGTAACATGTTTGTTTCTGTGCAGCCAGCTGGAGGCCTCTCTCATCTGACAACATCAATTTCATCTGCTTGTCTCCCTCTGCTGCTGCATCACGTGGAGGGTATTTTGAATGCTAGGAACTGCACTCACTTTCAATCTCACCGTCATCTCTGTCAGGTCAAAAACCTCATATCTCCAAAACTAAATACGGATAGGATAGGAGGCTTGTGTTACGGCCAGCCGTTATTATTATTTATTGATTATAGGTAACTTAATGTACAAATCCTTTTATGGGATATATTATATTAGGTCATGAGCATACTGCCATGGTAGTGTCTATCCTGTGCTGTGATGTTCTTGTATTCTTCCCATGCAGTTGGAGAGCTTGTGGAAAGGCTTGATTGCCAATAATGACCAACTACCATTCAAAGTGCCTTGGAGGTGTGTCCTTCAGTGGGGATCTGATCAACCCCCTCTGACTACCTGGACAATGATGAGCTGACAGGCCTGCAGCTCATCAGGACTATAAAAGCCAGTCTGTCCCCAGCAGCCCTTGGGGAAACAACTGTTGTGTTCTTTCCTCCAGCCGACCTACCCTAAATTTAGTTTCTTTTAGTTTGTGTTTAGTTATCTCCCTTCGGAAAGGAGTTAGGTTTTAGTTGCAGCATCATGTTTTTGTCTTTATTTTCACTTTATTGTCTATTCACTTTATTGTAGTTTATTGAAACTTATTTATTATGTTTGTTAATAAACCCAGTTATTTTATCAACGGTTGTCCTCCTCCTTTAAATATGTTGCGTACCTTTACCCCTAGCATGGCGGGGCGTAACAGCTTGTTATGCCTGAAATGGAACCTTTTCTTGAACATACAAAATCGGTCATAGTCCACTATTGATCTACTACGTTCACAGTAGCAAGAAAACCGTGTTCATTCAGTAGCCGTGGTCTTATCATCATAATAGTGTGTCAATAGTGTGCCAGCCGGATGTTACTCTGAACTCAATTGTTGCCTACTCTCTTTTGCCATAGTGCGTGCGTATGTATGTATGTACAGTATGTAGGGTAGGCCAATATTAAAAAACCGAAAACAAAAGCCAAATAGATCTCCCGACATAAGCACCGCCAGACGATGACAAAGTGACAAAATGTAACTCAGCCTTTTTTCAGCTATATATGTCATCACATTACCAAATGTAAACAGACAAGCAAGGTAAAAAAAAAAAAAAAAAATACAAGGAACAAGGAACTCTGAGACTTATTATTGGGAAATCCCCTGGATCATTCTCAGCTAGGTTAAAAAACTTGGATCTAAAAAAGTCACATATAAGGTATGCTGTTCATAATACAATTCTGAAGCTGTCCCCTGAATGTTCTAGAATGGCCTGTTATAGTGCCACCAGGAGGCCATATTATGTCCCAAAAATCCAGCAAACAGAATCTCTACAGTCATGTGCTCAAGGCAGATCTGTCCCATATTTCATACTTCATAACATTTGTCTATAATTGGCTTTCAGAATTTGCAGGATTGGCTCGTTTTGAAAAAAAGAAAAAGAAAAAAAAAACTTCAACTCATGATTTCATGAATGCAGCATGCATTTTACGTGAAATCTTTAACACACTTTCCTACTAGGTGGACAAATATAACTGCACCCTTTTCACATTGGCCTGTTATAGCGCCACGTGTACATAAACATTCCGTTTTCAAATATAAAGTAAAGTACTCACACATGTTGGTACGGGTGTTAGACACTTATTGCGCCCGAAATTAGGATTGTAGCGTGCCACGTAGCGTGCAATGATTTTCAAAGCCAAAAGGATACAGTCCATCCATTGCACCTGACAACAGACAGGGCAGCGCCGAGGTGCGGAAGAACGAAAAACACAGAAATCTCCGGGCAAAAATGCTTTTTATTAAACAACCTGGCACGCTACAATCCTAATTTCGGGCGCAATAAGTGTCTTACACACGTACCAACATGTGTGAGTACTTTATATTTGAAAATGGAATGTTTATGTACACGTTATGGATGTTAATGTTCCAGTTTGTGGTGATTCCCCTCAAAATGGATCAACTTGCTGCATGACGCTCGTGAAGTATGAGCGTCATGCGATGCATGGCTAGGTTTACACCTGATTTACTGTATATAAAGTTAGTTGTACAAGTGCAATAATGTTACAAGCATACAGTAACAATAACACAAAGCGTGTGTGTGTGTGTGTGTGTGTGTGTGTGTGTGTGTGTGTGTGTGTGTGTGTGTGTGTGTGTGTGAGTGTGAGTGTGAGTGTGTGAGAGAGAGAGAGAGAGAGAGACTAAGGACGGATGTGCTCAGGGAGTGGCACAGACCTTTGAAGTTCAAGGGTCACATACTGTATATACTGCACTGTCACACTTGTGGTTACATAAGGATCTCTCACTGGGGCGGATCTAGGCATAGGCATGGGGGGCAATGCCCCCCTAAATGCCCAGTCTGCCCCACCAAACATGATGGCATGCAAAACAACCCAAGATATTTCAGTGCTTATATTTAAAAGTATTTGACACACTACTCAAAATGGTATGGGGGGCGGCTTCATCGCCCGTGGCACGAAGCGTCACGGGCGATGAAGCTGCCCCCTTACCCCCCCCCCCCCCCCCCCCAATTGAGAAATGTTACATCCGCCCCTGATCTCTCAGCTAGACCGACAGCTGGCGTGTGTGTGTATGTGTGTGCGTGCATGCATGCGTGTGAAAGAGAAAGAAGGATAGACACAGGAGTCATAATAATAAGAATGGCTGGAGTGACTCACAATCAAGGTGTGAGGAGAGAGTGAAAAGCAATGAGACACAATACAACGTGTGGACAAATATATGGCTTGTGCCAGCGGGCCAGATGATAAGAGGACTGTGTACTTGCCCCATAAATCAAAAGTGAAGTTGAAAGGTTTAAGGAACGTGAATAGAACTGGACTTTCCAGTTCACTGAGAGAGTGAGAGAGTGTGTGTGCGTGCGTGCGTGTGTGTGTGTGTGTGCGAGAGACGTGCGATGCGTGCAGACATGAGTGCGCGCATGCTTGTGTGTTTGTGTACCCAAGAGTGTATGCATTAAGCCCATATGTGCACGTGTGTGTGTCACTGTCTGCGTCATACTTGTGCACTAAGCGGAACTGTCAATTTAGCCCCTGTGGAAAGCTCATACAGTATACTCTATGTTCAAAACTGTGACATTTCAGGATCCCAATTTAAAAATAACATAATTACTTTAGAGCAGGGGTGGGCAATTATTTTTCCCAAGGGGACAAATGAGATACCGGTACATAAAATATTGTGGAGGGCCAAGACTAAAGGCTGAACTAAAGTCTGCGTAGTATTAATTTAATTTCAAGATAAAAGTAAGAGTAAGACCAACCATTTTGACACCAGTGCCCTCAATTTATTCAGTATTTGAGCCACGGACCCCCATTTGATGACATTTTAGCCCCACAGACCCCAAAACTAAAGATTTCTTTTGCTTTTGTCCACATTTCAGGCTGGATTTCACAAACAAAACAGGCAAACATAGATCAAAAATTACCATTCTTTTACATTCTCCGGCTAATTTACATGAATATTTTAACTCTTGAGAGTGTAAACATGAAACCAAATGGACCCGCAAGGGCACTGGCGGCAAGGGTCCATTTGGTTTCATTTTTACGCTCTCAAAGAGTTACATTTGGTTAACCGACTTTCCATATTTAACTGGAACTCTCTCAAGGACCACTGGTGGTCCCCGGACCACTGGTTGAAAACCACAGTACCCTTTCACGGGCCGGTCAGAGTCAGCCAAAGGGCCGCATTTGGCTCCCGGGCCGCATAATGCCCAGGTATGCTTTAGAGGATATAGCCATTTCCATTTTAGCATATTACCTTTCAGGAGGAGAAGCTGGGAGGTGTGTTTCTGAACTGTCCACAGCCCACACCTGAAACAAAAGAAATTGAAAACATTAACATTATGTCCTGCACCTCTGCCATCTTACCAGCAAGGTGCTAACTATGGGCTGTACAACTTCCCATTGACAGTCCAAACAGAAAAGTGCTATCTTTAATCTATAAATCTGTAATTGTACTATTAAACAACATCAAACTCAGAAACATTGCATCTATATGCATTTATATCGCTTGTACTTTTGTTTGTGATGTTTTGTCGTTTTATTGGTCCTTGTTGCCTTTGTTGTGCGCTTAGTTGCATGGTCTATTTGTTATGGTTTGTGCGTAACCTGTTTTTATTTTTTATTTTTACATTGTACAGCACTTTGTAACTGTGTTTTGAAAAGTGCTCTATAAATAAAATTGACTTACTTATTACTTACATACTATATGGAAGGGTAAGGGTTTTGATTTCATTTCACTTTTCATGTCAACAGTGTTTTGCTTTGTCTTTGGGGTATTGCTTAATGTTCTTGCTTCTACAGTATAATCTCTTGGTCCTCTTTCACCTTTTCATGAATTTTTCGATATTAAAAATGGAACAGATTGTGGGAGAAAGAAAAATATAGATTAAACAATAAGGTTTCTGCCTGACAGCGCTGTTATGCAATATCACATGTACACTAGTAGTCGCAGCGGGACATGGCCTGGCCGGGTCTCATCACCCAAAAGACCCTTTTCAAGTAAAGACAAAAGAGCAAAGCTTGGTGGGAAGTCTAAAATATTGTTATGTTTAGACGTTAGTGCTTGATGCCCTGTCAACGCCTCCGTGAACAGCTTCCTTTGTTACTTTCTTGAGAACCGTGGGTTTGAGTTCCCTAGAAAAATGATGTGGGACAGGGCCGGATCTAGCCAGCCCTTCTCGGGTTGTGTAGATTTGGGCTAATTCACATGAATTTGGGCTAATTCACATGAAACAAAATGGACCCGCAAGGGTCCATTTGGTTTAATGTTTACACTCTTAAGACGATAATGCTCCATTTTTCTATGGATTTTAAGTGTTATTTCAGTGTTTCGTATTTTGCAGTTCATGTGACGTACTGCATGTGCTACATGCTACAGTATGGCTAATGTAGTCTATCTCATGTAATTTATTGGTGCTATGTAATTTATGGGACTTTCTGATTTTATTGGGTGTTGCAGGACCACTTTTGAGTGTTTTATTATGCCTGTAAGTATATGTACATCCTGGGATTAGGTTTTATTGCGTTTACTCATATTTCTTTTACCAGAATTAAATCAAATGGTCGAATAAAACAATCGAGATACATGTCCGATACAGAATGTTGATGGCTGCATAGGAACGTTGGTGATACGTTATTAAAGTTCACTGCAATTGTAGACAATGTGCAGATGTTTTTGTTTTGTTTTTTTCTTCCTTTTGATGTCGGGAATTTCAACCCTCTCCTACACACCTGTCAGTCTTCTTCCTGTTACAAATAAAAGTCTGTAATTCAAAATGCGCATTGAGTAAAAGTAAATTAAAAGTAAATTATATAAGTAGGCCTATTCATTATGCAGATTGCCCGGTTACATCCGAAAACAGCTAATTTCAAACTTAAGAGGTTAATGTACAGTATGTTAATACAAATCTACAAATTGGTAAATGAGATTCCCCATTACATCCACCCATTCACACACCGATGCCAGAGAGAACCATGCAAGGCACCAATCGCATGCGTGAGCTTGCAGATAAAGATCTGCAAGCTCATGCATGCAATCCGCATGCATGAGCTTGCAGATAAAGTTTTAGCTTCCCTAACACTTTCTTAAGAAGTTTGCTTCCGTTTGAAACATTGCCAATAGATGATGATAATACATCTGCTATTTTTTTTTTGCTGTGGATCACTACAGGGGCAGATGTAACATTTCCCAATTGGGGGGCAGAAGAAAATGGTAAGGGGGGGCAGCTTCATCGCCTGTGTCGCTTCGTGCGACGGGCGATGAAGCCGCCCCCATACCATTTTCAGTAGTGTTTCAAATACTTTCAAATATAAACACTGAAATATCTTGGGTTGTTTTGCATGCCATCATGTTTGGTGGGGCAGACTGGGCATTTAGGGGGGCATTGCCCACCCATGCCTATGCCTAGATCCGCCCCTGGATCACCATCAGATTTACATCAGGTGTACATGGGTGTAAAGAGGTGGGTTCTTTTACATGCATGGAACATTATTTTGTATTTCAGTGATAAGAGAGGATAGAGAGCAAAGAGAGATAGAAAGAGACAACATTGAAACCTTCTCTTTTCTTTGTCAGGGAAAGCCTGACAACTAGCATTTAGCCATGACAGTTAAGCACTGGGCATGCCATACTGCGAACTGCAGACTGGAAGCAGTGTTTTGAGGTCATGTGACGTGTTTTTGAATGGCTGTGTATGGGAAATAAAAATTGCCGTTGCGGCAAAGTGCCACACCGCCGTGCGTCCCCATGGACGCAGGTCTTTGCGGCACTTTGTATTATTTTATTATTGTTTATAATTAATGTGATATTATAATTAAAATCCTTGTTTTTATTCCATTAATTTGGGAGCACTCCTGCAGTATCCTCAAGGCCCATACAGTGGACCCCGGTCAACATGTTGAGCATCACACATAGTACACCGTCCACTGAGTTGTTGACATGTGCCCAGAGACACGTTAGCACATCATGAACTCCATACATTTATGCATTCATCAGCACTAAACTACACTATATGACATCATGCACACCTCATTACAGACCGCAGTGGAAACGAGCTGCAGAAGGGTTTTTTTTTCCCTTCGTTCTTTTTCTTTCATTAGTCATTACTCTTTTGATTATGGCGTGTCAGATGTATGTTAGATGTGGCGTAATGTTATATTTTAGGCTGACCATACGTCCGTATTTCCCAGGACATGTCCGTATTTCACGTCCTGTCCTGGGTGTCCTGGTTTATTTTTAGAAAATGAGGAAATGTCCTGGTTTTTGTAAAATTACTTTCATTCAGTTCCTTTCCGACACGTCTTTGCTTACATCGGACCAGTAAATCGACAGGCACTAGGACACTGCGCACGATGACCTCAGCCCTGAGCAGAGTCAGTGCAGGCAGCCTTCGTCAATCAGTTAGTAGACACTAGACAGCGTGGTTGTCAGTCTCCACCACCATGCCCAAGCGCAAGTGCACGTTTACAGGAAAAAATTCCCTGTATTCAGACCGGGGCGAGACAAAAGTGAAGCACTGTGCACTGTTTGCAAAGCAGGCACGTATGTCTCGCTCTGCAGTGGTGGTGCAGTGCAAGGGACCTAAAATCCCACATTGACACAGAAAAACACAAAAAAGCTGTTCGAGGCGATAGTAGCGCCTGTTCGATATCTGAATATTTCGTGAAACCAGGGAAAGGTGATGCAGTGAATATATTATATTCACTGCAATATATATTAGAAATAATTTGTAATTGAAGTTATTTTTGTGTGTGACTTTTACTTAGGGGAAAAAAGGTCCCCCCCCCCCCCCCCCCCCCCCCCCCCCCCGCTAAGGTGTCCTGGTTTTCTCCTTTGAGAATATGGTCACCCTATTATATTTCTTTATCAATAGAGACAACAAAACAATCACGCATGTGCTAGTGTATTTATTCTATGTGTGTTATTTTAGAATATATTCGTGGACATCGTGGTGCCCTGCCAGTGGCTCCAAATAAAGAGTTTGTTACTTTCTTTAAAAAGTAATTCCACTAGTCTGTACATGTCTTTGATCTGTTAGGGACAGGGCCACTTAAAGGGGAACTCCACCCATTTTCAACATTCTAAATCTAATTGTCATGACTCATTAATATACCTTAGAGGTGTTGGGTGGAAATGATAAAAAGTTCCCCATTCTGTGTTCTCCAAGAAATGGAGGTCTGAAGAAAATCATTAACATAGTGAAACATCTTGATGACATCATGAAGATGTATTTTCACCATGTTAATGGGTTTACTTAGACGCTTCTTTTTTCTGAGAGCGTACAAATGGAACCAAATGAACCCGTTAGGGTTCATTTGGTTCCATTTGTACGCTCTCAGAAAAAAAATGAAAATGGGTGGAGTTCCCCTTTAATTGGCCTTTGCCTTGTACATTTTTTTGCTGCCAGACATCATCAAGGTCAACTCTTAAAATAATTATATATGAATACAACTGAAATGATTTTTAAGGTTCAAGCATGAATTTGTGCTGTAGTAAAACTGTAGATGTAGGATATACTGTGTTGCTGCTTGGTCATCACTTCACAGCCAATCTAGGCCTAAAACATACAAAATCATACAAAAATAATTCACTACTATGAACGGCCAGGTGAAGTGAATTACATACCAACAATGCCAACATGGCTAGCGAAGTGAGCAGATACAAAACACAGGATCTCTAGCCTGCTTGTGAAATGTTTGCAATGGAATCCACTAGTGCACTACTTCCTGAAAGAGGTGTCACATGACAAAACTGAAGCCTCCTTCCTGAATCTCTTAAAGGAGACACTACGTGCCATGGCACACAATTAATTCACATCTTTTCAAAACTAAACCAAAACATGAATTAAGACATGTAACAGAACACAGGAGGAGATAAAGATTTTGGATCTCAATAAAAGACACTGGTGTCTAGCTCTGGTCCAGAGCTCCACTGCTTTTGAGTCTGACTTGCATTGGAGCTCTGCTCCTCTCCGTGCAATCGGCCATTACTCCACCTGACCAGCCGCTCTTCTCTAGTGGATATATAAAGAACGTTTTACCTACTCACCAAAATAAACACATCTTGTGTCATTAGAAAGCCTACTTACCTTAGTGGTAGCAGTCTGAGCCCCCCACCACACGGATAAAATGGACTTTTTGGCCAGAACGCAATCGTTTTTCACTGTAAAAACAGGAAACAGGAAAAATATTTCCTTTGGAAGTTTTCTATTGGCAATAGAGGGCGCAAATCCTGGTTGTTTTTACGGTGAAAAACGATCGCGTTCTGGCCAAAAAGTCCATTTTATCCGTGTGGTGGGGGGCTCAGAGTGTTTCCACTAAGGTAAGTGGGTTTTCTAATGACACAAGACGTGTTTATTTTGGTGAGTAGGTAAAACGTTCTTTATATATCCACTAGAGAAGAGCGGCTGGTCAGGTGGAGTAATGGCCGATTGCACGGAGAGGAGCAGAGCTCCAATGCAAGTCAGACTCAGAAGCAGTGGAGCTCTGGACCAGAGCTAACTGGTGTCTAAAGTAACAAGAACAAAATGTCAATTATTGTGTCCGCCAGGCCAAAGGCATGGCCAGTGCTGAGTCAGCCCCTCCGAGGGCCTTAGGACACCACATCAAAAGGCTAAATGCACGCCATGCACAGCAACACTTTTTTTGCGTTTGCACGCCCAGGGAATGAACGCACATGTGCTCAGCACACCACAAGCTTTTGGTGTCCACCCCTAGGAGAGATGTGTCCGGACAACCTCCGGACCCTGCATGGGAACCAGCCGCTAGACTAGAGAGAGCATGGGAAAGTTGTGAAGCAATTGTGCACCAGCAATAACAAGCAATCCCACTTGCGTGAAGTGAGGGGTGGCTTTTGGAGCCTGGTTATGTGGCACTCACACAACCCAAATGATGTTTAAATTGAAATAATCACATAGACCTGGCCACACACATGGCATCACATGCAGGCAGAATACACAAAGCCAGATTGTTGGCGCTGACATATTTGATGATGTCCGATGATGATGCATTGACCCACATTAGGTCAAATGTCCCGCTCAAAAAAACCTGTGAAACAGTTTTGGAGAAACCACAGTTAAGAAACCAATGAAAGCTGGGCCCATAGGAGATCATCTTTTGAGAGGCAGAAGGCCAAACCGAAGAGCAAACCCGCTTCAACTGTTATCACGCAATAATTCTGAGTAGGTCAACCTACTGCATGTATAGTCTGGCAAACCGACTGGCACGATTGGCATTGATGAGATGAAAAGCCGCAAATCCACTATCAGCGTGGCACCCATGCGACGTGCTCGCGATTATGTTGTGGGTGAGGGTTATAGGAGGCTTGTAGTTTTGGTAAATATTGACCCAAACAAGCAGATTAAGGTTGGCGAATGTGTGTTAGAATGGATCGCAAGTGGTGTGGTTCGGGGGCGGGGCTGAGGACGCTTATCAAGTTCAACTCAGTCAGCTAGCAGCATGTCC
The DNA here is from genome assembly GCA_039105355.1 of Benthosema pterotum. Lineage (NCBI taxonomy): Eukaryota > Metazoa > Chordata > Actinopteri > Myctophiformes > Myctophidae > Benthosema > Benthosema pterotum. The sequence goes on from CM076967.1 coordinate 46,598,729, forward strand.
AATATGCCAATATCAAACCTCGTTTGATATTGGTATAGAATCGATTAAGCCAGCCATAGTCTTCACGGCCTCAGCAAAATTCCTGCCAGGGGCGGATCTAACATCTCCCAATTTGGGGGGCAGCTTTCCCAATTGGGGGGGCAGCTGTAACCGAAAATGTCATGGGTGCGGCTTCATCGCCCGTGGCGCTACGCGCCACGGGCGATTACAGGACTTAGGTATTAGGCAAGTAAAGCATCAATAATAACATCGCATCAGTTGTTGTTGAAGTTGCAACAGACACGCAGCATGCATAAAGCTAAAGGTCTGACTCAGAGAGTTTTCTGTTTTCAATGATGAAATGCTGTTGGTTTAGTGGTGACACAATTCTAGATTGTAGCAGTACTAGTGTTTTTAAATACAGTATAAGCACTTGAATTTGAAATATCTTGGATGTTTTGTTTGCCATCGTGTTGTGGGGCAGACTGGGCATTTAGGCGGCATTGCCCCCCCATACCCATGCCTAGATCCGCCCCTGATTCCTGCCCTGATTGTGCATGTGTTATCACAGGAAAGTCATGCGCGCTGCGGTTGGACGCGGCTGCCTGGCCCAGATGGCGGCTGCTGTTTCATTTCAATGCACAGATTCCACGGTTCCACGTTGAAATCTCTCAACATGCGTCTCATGATGCTGAGTCGACAGATGCCGCCGCCGGTGTTCGGAAAAAGTCATTAAATGCAAACATGCTGCCTTGTAACTTTCTCTTGTCACCTTGTAACATGTGAATAACATGTGTGTTTCGTTTGGCTCGGCCACACAATAAAAACTAAGAAGGGAAGGGGGACGACTAGCCCCTGCATTTCCTCGAGCCATTTACCAGAAATCTGTCCTGTGCGTGTGTGTGTGTGTGTGTGTGTGTGTGTGTGTGTGTGTGTGTGTGTGTGTGTGTGTGTGTGTGTGTGTGTGTGTGTGTGTGTGTGTGTGTGTGCGCACACGTGCGTGCAGTGTATGTACAGTATATGCATGGCTGCACATTTGTGTGTATGTGTGGCATGCGCTTGCATACGTGTGTGTGAATGTGTGTGTGTCTGCGTGTGTGCGTGTGTGTGCGCATGCGTTCGCGTGCGCGTGTGTGTGTGCGTGCGTGCGTGCATGTGTGTGAGCACCGAGCATGCATGTGTGTGACTGTGTGTGCATGCTCTGATTTCATTCCCAGAAATCACCTCAACCCCTGCCTGCATATCCAGTAGCTGCAGGAGGAAGACAAACAAAGCAGCTAGGCTTCAGCCTGGAGGAGAGTCATGGTGAGCATACTGTACTGTACTGTATAGCAGCACATTGGAAAGACATTTATCGGTCGGGGGTTCATCGTTCATCGATCCACAGGAAAGCCCTGAGGCCATGCAGGCTTAAACCTACATGCACTGAGACAGGTACTATACTTAAAGGGCCATTTCACTGCTGGAAAAACTCAATCACTCAATGTTAATGTTAATGTTAGTATTTGGAGTAGAACAACAGAAACACAATTTGCGATTTTCACTCTGTTGGTGGACTTGTGGAGGGGAGACAAACCAAATGGACGCTAGCGGGTCCATTTGGTTCCATTTGTACCCTCTCAGGAAAAAGGGGGTCTGAAAGAAAAATCATGAACATGGTGAAATACATCTTGATGATGTCATCAGATTTTCAGACCTCCATTTTTACGAAATACCGAATTGGGGGAACTTTTTATCATGTCCACAAAACATCTCTAAGGTATATTAAAATGTTGAAAATGGTTGGAGTTCCCCTTTAAGCCACGTTTCAAGCTTGTGGGTCTGATGCCGTATGATCAATTAGGCCACGGAATTAATTTGCATTAAAAAACAACAAAAAGTGAAATGTTTCTGTTTCTGCCTGACACAACGATATGTTCTTTGTAAATGTGTCCTCCAATGTCTGCCACTAGTTAAAAACATGCACGTGTGTTCCGGTGGAGGTGAGATTTACAGTAGGCAGCGGCGTAACTGAAAACAGAGGCAGCAGGCAGGATAGCACTCATTATTACTGAGCACATGGTCAAAGGCTGTCCAGCAGGGGCGGATCTAGGCATGGGCATGGGAGGGCAATGCCCTCCTAAATGCCTAGACTGCCCCACCAAACATGATGGCATGCAAAACAACCCAAGATATTTCAGTGCTTAATTTAAAAGTATTTGAAACACTACTACTGGCTACTAACTAACTACAGTACTGAAGCCAGCCACCACTAAACAAACAGCATTTCATTGTTCAAAACAGAAAACTCTGAGTCAGACCTTTAGCTTCATGCATGCTGCGTGTCTGTTGCAACTTCAACACCAAGTGATGTTATTATTGATGCTTTACTTGCCCAATAAAAGTCCTGTAACTGAAAATGGTATGAGTGCGGTGATGACGCCCATGGCGCGAAGCGACACGGGTGATGAAGCCGCCCCCATAGCATTTTCTCCCGCCCCCCCAATTGGTAAATTCTATATCCACCCCTGCTGTCCAGTTTGCATAGCACACATCCTCTAGAGCCACCAGCTGTGGCATGCATATGCCTATAGCGTTCCGGGCAAATATAGGCCTCATGGCTAGAAAACACCTGGCCAACGCTCCACTCTTCTCCCTTCTGGCCCCAAAACTATGGAATGCACTTCCCATTGCAGTCCTGTTGCCTTCGGAACTACAGACTCGCTCCCAATCTTCCGCCATAAAGTGAAAATGCAGATTCCATCTCAGCTGTATAGCGCTTACAGTAGTACTTGCCCCATAGCCTCCTATAGGCCTATAGGCAGAAATGTCACACTCCGTATTTGGACCACCCTAGTTACACGGTGCGCTTTTGAGACTGAGAACGTTAGCTGCGGAAGTGACTGTATTCACAGTCCCCAGAGAAACAACCCTGTTCAGTCCTCACTAGCGACTTGACTTGTCCAGTGTTATTTTCAAAAAGAAAAAAAAAAAGGATTCTAACAAACAAAGCAGTTATAAAAGTGTGCAAAGTGCACGGTTTCATCTTTTAAACATTTAAAACAGATTCGCAAGCACAAAGGGAGAAATAAAATGTTTCCGTGGGGTATTCATTTTATGGAGCACCGCATCGTGACTAATGCCAACTTCCGGCGGAAATCCCGACTTCCAGCGGAAGTCCCGACTAACCGGAAGTCCTGACTTCCGTCAGTGGCTTTGGGGCATCGTGAATCCAGGCTCTCATCTTGCAGCGCAGATGTTTTCTTTTTTTGTTCATGCCAGAGCCTTCTAGTGGGAGAGTTAGGATATTCCCGTTCACTCCAATGCGCCAGGGCGCTTGCGCTGCTGGAGGAACATGCAGGAGCCCTGTGAGCCCACTCTCAAGCCGGAAGTCGCTGAAATGAATGGGATTTAATAGGGACCCGCAAGTTCGAGTAGTGAGCGTTATCATGAGCGTTTTTCTCAGATAGGACTCAAAGAGGCTCTGTATAGTCACATGACCTGGCTGCTGCGCTCTGCTTCCGGCCTCTGCTTTCGGATACACGAATATCCTAACTCTCCCACTAGAAGGCTCTGGTTCATGCTTAACCTAAGTCGCTCTTGATTAAATTGGAAATTATATTGGTGTTTTCGAGTCCTTTCCCTCATGTCACGGTGCATCTTTGCCCATACACGTCCATCCACACACACGCACACACACACTTTTCTATACTGTCTCTGTCTTGTGTCTCCTTTACTGCTGTAAGTGCCATTGACAATTAAATGTCCTCCACAGGATCAATAAAGGTTTGTCTACACTACAGCATGCACGCATGCCCACATATATGAGTAGTTGTGTCTACAGTACATGTACATGTCTGGGCTAATCCCATGACTCAGCGGACACTACGCATGTTAGTGTGTGTGTGTGTGTGTGTGTGTGTGTGTGTGTGTGTGTGTGTGTGTGTGTGTGTGTGTGTGTGTGTGTGTGTGTGTCACTGCGGTCCGGCCCTCCCCTCCCCTCAGTAACACAACTGCGGGCTTATCAGTGCTTTTATTGCTTTAACCTGGGCCATGACCGCATGACCGCCGGTTCATCACGGCTGGATTCATGGAAACCTGCCCGTTAGGGTTGTGAGACATCGTCAATGCATCGTCAAGCGGTGGCTGGGGATTCCTGGACCTACTGAAAAAAATGCCCATTCATGTTTCCAATAGAGATTTATGTGTATGCTGTCCCATGATTCACCACCACCAGGTGAGAAATGGTATACAAACTAAAGTAGGCAGTGGGCACTGTGCCACATCAGATGATTTAACATTTCTTCTCAACATTACAAGAGTGTTTTTGTAAAGTTCAAAATTAAATTTTCGTCCTGATTCGTTTTTCTGAAGATGCCACTTTAGGGTCAGTATGTTGTGTGTTGAAATGAATAGATTCAGGGCCTCCAAAATAGGCGGCCAGCTACGTCTTATGGATGCGGGAAGTACAGAAAAGCAGAGATGGTGTGTCATGCTTTTCTATTGTCCGTCTGGTTGGCACTGACTCAGCAGTCGGTCCTTTGGTCTTGTGGGATGTCATCGGACCCCTGACTATACATGTTTGAGCAGCATCCCTAAACAGACAAGTCAAAAAGTGCATACGTGCTAGCTAGCATGACCATCAGCATACGAGCTTGTTTGCATAACCTCAGGCTCCTCAGCTAATCTTTTTAGGGTCCACACAGAATAAAAACATAACTGAACGTGTCAATATCAGGCCTATGTTTTCTTTCAAAACATATCGCCTCTGTTGAGTGGACCTCAGATGTTCTAAACTAAAATTCTTTTCAGGGTTAAAGTTCAAAAATAGCAAAATGTGACGGACCAAAACGTGCTGCTACAGAATACATTTTTAGCTTGACATTACTTGAGCTTGGCAGATTGGGAGTAAAATTGCATTTCTGATTGCATGTGAAGGGCATTCCATAGTTTTGCATCCAGGCGTTCTTAGTGAGGGTACTCCAGCTTCCCTGCGACGGCTGATCTGAGCGATTAGACTTGTAAGCCATGACAGCGCCATACTTTGGTTGCTTTGAAAGCTACCATCAAAGTTTTGCACACTTTTGGTTGATTAGTTCTTGAGGTATGCAGGTGACTTGAAACTCGCCAGAGTATACAGCTAAGGATCTGGCAATAAATCCTCAAATCTGGGTTTGTTCTTACGCCCTTGTATGGACGGAAATCCCTAGTGACATCACTGACAGGCTTCGAAATACAAAGATAAGGGTGAATACACATGGTACCTGAAGTCAGAAGTAGCTCCATCGCCAAGAGGACCACCAGGAAGTCCACCACGCGTCGCAGGAGGGCCAGGAAACCTGCCAAGAGGACCGCGCCAAAAAGGAAAAGAGTGAAGGTCCAGGAAATCTTATTGTAATCGAACCGATGAACCATTTAAGTGCTATTTTCTAGTATGTCGCACAAAGGTGGCGTGCAAAACATAGCGCAGACAGTTGGATAATATATGTCATCTGTAATGACATCTCCAAAATGTATTAAGCATGTGAAGGACTGGAAAAAAGGAAGACCAGGAAGACAGGTTAACTTCCATACTTGGGCTGCAACAATGGGATCTTAGCTTCATTCTTACTGTATCGCAGGATTTCTTTGTTCGTATTAATCAAATATTTGAGAACGGCTTCTATAGTTTTTTCGTCAACAAATCAAGTAACATTTGACATTTTGTTGCACTATAGTGGCATGCAAAAAAAAGTGAAAATAGCAATTAACTACACATAATCAATACACTGAAAAAAAAAATCTATGATTGCTTGTATCATTGCTCTTGTTTTAAGAAGGATATACTATACTAAGCAAGAGCAAGTTGTATAAGAATATCAACCTTGTTTTTAGAACATATTTCTTATTACAAGAATTCTTACCAATTACAAGTACACCAAGTACAATTCACTTACCCCACGGACAGATTAGTTTGCTTGTTTCTTGTGTAATAGTACTATAAACAAGCAAACTAATCTGTCCGTGGGGTAAGTGAATTGTACTTGGTAATAATTCTTGTAATAACTCTTATGGAGTCCAAATAATGGGAAGCAATCATGGTGAATGACTGAGAACTTCATGCAGTTACACTATAGCTTACTGCTAACGATGCACATTTTCTTTCCTGGCCCTAGCAGTGGTCCTTGGAAGGAAATAAACAAAAATAAACCCAACTCACAGTTTACAAAGCTGGTGAGTTTACTGAGCAAAATGGTACAGTTCCACTGTTTGATATTCATTACAACCTACAAAATACAAAACAAAACATCAGAAACAAAGACAAATCGCATATATGCTCATACAAGCCCTGCTTGTAATTTGTAACACGCTTACACACTTGAGTTAAACCCGTGGCTTTTAAATCTCTAAAGTGGGGTCCAGCCGTCCAGGGCCCCTCATTTTGACCTGAGGGGGTTCCGGATGGACTCTTACAGGTCTGCAACTCTGAAGAAATGAAACCAAAGGCTACCATTTGGCTCCATTTCTACACTAAAAGTTACGGGTGTACTTTGATTTAAAAATAAAAGTTGGGAGAGCAACTGATATACCGTAGATGCATAAATAATGTGTCGACTACCACATAGTGGGTTTTCACTATCTACAGCTTATTCTAATGTTCAAACAAAAGCATGAAAGGGCCCTTCTAAACCTGTTGTTTGACATTTCCTGCATGTGGGGTGACGGCCGTTAACGATGGTGGACTCTGCCCCCTGGTGGTGCCTGCAGTGCACTGTCACAGCAGTGTATTACTAGACGAGGATCACATTTCACGCCACTAGGCACTACTAGTGTAGGCAAAGGTCACATCTACTGTACCCTAGCGTCACCTAACATTACTAGAACATTCCTCTGGCTTCAAGCGTGTCATGTCCAGTGGTGGACACACTGACACTGGACAGTAGTAGTAGCAGCCAAGCACCTTGAATTATTACTCCTGAAGCCAATTTTAAAAACACCTTTTGAATTTAAAATGTTCTAAATTCTATTCCAATTTTTTTTAAAAAATCCTGTTGGTATAGTAGCATCTAAAATGACACAGATTGCCGGTTTAACAGTGTATATAGGCTATAGGCTTTCCCGGTCTTGATGTGTTAACCACTTATCTGTTCTATAATCAACTCAAAAAGCTAAAAAAGATTGTGAAAAATATTTAAATCTTTTGAAAGAAATGTATGAAATGGGACAATTCTTAGTATATTTTGATGACACTATTGTGGCATACAGTCACAATATTCTCTGTCGAGTGGAAATGGGTCCAAAACTGCAAAAATAGCAGATCTACAAGCTCGAAATACGTTGCACCACGTTGTGAGCTTATGGATCTGCTACTTTTGGTTGTGACGCTGTAGCATGATCAAGTAGAGCGCTCATTTGTGGGGGGAAAAAACGAAATCACAAAAATTTAAATACGGATATAGCATATTTCTGCTCGACAGCAATGATGTATTGTGCTGTTGCTAATGAGCAGGGGTGTAGTGGAGGGGGGACGCGGGGGGGCGGCGTCCCCCCACTTCTCACATCTAGAATATTTTGGGGGCAAAAGTAGGCCTAACGTATGTTTTTTTGGGTACAATTGTAAACAATCTTCTCAATATGCTATACTTGTTTTAATAGCGTGTCTTAAAGGGGAATTCCACTGATTTTCAATATTTTACTATGTCATTAATATACCTTAGAGATGTTGTGTGGACATGATAAAAAAAGTTCCCCCCATTCTGTGTTTCCTAGAAATGGAGGTCTGAAAAAAAGCATTAACATGGTGAAACACACCTTGATGTGTTTCACCATGTTAATGAGTTTCCTTTTTTCTGAGAGTGTACAAATGGAACCAAATGGACCCGCTAGGGTCCATTTGGTTCGCATTTGTACACTCTCAGAAAAAAATTGGTGGAATTCCCCTTTAAGAGGCATCCCCCCACTTCTAAGAGTACCACTACAACACTGCTAATGACTAATGAGTAACAATGTCAGAGCACTTGGTCCACCACTGGTCACTTCTGGCTTGTGCATCGTCTCCCTACGTACAGTAAGTCCAGAATCCAAACATAATACAGTGCAGCACAGTAGTACAGTGTATGTGCATTGAGAAAAACAAAAATAAACAAATGCTATACTAGCTCATCATACAATAAAGTTGAAATGAATAGAAAAACACGGTCATTTATAAATACTGCAGTCTGGGATTCATTTTTTGATTAGAATCAACCCCTTTTGTTGAAATGAAGATAATGGAACATAATAAAAAAACGGTGGCAAGTGTTCATGATTCATGTGCCATAAAATGTCAAGACAGATTATCCACAAATACCTGAATAGTTCCACAGAAATCACTTTTCAACAAGTAGCCTATATTCTCTGCTCTGTTCTCAGAGTCCTACCATTAGTGACGCACCCTTTTATACCAAAACAAAAAACAGAAAGCAGTCAGTGTTAAAATGGACTCACAACGCACCGCTTCTCAACGCCAGGTCCGGGGACTACCAGGGATTTAAGCCCCCAAAATATATCATATCATATTTGAACTGTGGTTCCCAATCCCCACCCACCCTGACAAGCACTTGGAATTGTAGGAGTCATTTTGTTAACCCTCACGAGGGTCCTAAAACCACATCCATGTTGAGAACCACTGGCCTTACGGGTCTGCAACTCTGAGACTGTACTACACATGGATCCATCTGTACAGTCTTAATAGCTAAAGGGCGGATTTTACCGTTTGTTCTATCCATCAGGAGTCACAGATCCTATTGGACAACCCATTGAGAAACACTACTCATACCCCCCACACACACACACACCCCAAAAAAAGAGGAAAAAAGCAACATCAGTGACAGCACTACAGTACGCTAAACTAAACTCCTGCATCCCATCCTCCTTTGATCTAAACAACAACTCACTCACTCACTGGCAACACGGCTTACATGAGGTTGATAAAATGACCATACTGGGATAACCCGGATCCAACAGGCATGAGAGGACTAGAACCCGACAAAAATGTCCACCAGTATTTGACTTTTTCCGTCGCTTTTACGAAACGTTATGAGCTTGTGGTGGGCTCAGCAACAGAGTGCCGACGTCACAAGTTTCATCAGCAGTTTAGTTTGGGCAGCAGTTTGTCTAGGATGAACTCCTGCGTGCAGGGTATTGCCAGGATCATTTGCAACCCAGGTAGGAATGTGAAAATGATGTCAGACTTTGGTGCTTACAATCTTTTACAAAATGAGAATAGTAGGGTCCACACGGTTTCCTGACGGTCTGTCTCACCTGCATGTTTGTGATAGGATTGCATAAGATTGGGGGACTGAGCCAACCATTACTGTACATCACTGGCTTAGAGATTAAATTGATTTTGATGTTGCATTATATCAACTCATTTCCTTTCAGAGAATGCCTGGAACCCCCTCATGGACCAGCAAACCAAAGACACATGTACATAAAGGGTACAGGTGCTACTAATGATTCCAATGGAGAATTTAGCATAGCACAGTCACAGTGGTCACTGGTTCTCAAACCTTTTCATTTCAACAACCCCTCTAGTATTAGAGGGGCAGTCCTTAAGTATCTTAAGGACTGGTGCAGGAAACGGACGGTATGCCACCTTCTGAAAACTGGGACAACAATTACGCAAGAAGCCCATTGTGCCCATGGTTTTAGATCAGGGCCGGATCTAGCCAGTCCTACTAGGGTGGGCACGAAGAATGGCAGGGTGGGCAACTCCAGGTTTTCAACCCTTCCTTGACACCAGGCCCCACTATTCAGCATTTGAGCCACGGACCGCCATTTGATGACATTTTAGCCCCACAGACCCCAAAACTAAAGATTTACTTTGCTTTTGTCCACAAATCCAGGCTGGATTTGGGGAAACAAAACAGTCAAACATATAGATAAAAATGTCCATTAATCTTCTACAGTCTGTAGTTGTGTAGACTTGGGCTAATCCAGATAGTGAATATTTTAACTCTTGAGAGTGTAAAAATGAAACCAAATGGACCCGCAAGGGTCCATTTGGTTTCATTTTTACGCTCTGAAAGAGTTACATCTGTTTAACTTCAAGGCCCACTAGTGCTTCTCGGACCACTGGTTGAAAACCACTGATATTACATATTTCATTGGGTGTGCAGAATGCACGTTTGGGTGGGCCCTGCCCACCTTGGCCCCCCATCTAGATCCGGCCCTGTTTTAGATTGAGCAGTCGAATTGATGCTCTGATGCCATTTCTATACATGAAGCAGACATACACACACACACACGTATCCAAACCCCAAACGGGTACAAACAGCATGGTTGTCTAACAGACATACAGTGGGGGGTGCAGACAGCTCAGTGCCAATACTGTAGCATCTGCCTTAAGAAAAAGGAGAAAAAAAGTTAATGGAGTTATAAAATCTTTTTGTGCTTGACAGCGTTACTAAGTTTTAACAACCCTCTTTAATTGACCATCAACTAACTCAGCAGCAGAACAGAGAATCCTGAGGTATAAAAAAGCGGCAGTCTGAATAATACAAAAAAGGGAGTGGGGGGATCTTCCTCACAAAAGCCATAACGGTCCCCATGGTGACAAGGAGATCAGAGCTGTTGGGGATTCAGCACTGGGGAAAAAAATATCTTTTCGAGTCACCCCGGAATCTTCTAGAACCTGAAGTCTTCCAGAAGCCGCAATGCATGTGACCACCCTGAAAAACGGAGATACGTACGGCATAAAAAAACATTTTAAAAAGCGAAAATAGCAGATCCTAAAGTTCTAAGCTCACAACGCATCTCAGCACAATTCGTCGTGAGCTTGTAGGATCAGCTACTTATGCTATTTTAGAACATTTGTTAAGTATAAGTATTCCCAGTACTCAAAAGTTTAGTTCTCTATACTTTTCAGAATAATATACAGTGTATATATTATTCAAAATAGCAAAAATAGCTGACATTTTGAGCTTGTGACTCGGCTATTTTTGTTACGACAGTGTAGTATGACGTTTGGGTCAGCAACATCTTGAGAACCACGTGGGAAAGGCGAGCAGCAGCAGCGCGACAGAAACGAACCCAGAACCCGCAGATGAAACGTGTTACGCCGCGGCAGGGCAACTCCTCTCCTAGTCGTCTCGTAGTCCAAAAAAAAAACAACAACAATTCTTAAAATCCTTCGCCATGACGTAGCATTCCTCACTCCGATCGCTCGCCTGCTCACTTGTTCACTGCAGCGGCACGAAGCCCATGTCGGGAGCGTCCCCCAGGACCAGGGGGCCGCCGCCGCCGCGGTGGCTGAGCGACGGGGAGGGCGAGGCCAGGCGGAAGGCAGGGTTGATGGAGTGCAGCGAGGCCCTGGCGTCGTCGTCGGTCCTGCCGAGCTGGAGGCAGGAGGGAGCACCTCCTCCTGGGTGGGTCCTGCTGCAGCCCAGAGAGGAGGAGGAGATGGAGGAGGAGGAGGAGGAAGGAGGAGGCGGCGGTTCCTCCACGGAGCTGGAGGAGGAGGAGGCGGAGGCGGACTGGTCCGGGCCCAGGGGACTGGTCTTGGGAGCGCCGGGACAACACAGGCTGTGGACGTCGGGGGAGCGGAGCATCCTCTCCAGCAGGTCTTTGGTGCTCTGTGTGCACTGCTGCTGGGAGACAAACAGAGGAGGTCAGCAACCAGGAGAGGTCATCCGAGATGTCGGAGAGAAGACGGAGTTTGTGTCTAAGGCTGTGTCACCACAATGATATTTCTATCCGAGCATTCATTCTCCTACAGATTGACTTTGTGATTTTCTTTTGGCAACATATAGTAAATCAGTAGAGGTTAGGTTGTTTATTTTTAAACCAAAAGGTTTTGACAATGCCTAGTAACAATAATAAAAAAAAAATAATAATATACCAAGTAGAAAAGATGGCGTACATACATGATTTTATACTTAATTTATTATAATAAATAATTTAGAAAGGCAGCGGAAATCAGCCGATGTACAAACTCGCAGCACATCACAAGCTTGTAAATCTGCTGCTTCCACCACTTGTGAAAATGTTTGTTGAAAGTGGTAAAACAGAGGAATTTATCAATGTTTCTGCCCCAATGCAATGTTACACAGATGAATGGAAATTAATCTATCAATGTTTCTGCCCCAATGCAATGTTACACAGATGAATGGAAATTAATCTATCAATGTTTCTGCCCCAATGCAATGTTACACAGATGAATGGAAATGAATCTGGTGATTATGTTCAAACAGACGTAATGGATCTCAAATAATTTGCGATTTGTTGTTGGTTGCATAACAAATTGTGACAGTGTGAGGAACACGACAACAGCAGCAGTGATATGCAGTTAGTGGAGCACAGTGAAAACAGCCAAGGGTGCTTTTGATGTGAATGAATAAACCCAAGGTTAGTCCAGCATGGTGAACAATGGAGAAACAATGGCAGTAGGTCAGTGGGTTAAAAACGAGCTTCAGTAGCACAGAGGAAGACAATCAGGTAATGTGGGAAAATAACGTCCAACACATAATAGTAGGGTGATGTGAGAGGAGAAAATAAGAAGAACTGAGGGTTAGGAGAGTGTAAGGAAGGAGGAAGGAAGGAAGGAAGGAAGGAAGGAAGGAAGGAAGGCCCTTTTCCCTCCTTTTTCTGCATTTGCTTGAGGGCTGATGTCAAAAGGCGGAGCGGAAGGGAGTGTTACATAACAACGGGTCACCAAGCAGGACAGCAGAGCACCCTGTGCAGAGGATCAGTGATAATGTAACTGCTGTACACTAGTGCTGGGATCCTTGAGGATTCTGACCTTAACCATTTAGTGCAGGGGTGGCCAACCGGTCACAGACTAAGAGCCATGTTTTTCATTGTGTTACTGCAAAGAGCCACATCAAAGAGGATTCCAGGAGGTCCCCAGGCTAAATGATGGAAATTTGGTTAACCAGATGTAACTCTTTGAGAGCGTAAACATGAAACCAAATGGACCCTTGCGGGTCCATTTGGTTTCATGTTTACACCCTCAAGAGTTAAAATATTCATCATGTGAATTATCCCAAGTCTACACAACTAGAGAATGCAAAAGATTAATGGTCATTTTGATCTGTATGTTGGACTGTTTTGTTTTCTCTGAAATCCAGCCTGGAACAAAAGTAAACAAAATCTTTAGCTTTGGGGTCTGTGGAGCTAAAATGTCATCAAATGGTAGTCCATGGCTCAAATTCTGAATAAATGGTGGGCCCTGGTATTAAAAAAAAGGTTTTTGATGGTTTCATGTGGAAGCTCCTTGAGAGCCACATGTAACCAGCTGAAGAGCCGGATGCGGCTCGCGAGCCACGGGTTGGCCACCCCTGATTTAGTGCCTCTTAACGGTCCAATTCCGTCAACCGGTCCTCCCTTTAAAGGGGAACTCCACCCATTTTCAACATTTTAATGTCATTAATATACCTTAGAGATATTGTGTGGTGATGATAATAAAGTTCCCCCAATTCTGTATTTCCTAAAAATGTAGGTCTGAAAAAAATCATTAACATGGTGAAATACATCTGATGACATAATCAAGATGTATTTCACCATGTTAATGATTTTTCTTTCAGACCCGTTTGACCCGCTAGGGTCCATTTGGTTCACGTTTGCATCCTCTCAGGAAAATTTTGAAAATGGTTGGAATTCCCCTTTAACCAATTTTGGACTGCGGCTGAATCTGAAAAAACAAAACAAAAAAAAATCTATATTCTGACTTTTCAGACAAACCTAGGTTTCGATGTCAGTGCTGCTTAACTATTTCACAATTTCATTCAAGGATGATCTGAATTCGACCCCCATCTAAAAATATGGGAGTCCCTGGCAGGTCCCTGGAACTAAGATTTCTACATTCTACAAAGGGACATTTAGTTTTTTCTACAAAAAAACAAAATGTCCCTGCAATTTGCCCCTGGAACTAAAAATGTGTCCCTAAAAATTAGTTCCCTGTAAAATATTTCAAAAATAGTATACCTACAAGCTATGAGTTATGAGCTTGTAGATCAGTTATTTTTCAATAAATGAAACACCTAAATGGTGTTCCTGTTATGAATGGGTGAAGGGAGAGATGGTGCTTCGCTGTGGTACTTCTGTGTCGTCTATGAAGCTTCCTATGATGGTTCTTTGTCACCTTTGGTGTTTCCCATCAATGGGAAGCTGTGACCAGCCTTCCCCACCTAATATCTAAATTATAATTATAAATGTAGTAAGTCTCTGTTTGTATATACATCTGTATGTTTGTATTCCACGTAAATCAAGAACTGTTTGTACCACTGATTCCTCACTGTTGGATCCGGTTCTGGATCCCAACTCTACTGCACACAGGACCAACGTGTAAAGAAAGAGAAGCTTCATCCAACACTGATATGAAGAGAGCGAGTCAATGTTAATGAGGCAAGTGACAGTGGAACCGTGAAGTGAACCATGCACATTTCAGAGGCCAAATCATCCAGATCAGGGCCTCCTTCAGAAACCATCCACTACATCTTTCCCCCCACATTGCCTTCCTTGTCTTGCATGTGGAAATGAAAGAAGCCAATGTAGTTTATTACTTGATGGGATTAGAAATATTGTATATATTGTATTGTGAACTGTGCATGTCCAAAACAGTTCTTAGCAGGGGGGGGGGGGGGGGGGGGGGGGGTAAAGAATGTGCAAGTGGACTGCCAGCAGATCATTGTGAAGAAATAAAAACCTGACAGAGGACAATGACCGATTGGCCGTCAATTATACAGATTATTACTGGGCTGCTTAATACATTCTTTCATAGCAAAAGTAGTAGAAGCCATTCTGCTCTTCCTGCCATTTTGGAATTTGAATGCCGAAAGTGTTTTGGACATGCAATGTTTCCAACCAACAGCAACAATATAATTTGTTTGTTGACATTTACTGATGATACTATGGTCATGCCACAACAACAACAGATGGTTGAGGAGGGGTGAGATGAGTGATGGTTCGAAGCCCAGCCCAACTCTTACCATATACCGTTTACACGGCAACAGTGCCCCCTTCAGGCTGTGCAGGACAGAGCAAAATCCTGACAGTTCTCCTCCTGCCAGAATGGAAGGCGGTTAATTCATTTATCACTAAAAACACAAGATATACCACGTCTGATAGTTACAGCAGCACACTGGTGGGCTGCGGCGGTACTGCAAGTGAGCCAGTGGGCCCCTAAATAGTCTACCAAATACAAACATTTTGATGATGATATAAAATAAAATGGTATGTTAAATTAAACTGTGGTTAAAACCTTTATTTTGTTTTTTTTTAAAAAGGATTCTGATAGTAGCCATTGCTATGGAGTGTGGACTAGTCTTTGTTAAGTAACAGGCCCATCTCTCCAGCTCTGAAAAAAAAAAAAAAAATGAATAAAACTCAGGTGGATTGTCAATTTCAGCCATTTGTAGTGTTCCGGTTTCAAATGTATTTGCTCATTTAATTTATTATATCTGTATGCTGTGTGATAAGAAACAATCCCGATGAGATTATATTTGCCGGTTATTAAAAAGCTGGCCTGAAGCGTGACAGCCACTGAACAACACACTGACTGTAGAAATGGGTACTATCAGAATAGACGCCTATACAAGACTAATTTAAAGCCTTAAAATGTGTTATCTTTGTGATACCGATGAATAGGTAGTTAGCCCTTAGTGTATGAACATCCTCTACAAGCTCATAGTCGCCAATCTCTGCTAATGATCCAGAAACTAGTCCTTTAAAAGCATCCTACGTTAGTCCCAATCAATGATCCAAGTCCTTAAAATGAGCATGCTCTGAAAAGGCACGGGTCATGGCCCACCCATCTGACCACTTAACGGCTGCTGCTATACAGTGGGCTGCAAGCTCTGTTATTGTCAAAAGATTATACATTTTAAAACAGGGGATTCTGCAAAAGCTTTTACTTTTGGTACTTTAAACACATTTCAAAATGAAAATGCACTGCTAAAAAGTATACTGTAAATAGAATATACTGTGTAAAACAGGCTTAAATTGACATGACTCGCTCATTTTATGAAAAACCATAGAACATACTTTATTTTTATTTTTTTTAATATCAGTAATCATTTGAAATAGGCCATTTGTGGACTTTCCGGAAAAAAACTTCTTTACACTTTGAGCATTATAATCAAAACCAGATCCCCTGAAATGAGACTTTCCAATACAGGCAAACATTTTGACAACCGTCTTACATTTATGTGCAATGGAATAAGCATATCCATTCAGACTCTGATCCTTATCCTTACAACACATCAACTATTTCAATAAGAGGTAGGTCAAAGAAAAGGCACAACTCATAGTAGCTAAAAAATAAAATAAAATAACATAACATAAAGAACATTTTTGGAAGTTGCTATATATATTTTTTTTTGCACAAAAATAACAATAAAATAAAACAAAAAATGTCATAGTCATGACCCAGTCAAAAATGTAATTTTTAATATACTAAATAAAAGTTAATACTACATCCTCTACTCCACTTTTTATTAGAGTGTTTGGCTCTTAAACTCCTTTTTAATCCAGGTACCACTTAGTCTTGGGCAATATTACCGTTTATCGCGAAATGAATACAGAGTAATATTGTTGCGTCTATAAAAAATATCGAATACCGAATATTGTGAAATACCAACATTATACTGTATTCTATTAAAATATGAGCAATGAGACTTTTAATTGTAACTATACAAACAATTTTAATGTTACACACATGCCTAAAATAGCCCTTATTTGGGCTAGGCTTTTTGGAAACGATGTGTTTCCAACTCCAGTTTTTCCCTATTTAAGCTGCTTGAACAGCATAGCGCTCTATTGAGAACTAGGTGACTGGTGGAACGTGTCCGTCTGATTGCACGCTATTGCCATCTAGTGGTCAATACCAGTAATATTGAATATCAAGCTAAATAACACTTTATCAATACCGGTATTAAAAAATCAATACCGCCCAAGACTAGTACCAGTACATGTCTGAGAACTTTGAATCCATGCAGGGACAGAGGGTCAGTGCATTCTGGAATCCAGCAGCAGATAAACTTTCAGGAAGAACCTGAACACAGATCAACCTACAGTACAGAGAAGGCTCTCATGCATGTACACACGGGGCAGGGCAGGGAGACAGGTCACATACAGAACATGGGGTTGGAACACTGAGAGCTACACCAACACGTGGGGGCATTAGTGGTGGGGCAGGTAAGGGGACCACAAGGTGTCTGATCCTACCATGTGTGCGTCGTTCTTGGCCATGAAGGGCGGCAGCTCTGCGTCTGAACAGGAGGTAGTGGGGACGGCCTCGTCGGGAGGCAGGAAGCCTCTCCTGTCGATCAGGCTGCAGGAGAAGCCCAGAGGAAGCAAAAGAAGACCGTGTCAGTCAGAGTGATAGCTTAGTTACAGCAGGGATGCCCACACTTTTTTGACTTGAGAGCTACTTTCAAAATGACCGGCTCAACAATATCTAGACATCAAGAATGCGATTGTTCCATTACTGAAAATCCATTTCAAAGCCCCTCGAAAGTTTGTTCTTTGAAATATAGTGGTGATGGTGTTACTTACTGTTATATATTTAAGAATAATGCACTTTATAATGAAAAATAGAGGGGGAGAATTGGAAGGTTTTCCTGTATATGCTATTAAATGCCATTTGAAAACAGTATTTGAGGTTTAAGTTGACAGTTTGTGATCTTGAGTTTAGCTTCTTGCAACCAAAACTAAGAACTTTCACGGACTCCTGGGAATTATGGAATTCAGATGTTGAAATATAATTTAACTCAAGAGTTACAGATCAATAAGGGTCCAAGTGCTGGGGGGACTGTCATGTGATCTACCTGCATGATCTACTGGTAGATCATGATCTACCTTGGCTTTTGGGCACCCCTGAGTTACAGTGTCGCCTCCTGACAACCATTGCCCTTGAACCACTGATATAACATACATACATTTTTCAGGAAAACTTGAAAGATTTAGAAGACATTTTGCAGAATCTGCATCACGTCTTAAAAGGTGGAATGAACCAGAAACTGTTTTTTTAATCATGGATTCCACCCGATTCATAGCTTTCAGTCACGTGGTTTCTCTGACCCCCTGACGGGCAGGAAGGACGTCGCTGTAAACATGACGCACGCAGTTTCCCCAGCTGTTTTAAGTAGTAAGGACTATTTAGATCATCTCAGCCACGAACAACAACGCAGATATATGGAGAAACTACAAGTGTTGGGCACTTGTGATCTGTATTTGGCTACCGTGGCTGTTTTTGAGCCTTTAAATACAAGTACTTCGCTGCCCGAACTCGAGTTTGGTGATGTGTTCATATCTGCTGGAGAATCCTATTTCCACCACATAATGTTTCAGATATACTGTACATTGATGAGTAATAGGCTACATTGTTTGGATTTCTGACTGTAATCAAGGCACTGGGTCATATTTTGATTGTCTCAAGTATCAGGTCTTAAGTCTTAAGTCAAAACTTGGAGGTGTGGCAAAGCTGTTTGGCCACTAAGAACAGTCAAACAGCTTTGCCACACCTCCTGTGGGCCTTGATATGAACATTTTAGTTTAAAGGGAGTAATTAAAATTGATTTTTGATATAAAAATACACAAAATGTAAATTTTCACATTTTTGGCATGCATTGTTGGGTATGGCTATATAATGACCACGGGTGTGGACTAAAAGTCTGAAAAACATATTGTTTAATGGAATAGTTGCAGTGGATAATTGGACATTGTGTTCTGGGTACTGACCTCGGGGGCATGGGCCCACACAGCGTTGCACAGCAGTTTGTGAAGATGCTGTTGTAAGTGTATGGATTGCCCGTCTCCTCTGCACCTCTTTTACCCGACCAGGAGCCCTTTATCTGCATCAAGGGAAACATGGTGCTTTGTTACCTCTATGTAAAAGAACAGTCTTGCAGTTGAACTCATCGATTTAATCCGCTATAATGGATCATGTAATAAGAAAAGGTTTTGTGGTCTCCCCGCACGAAACATTTACGGATGGGGTTTGTGGTCATTTAGCAACTTGGGGGGGGGGGGGGGTCTATGGGTCTATGGCACCTCAAAAGCTTGAAAACCGCTGATTTAGAGGGCATTTGCAGATCGCCCTCAGGTCGTAATACGACACATGAGCGCAGAAGAGGAAACTCAGCGCTGTCTGTGTCTGAACTTGCACGCCGTTAGGGAGGCTACCATTTATGAAATACAGTATTTTGAAAATCACTTCAAAATAAGCCAATAAATATATTTTTGGTTTGCATACATTAATAACATCGAACCCATCTATGAATTAAAGAGACATAACATGCCAATAGTCCTGTCCACCATTAAAAGGAAAATAAATGATGATCATACACAAAATGGACAGGTACTTACATCTTCATTGGTTGTGAGGTTAGAGGCAACCAGGTAGGTATGGAATCCCGACAGGCCCAAAACTGACCAAATGGAGAAGAAACAAATGACCAGCTCCACGACGGTGAAACAGAAATCGTCAAGGCAATGTACTACACACGACAATGATGACACATCTAACATGACACGAGCTGACCACAATGCTGCGTGAGTGCACGCATACACATACACTACTATGGATACCATGGGGTCAGGTTCAATTAAACATTTACCAGAGGTAAAAGTTGATCAATGCCACATCGACTGCTCTCTCTACACCATTTACTCTGTGTACAAAACAGCAATTCCCCAGCCACGCCATTTGTGTAAACTATTGATACTCAACCACACCCCTTAGTTTGATCCAGCTCCACAGATTAACATTGTGGAAATAGCAGATTACAAACTCTAACAGCTCAAGCTTTTAGATTGACATTTTCCAAAAGTTTGCCTCCTTCACAATTTGACCAATTACACATGCACACACGTGCGTGCGCACGCATACACCCACACACACCCTGGTGTAATCAACACACAGAGCCAGCTTTATCCGTCTAGCCAGTGACATCATGCCATATGGAGTACATGACAACACAACTGCCTCTGATAGAAACAAAAGCCATCTGCCTAAAAGCAGTGTCTTAGACCATGCTAAGTGTGTGTATGTATGTGTGTGCATGCTCTGGCCATGACTCTAATCCTATTAGCTGCTGGCTTAGAGTGCTAAGGCCTGTTAGGAGCGTATGGTCAACAGTGTTGCTACTGTCAAGTCATGTGTTCTGCAAGACTCAACAGCATCTAGTGGCTGATCATCACTGTCAGGCAGAGAACCTTGTATCTCCCCATCCAGATACACTATAGTGAAAACGTGGTACGTCTGACTGTGAGTTTTATACATTTGGAATTAATGGAAAGCATTAACAAGAGCTTGTGACAGAAAAAATAATAATAACTAGAATGGATGCATTGGAAAAGTCAACAGTTTAGGGATACACAAGGTTTCCGTGTGACAACGACGACGTTAAGCAAGCAGTGTTGCCAACTTGGCGCATTTGTCGCTATACGTTTAGCTCTTTTCCAGACCTCCCTAGTGCCAAAATTAGTGAAAAACTCGTGGCGGAAAATCTAGTGCTTTTTTGCTGGTGAGTTGGGGCGAAATTGGTTGACAGGCGCCAGAGATAAAACCCTTGTTTTTCCTCCTATGATATTATATTAAATATTATATTCATATTTAACCAACTGAATTACCTAATTTTCAAGAATCTACACATTTAGAAAATGTAGAAGAATTGCTATCCTGACCAACATTTTGTCAGTTATTTCTCCTAAATTAGTCAAAGAGACTAAACTCAACATAAAATGATGGTCCTCCGTGGCTAAAATGCAGAATAAATAGTGGGCCCTGGTTTGAAAATGGTTGAAAACCCACTGCTCTAAAGCATTCTAGTGCATTTTGGAAGTGACACTACTGTATTTTGGATTTTTGGCAGTTGGCAACACTGTAAGCAAGAATGTTGTCTGTACAGAAAAGGATATCTGGCGGGACTCTCCGTGATGGCTTGGATAAGGCCTCTCCCTTCTTGGGAACCTGGGGGGTTGGAGAGAAGATTACAGGCAATTCACACACCCAAACAGCCTCTCATTAAAACCATTACACCATGAAAAAGGAGAAACAGGGTTTTCTGCAGGCTTTAACAAGTCAATTGAAAGACCTTATTCACATCCGAT
This sequence comes from Benthosema pterotum, assembly GCA_039105355.1. Lineage (NCBI taxonomy): Eukaryota > Metazoa > Chordata > Actinopteri > Myctophiformes > Myctophidae > Benthosema > Benthosema pterotum. The sequence continues at coordinate 46,619,759 of CM076967.1, forward strand.
ATGAAGGAAAGTACAGAAAATACTGCACTTAGTTGCAAGTAAACCAATTTAAGCTATTCAAGGTCGGAAGTGCATCATCTACCGGGGATGAGTTTTTTTCCCCCCAAATAATGTGCATAAAGTGCAACTTCATAAAAGTAACATTAACATTATAATCCAATTGATTTTTAAAGACTTGTCCAATTTTAATTTCAGATCATGTAAAAAGGTTTGCCATATGACATGGGGACATCCAGAAACTGTGATTTAATTCAGAGTTGACTTTTTTTCCATGTGCACAAAAGGTCCCAGTGTGTTGCTGTGTGTGTGCGCGCACGCACGTGCGTGTGTGTGTGTGTGTGTGTGTGTGCACAGCAACGATACATACGCAGGGTGAGATGAGTGACGACACATCCAAAGATGAACGATGTCAAAAAAGACAAGGAGATGATGAAGCTGTAGAAAAAGCGGTAGTTTCGTTTCCCCACACAGTTCCCCACCCACGGGCAGTGGTGGTCGAATCGCTCTGAGGGGAAAAAATAACAACAACAAAGATTACACTTTCACACAGTAAATGTCCAGCAGTAAATGTGTAAGCATTCATCTCCCACACTCCAGTATACTGTCATTATGCTGGGCACTTAAAACCTGGCATCACCGTTTTGGGACCGCCAACATATTCAAAGAATTGTAATAATAGCACACTCCAAAAGTAACCTTGTGGCACATGAGCCAGATGGTCCAACATCATGACCCTTGATGCCGAGTTAAAACTTAAGAATGTTAAGAATTCATTATAATCTTTTTTTTTTTTTAAACATAATGAATTGTAGAACAGGGATCCAAGACTAACAACAGCAACACACTATCAAAAGTCAATGTATAAACTCAAAAACAACTCTAACAGTATAATCGACAAGTGTCTTGAATTTAGTCCATGTCCAAAATACTGCGAAAACACTGCATTTTCGCTCTATTTAAAATGTTTGCGGTTTAAACAGTCTCTCATGCATAAAGAGGAACGTGCCTGGGCGTGAGAATCAATGCAAGCCGAGTTCATATTCACGCCCTGGCATGCGCCTCATCTGTGCATGAGCCAGTTTATCACAGAAGTGTTTGGAATAGTACAACTTTGGCTGCTTTACTTTGAATGCAATGAGGACACTTACTCACGGGACACACAAAAGGCACTTGGATTATACCATGAGGGCTGTTTTGGCATTTATACAGTATAACAGACTTACAATATGACATTGAATGGTTTTGTCCATTTTTCTCCAATTGATCCAGTCACACTTTGTTATGCGAAGTATTCACTCACTGTGAAACAAACAATGTGTACTGTGTACCCCCTGCTGATGCCAAGAACCAACCAAAATGTGCCCAATGTGTTTTATTTCCCCATAAGATTGAACGTACTGTACATATCAAAGGCAAGGCCATTGTGTTAAAATTCCCAGCCCTGCATTTTCCATGCATTCCATTTCAGACAAGAGAGATGAACATACAGCGAACAGAAACGCACAACCAGTTGCAGTTATAGCCTTATTTACGTGGCCTTTATGGTGAGACAGAATCCTTTAAAAATATAATATACAAATGGACCCTGACGGGTCCATTTGGTTTCATCTTTACACTCTCAAGAGTTAAAATATTCATCATGCGAATTAGTTCAAATCTACACGACTAGAGGATTAATGTCATTAAGGTCATGGCCAGAAGCAAAGGAAATCTTTAGTTTGGGGGGTCTGTGGGGCTAAAATGTCCTCAAATGGTGGTCCGTGGCTCAAATGCTGAATAAATGGTGGGCCCTGGGATGAAAAAGGTTGAAAACCCCTGTCCTAAAATATTGACACATTGAATGTTTGCAATGTGTAAATATGTTTCCAACCGTTCAATAACTAAAAATAAAAACACTGAGTAACCTGTGGTGAGTGACCTGTGGTGTGGTCACTCAGTGACCACACCTAGTTATCAGCATTAACTCACACTCCACCCATCACTGTTTTTTTCCCCATGGACAGTAGGAATGCTGACAGTTCAGCGATGTTAGGAGTTTTTTGTTTTTTTGTTTTACAAATTGCAGCATTTAACTCCAATTTCCTTACAGTATATGGTTATAATGTGTTCATATTCTGAAATAAACGTAGGTCTATATGAAAGACATGAACACAATTCCAAATCATAAAACTGTATTTGCAAAGGATTTTTTTTTTTTTTTTTTGCAAACTACAGTCCCACATGCTGTGTACAGGAGTGCATATCTGGATGCAGAGCTTACTGTCCAAGTGCATCCCTCATCAATGCATATACATGGATGGATGGATGCAGTGGATCTACATTACTGTGCTGAGCAGCTGACACACCCATGCATCCTGTATGGCAGGGGTGCCCACACTTTTTTGACTTTCAAAATGACCGGCTCAACAAGATCTACACATCAAAAATGTGATTGTTCCATTACTCAAAATCCATTTCTAGGCCCCCTAGAAAGTTTCAGCTTTGAAATAGTGGTGATGGTGTTACTTACTGTTATAGTGTTTAAGAATAATGCACTTTATAATGAAAAAGAAATGGAGGGGGAGAATTGGTTATCTTGTATATGCTTCTACTGACATTTGAAAACAGTAATGAAACCAAATGGACCCATAAGGGTCCCATTTGGTAACGCTCCATTTGGTAACGCTCTCAAGAGTTACAGAGCTATACATTTTTGGAGACTGTCATGTGAACTACTTGCACGGCCTGTGTGATCTACTGGTAGATCACAATCTACCTTTTGGGCACCCCTGCTGTATGTCTGAGCAAAACTGCGTGTTGCTTCACGATTAGCTCACAGGGGGGGAAAAGAAAATGTGGTGGATGTTCTTCTTACCCACACAGTTGTCACAGAGGCTACAGTGGGAGGTCCGTGGAGGGCGGAACATCTTACAGGTGAAGCAGTACTTGAGCTTCACCACCTGCTGGTTGATGAGGATCTCCTTGGTCCGTGGAGGGGGCCGGTACGTGGACGACCCCGACGTATCTTCAGTTACAAACACAAAGAACAGAACAGAGGGGGGCCGAGTCAGAGGCTTCATAGTGACACAAGGTACGTACAGTACATCGTAAGACGTTGTTTCATTTTAGAATCAGCATTCAGAGAAATCGTCTGTGTGATTCAAGGATGATTTAACCCATTGTGTCCTATCTAGTTTCTGAATAACATAATATTCAAAGATTTCACCACGTTTTCACGATTTTTCAAAAATAGCAGAGATACAAGCTCATAGCGCGCCACTCGGTGGCGCGCTATGAGCTTGTAGATCTGCTATTTTTCAATAGTTAAAACATAATGCTTAGAACACCAAAACGCGTTCAGTACACTAAGGGTTTAATGGATGTTCAAGCTGCAGGGGCAGATGAATCATTACTCTTAGTGCTCCAAAGATTATTCATAATCTTCCATAAAGTTTGGATCACTGCTAGCAAGTCAAGTCTAAGGGAAAAATACTTGGCCCTGAGTGACTGCTTCTTGATGCTAGCAGTAATCTGCTTAGGTCAGCAACACAACGATCCCTCCATATGGACAAGACTTTCTGATCCCATCTGCCCAACTAGTCTACAAGTCCCCAGACTACAAGTCATTTTCAATCGACGCTGCACCGGCCTCAACTTATTTTAGTGCATTGATGACTCAGTGAAGCATCAACCAATTACATTGTTGTTGCTGTCAGACAGAAACCTCTTAATCTTTTTTGGGGGAAATTGACGCCCTGTTCGACAGCGACAAACAAAAGCAGCATAACCACAAGGTTGAAGCGGCGTATGTTTTGAGCTTGGCAATCTGTTACTTTTACACATTATGAGGCTTCCAGAGACAATGTGTTTCCGTTTCACCATTTCCATGTCCCTTCGCTCTCTCTTCACAATTCCTTTGCGTTCTGTATAAGGAAGAAAAAACTCATTCCAACCAGTTCCTTGTCCTATTATATGTAAGCCAACCCTTATTCATTTACGCAGCAGTGTAGCTTGTGCAACACTCCAGTGGTGACTCAGCAGCCATGCAGCTTGGTCACGCCTGGTTGTTTTGTATCTTTCGTTGCCTGGCTGGTACGTGAACGTAGCACGAATGGCCTTTTACATTGGAGGTGACAAATGAAGGGCGAGCGGTCAGTGTGGGAAATCTGACCAGACAGGGTCACTCTTGTGCTCGCCCCACAACTGTCGACTTAACCCATTCAAACCAGTGCTAGGGGTGGGGGAAAAAAAACGATATGCCAATATATCGCAATTCTTAATGCCATGATATCAATATCAAATCGACAGGTTAAAAATCTTTTTTATATATATTTATGTAGGTCCTATTCATTGATGTGTTCATGTCAGAAAGACTGGCTGATGTTATCAGGCTGCAATGATGTGTATGATTGAACTTCTTGTTATTTATTTATATATTAAAATTGCTTTAAAATGTTCTAGTTGATTGAACTTGTCATAGTCCATACTGTACAGAATTCCACCCATTTTCAACATTTTACTGTACTGTATTTTACTTGGTGATGACCTAATCAAGATGTGTTTGTTAATGATTTGTCTTTTAGGACCTTTTTTCTGAGGGTGGACAAATGGAGAGCGTACAAATGGAACCAAATGGACCCTGATGGGTCCATTTGGTTCCATTTGTACGCTCTCGGAAAAAATCTTGAAAATGGGTGGACTTCCCCTTGTTCTAGTATATAAAAGCACAGTCATTTGTGAAGAAAAAAATGTGATATATTGATACATCAAATGGAATCGCAGCATAACTAAGAGTCGCAATAAAAAAAATCGATTCAGGACCCTAACATCAATATCAAAAGTCAAAAGTCAAAGTCGCATTACGTCACCGCAGCAAAATTGGTTCTCCGCTTTTGACCCATCACTTGGAGCGGTGAGCTGCGGGTTACCACGCTCGGGAATCATTAGCTGATTTTGACCCCCAATCCATCCCTTTGATGCTGAGTGCCAAGCAGGGAGGCATTGGGTCCCATTTTTAGAGTCTCCCATTTCCAGGTCGAACACTCTAACCACAAGGCCACTGTTCTGGTCGTATCATATCGTGGGGTAAGTGAATTGTCCCACCCCTAGACCCTGCAGACCCATGTGTGGTCACGGTGGACTAAGCACACGTCCAATATACTGTACCTATCTGCCTCTCTATGTCTGCAGCCTCGTCCGGCGTGGCCCTGGGCAGGATGCCCGGGTCTGTGAAGCTGGTCTGCAGCAGGGCGATGACCACAAAGACAAACAGCACCCCACCGATCACAGGGATGAAGACGGTCAGGTGGTCCACCAGGAACGGGCAGCTGCAGTGAGACAAAAACATACCATGATCTTGGTTTGGAGTAGTTTTCCTGAATACATTCCACCACGCCGTTTCATAGAACATTAACACATACTGTACACACAGTAAACGGTTACTCTGCTGAAATTAAAATGCTGTACCCTGTTAATCATGGTGTATCCCAACAGTTTTTTTGCATGAACCTGTGCTTTTGTTTTGAAAAGAACCCATTCTACATACTGTGAAATTACATTTTGAATATTCAAACTTACTTCACTCCTTATGTAAGAGCACAGATAATCAAGGGTACACTCACGGGTCCATTCGATTGTCACCTCTAGATTTAGTCAGAACCAGAATCGTCTTTCTTATCAAATCACAGGTTTACGGGTGTAAAGAAGAAGAGATTTGTTTGTTCGTATAGGTTTGAGACTTACAAAAGTAAATCTCAAACGTATACAATATAAGTGTGCACGAATCACCCATCAATGGCAACCTCCCCTGGGCCCTCTATTTGGCTCATTTTTAGGGCTAGAAACTTTGACTTAAAAATAAATAAATTGATGTAGCAGTGATTTAGATCCACTGCATCCAAATATGCAATTTATAGATCAGGGACGCATTTAGACAGTAAGCTCTGCATTCTGGGGAGTCAGGGACGCACTGCTGTACTAACGGTACAGTAATATTAATCCATTTCGCTCATTTTAAAAGACATAACCATATAAACTCCTTATGTATGACTCCTAATGTCTCTTAGGTGGGACTCTTCTAAAAGACCCTCCCTGCATCCCGGGACTCATTAGATTGAAAACCTATTTACATCACTGGTAATAGCATGAATGAAGGTGCCTCAGACAAATGGAAAGCGGATCGGGCACATAGGCTCATTGTAGCCCTGAGTGCATCACAGGTTTGAGTCCCGAGTCCGGCTGCCTTTGCTGTGGGGCTCATGTTCCGTCTCTCTCCTCGCTTCGCTAGTACAATACAAAGGCTAGAACAGTAACAGGACAGGACTCCCGCAGGCCAAGTGGTCCATGCACATGACAACAAATAGGCTTTGGCCTGACAACTCAGGGCTTGACACTAACACTTGCTCGCTTGCCCGGGGCAAGTAAAAAAAAATGGGCAAGTGAAGACTGCTACCAGGTTACCCGGTCGGGCAAGTGTGCGACTTAGTGCACTATAACACAACATAAGATATATTTGTCTTGAGGTGGTCATTGCGCTCTGCGTCTTTCCTGCTTTCAAGCTATATTATCATTTTGCAGGGGTCACAGACCCCTGAGTCCGTGACCGCTATGGGAATCACTGTGGGAACCACTGATTTACACTGATTTACAAGTTGAATATTTATAGCTGATTGTGACTTAAACAAAACAGTCTTCGACTGCGAAAGGAAATGTTTAAAGCACCAAGTAGAAAGTAAAGTTAAATGCAAAATGTACGATATATTTTGGGGGGCAAGTGAACATGACCTGAGGGCAAGTACAACCTGACTTGCACTTGCCCGATGGGCAAGAGCCTCAGAGACCTTGGTGTCAACCCCTGCAACTCCTTCTGTGGTTGAGTCCTACTCTACCTCTCTATCAATAAAGCCAGGAAAAAAGATCAGAACATGATTAAAATTGCAGGTATGCTGAGAAAATGGAATGCAGCATCCCAGCATCTCATTTCCAAAGGGAAACCCACAATAATAATAATAATCAACTGAGAGAGACAACAATCTCACAATATCCAGACCGTGGATAAAGATATTGACATGTAACTCTATTTAAAAAATGGACTTGATAAGACCAAAAGAGGAAGTAAATGTAATTGACCACATCTCCTTTGAATGTGTAATAGTGTATTCGTTTCATTGTATGCTACTGTATGTTGATGAGTTTACTACAAACTATAGAACCATATAATGTAACCAACTCCTCTTTCATCCTTTTGTTTGTTCTTTAGCTTTAAGGCATTGCTGCCTGTATGTTTAACTAACAAAATCAGTGATGTAATGTAAATAGCCTGGATTTGTAAGCCCAGACCAGAACCACACGCCAATGAGTCGCCAGAATGATGCATGGCGACCCATTGGTGTGATTTGGGCTACTGAACCAGCTTATCAGTGTCACTTTGGGCGTCCCTTCTTCACCTGAAAAAATATGAAAACCACTGATCAAAGCTAATGCTGCCCCGGCTAGGGAGGTCTGTGGCTCTATGGTGGAGCTGTTGCCCCGTAGATCCGACTAAGAATAAGCGATTGAAGATGCATGGATGTTCAAAACAACAACAACAACTCACTCGAACGCAAAGAAAAGGCCACAGGTGACGACCACCAGGCCCAGGGTGAGAGGCAGGACGCCGCTCTGCCGGGCCACGATGATCCGTCCGTCGCAGTAGAAGCGGTTCTTCCCCGGGAACACTTCCCACTTCCTTCGGCCCGACGCCGCCGCCTGGCTCCGCGGAACGCCCTGGTGATCCTCCTTCCCCCCGGAGCAGGCTTGAGCCGAGGCGGCCGTGACGGTCAGAGCCCGCGGGTCGATCTGCTGGTACTCACAGCTGCTCTTCATGGTTCTCTCTCTGAGCCCGTTCTTCTTTCACGGAATGTAAACAACAGTGTCGATCGGACGGACGGTGACCCAAAACAACACAAAACACAACAACAACACAGGGGGGGAGAAGAGGTAGCTAAAAAGGCACGTCGATCAGATGATGATGATGATGATTCTCACGTTTTAGACTGATGATTCATCCACTCTATTAGTTCTATGTTAAGATCATTAATGAAGCTCCAGGTTGGCTGTTGGTCAAAGTTAGCTTTAGCTTTGCAGTTAGTTCCTCATCCATTCTGTGGTGGTGAGACGCTGTTAGCTAGCTAGCTAGCCAGGCAGAATCGAACCAGCCATTCCACCTCCCTACCGCCGTCCAATCTGACCAAGCTGCTTCTCTTAAAGACGACCATGTTTGGTGGTCGCCGGTCCTTTCATAGCGGCTTATATATCTAAAGACAATTAATAATTGTCCGATTTTTCTCAGATTAAAAACAGAAAAGAAAGGAGCCCTACGGACGGACGGGTCCTCCTCCTCCTTCCCTTTATCGTCAGCAGCCAACTGGGCAACAAATGAAATCAGAGCCATATAGTATAGACAGAGTTGCGACAACTCAGTCCACTTCATGACTTCATGGGGCCAATTCAATGGCGGCTCTTCTACTTAGACTTAAATAGAGAATAGGGACAACAAATAGGGACAAGTCCTGGACCTGAAGTAGGCAGACATGCAATGCCATGGACACAGGCAAAGGCCCAGGGTTAATGATCTTACATAGCTTTATTGTAGATCGTTTTTAGTACAACATAAACATTATTGTACAGTAACATTGTTCACTGTTATTGCACAATATCGTTGGCATGTTGAAAACATGCATAAAATAGCTCTTGCGACATCCTTGTGGAAAACAATGCATTCCCAATGCATTCCCATAGACATTGGACTCTCGTAGAGAGGTGTTGGCGATTCTGACGTGATCACTCTACGAGAGTCCAAGCGTTTGTATCGTATTTCCTTGTCGGATTTCGCCGTTTCGGCTTCTAGTAGCTCTTAGGGTGCACCAGTCCCACATGTAAAAGGCTGAACATAAGCCTCCACCCACTAGCTTCCACTACGGCAAAAGATTGTAGGCCGTAGAGTCCTGGTTTTAATAAATAAAATGTTTTATATGTACCTCTCTGTGTTGTGTTGTCTCTGTTGTTGTTACGAGAGGCCATCTTGCCCATTACGTCACCGTTTCGCCGCTGCGAAACAGCGCCACCCCTGGCCGGGAGGTGTAATGCGCATAAAAAGGACAATATCTGGTACAGGCTATTTTACTCACTTTTTTAGCATTTTAATATCTTAAATAAGTATATATATATATATATATATATATATATATATATATATATATATATATATATATATATATATATATATATATATATATATATATATATATATATATATATATATATATATATATATATATATATATAATATATATATATATATATATATACAGTGATGGGCAGTAGCTTGTTACAAGTAGTTAAGCTACATAGCTTAACTACATTTTCCCGTAAGTTGTAGTGTAGCTTACTACATTTGTTCTGGGAATAGCTTGTAGTGAAGCTACACTACATTTTCGAGTAGCTTGTAGTAAAGCTACACTACTTATTTTGAGTAACAAGGATTGTAGCTTACTACATTTTCCCGCACACATTTTCAAATTCCGCTCATTTTTAATGGGTAGAAAACCTAAAATATACATCCCTCTAATATACATAATACACATTTGTTGATATTATTTTATTATTATGATTATTATTCAGAAAGTTGTACATTAAGTTGAGATATATATATTTATATATCTAGTGTTGATGTAGCAAGCTACATCAAGCTACTTTTGTCATGTAGCTTGTAGTGTATCTTGCTACAATTTACTAGGGATAGCTTGTTGTGTAGCTTAGCTACATTTTTCGAGAGTAACAAGTAGTGTAGGTTACTACATTTTCCCAGTAACTTGCCCATCACTGTATATATATATATATATATATATATATATATATATATATTATATATATATATATATATATATATATATATATATATATATATATATATATTAGGGCTGTTGAATGATTAAACTTTTCAATCAAATTAATCACAGCTTCAAAATTAATTTAATCATGATTAATCACCACTCGAACTATGTCCAAAATATGCCATGTTTTCCTGTACAGGATTTCAACATTTAAAAAAGAAACAGAATCTGTGACAAAAATAACCATTTAACTTTAAAATATTGATCAAAATAGGTGATCTACAAGCCCTCAATGCTTGGAGATCCTCCAGCTATACTCTATGGCTCTGGTTACAGGGAGACACACAGCTATACGTCTCTGTAAAGCCGTGCTTTACCCATTGTTTTCAATGAGAAAATGCTCAGTGGGTTGAGTCAGTGTGCACATGAGTTAATTGTGTTAAAAATTTTAATCAGATTAATCAACAAAATTAATTTAATCCCATTAATTAACTATTTTCAACAGCCTTAATATATACTGTATATATATATATATATATATATATATATATATATATATATATATATATATATATATATATATATATATATATATATATAATATATATAATCCTTCTCGTTAGTTATTATATTTCAATATTATTTAAATTCCTATTTGCCTCCCACACATGAAATGGATTTATATTTTGCTGCAAAAGTAGTGACATTCATATAAAAAGTTATACACCCCAAACTAAAAATGTAGCCTGTTTGTCTGGGGTTTGAGACATATGAATTCCATATGGAAGCTCTTGGAGGCTTAAAAGTTGGTATACTTGAAGCCAGAACATTCCTCTAGACTCTAGAAAAGACCAGGTGCCAATATCTCAATGTAAATAGGAGTTATAGTCATTTGAACACATACCTAATAGGCAGATTATAAATCTGTGTAGAAGTTCTCTTGTACTTTGTATTGACTCAGACATGCATCATCAAGGCAACACATATTTGGGGGGGGGGGGGGGGGGGGGGGCTAGCTCAACCACTCAATAGTTTATCACTACTTTGTATTGGAGTGCCGATTCACATTGTGTCACGTTTGGCTTGCAATGACAATGTTTAGTAAAGGTTTGCATGAAAGTTGACTAAAACTACGGTATATCATCAAAATGTCATTCATTGCAGAGACGGTTCACCTTAATATGGCAATGGCAGAAGAAACCATGCAAGGTACCGACGAGCACATCGGGAGCAATTTGGGGTTGAGTGTCATGCTCATGGACACATCCACACTAACTCTGGGAAGCCTGGTTTCAAACTGACAACCTTGGAGTTACCATCCAGCCACTCTGAGCCACCGCTGCCCTCTTAGCTCATATGCCACTGGGAACTAATGTGTCCCATTTTATTTTTACAATTTACCTCCAGCAATTTGATATACTGTATCCTGAACTGCTATAGCTGAAGACCATCTGATAGGCTTATTTAATTCTAAATGATGATATAGGAAGAACCCCAGAGCCTGTTGCACTTGCACACATAGTAGCTTACTGCCAGTTAGGTCAGTGACATGTCTTTGGTGTTTGGTATGACCCAGCAGGAATCAAACCCTGACCTTAGGGCAGAAGGGGCCAAACGAGATACAGAAAATATTGTTGGAAGGCCAAAGGCCCGAACTAAATTCTGTGTAATATTAATTTAATGTCTAAACGTACTAACTAGTAAATGGCATTGACTTGACACTCTGGTAAGAGTATTATGTTATTATAGCAGTGGCATGTCTGATTTCACTACTTTTGCAGCAAAATATAAATCCATTTCATGTGTGGGAGGCAAATAGGAATTTAAATAATATTGAAATATAATAACTAACGAGAAGGATTATATATATATATATATATATATATATATATATATATATATATATATATATATATATATATATATATATATATATATTATATATATATATATATATATATATATATATATATATATATATTAGGGGTGGGACTCGATTAAATTTTTTGATCTAATTAATTTGGAGCTTTGTAATTAATTAATCTGAATTCATCACATGCTAATATTTGATCCGAGAAGCATTTTTTGTGTCAATTAAAACAGGTTGGTAGTGTGTGAGTGAGTTTTTCTAAATCAAAACTGTGTCCATACTGTGAAATGTTAGGTTAAGGGTGAGGGTTAGACATAGCGTTAGTAATAGTAATAGTAGTTAGTAATTTGCGAACCAATGGGAGTTTGGATCATTGGCAGCCCGGTTTGCCTGATTGGCTTCTTCTCCCATTGCATGCACCGCTATGATCGGTACTCCTGAAATTCATCCAGTGAAAAACGTTCTGTGGTGCAAAATCTCTGTGCGATTAAAATGAGTTATTTTTTTAATTGCGTTTTTTTTTCTGTAATTACTTAATCTCAATTAATCAGTTAAAATCCCAACCCTATATATATATATATATATATATATATATATATATATATATATATATATATATATATATATATATATATATTTATATATATATATATATATATATATATATATATATATATATATATATATATATATATATATATATATATATATATATATATATATACTTATTTAAGATATTAAAATGCTAAAAAAGTGAGTAAAATAGCCTGTACCAGATATTGTCCTTTTTATGCGCATTACACCTCCCGGCCAGGGTGGCGCTGTTTCGCAGCGGCGAAACGGTGACGTAATGGGCAAGATGGCCTCTCGTAACAACAACAGAGACAACACAACACAGAGAGGTAAATATAAAACATTTTATTTATTAAAAACCAGGACTCTACGGCCTACAATCTTTTGCCGTAGTGGAAGCTAGTGGGTGGAGGCTTATGTTCAGCCTTTTACATGTGGGACTGGTGCACCCTAAGAGCTACTAGAAGCCGAAACGGCGAAATCCGACAAGGAAATACGATACAAACGCTTGGACTCTCGTAGAGTGATCACGTCAGAATCGCCAACACCTCTCTACGAGAGTCCAATGTCTTGGGACATCCCTATGGAAAACAATGCATTCCCATATCCAGTTTGTCCCTATTCGGGCTGCATGAACAGCGCAGGAGCGCTCAGTTTCTGACCCCTCAAAGTCGCAACTCTACTAGATGGCTCTGAATGAAATTAATGTCACGGGTTTCAGGTTGACGTATCCACTCCGTTGGAAGGACGGTGTCACATTTTTCGCCCAGAGCAGCAGATCTACAAGCTGTCGACGCGCCGCACGCCAACGCCTACACGGCTTGTAGGTCTGCTCTACACTGGAAAGCGACACCCTCACAATACAACAGTGTAGGCCTATTTTTCATGTCAAGGACCCCCACAGCCATGTCAGGGACCCACAAAAATAATTTTACTACTAAATCAGCAGTGATTTTCAACTATTTAAATTTAATTTAAATGTAAATAGTTAAATTTAAATAGACTATGAACCCTCAGGCCCCATTTAGGGATGGGTTAGTTTGGTTCCATTTGTTGATTAATTTTATACACTCACAGTTACATACCCATAGGGGTCCATTTGGTTCAAAACAATCATTTAGCTGGGGACCGGTGGGAGTTCCTCAAGGGCCCCTGACTGGAAGTCTCCGGATACCACCTTGGGAACCAGGACCACTATACTGTAATTGAGACACATCTAACCATTACAAAAACAATAAAAACAACAATAAGGGGAGAAATCGCAACCAACCCTGCACCCAGTAAACAGTGCTGCTTTCAGACACAGGGACGCAGGCAGAGAATGAATGAATAAATAAACAAAGTTTATTTATTTTTTATTAACAGAAAATGAGAGTTATAGTACAAGTCAAGTACACACTGGAAAAAGACAGATAACTGCTTAGTGCTTATACACTAACAATTCAAGTACAACTACAGCAAATAAAGGTAAAATCATATTAAGGTAAAACGTGCAATGAGAAATATACAAAGAGGGGAGAGGGGTGGGTGGGGGATTATGTTTTTGTTTTATTTTACAGAGGCCAGTAATTGCAGCTGTCTGTGCCCTTTGAGAGTTGTTTTGAAGGAGTCAAAACAGTCATCCACATTTTGGAGGCATAAGCCTATGTCTGAGCGAAAGAAATTAAATCCCTTGTTTCTGCCTAATCTGGGTTGGACATGGTTAGTAGCACTCCCTCTGGTGTTGTTTGAGTGGACCTCAACCAGACACAAAGACTGGACAGGATAATCCGTGACAGCTGTTGAAATTTGGCATAGCCTACCATTTAAGATACAGGCACAATTTACATTTTTGTATTCTGTATGGCTGCCTAGCATGTGAGGGATTTTTGCAAGCATTAAATTTGTTTTGCGTGAAAAACACTCATATAGCGACCTTTCCAGATAACAACATTTGTCATAACAATGGCTTTTGACCCCTCCTAAAGCACACTGGTACCTCAAATAGCTTCCTGTCACCTCACAGATTCTCAAGGGAAACTCAGGAAATTCAGGTGTTCTAGGCTAGAAACATGAGGCCAAACAATGTAACAAGGAAGTCTGGTCTTTTAGAATGTTTTGACATATTTCTTATAATGGCAATCAAATCTGTCTCAGAACCCACCACTTCCTCAGTCCATAGAATCTGAATGATGGCTTTCAGTTTTTATGCTCCATCCTGGCATCAGGTCGCCCGATTAATTAAACTGAGGCTCTGGATCCCCTTGGGAGATTTCAACCACTTTTTCTCAGACATGCAGATGTTTTTCTTGAGTCTGTTAAATATGTTATACAGTAAAAGACCCAAAACGTGGGAAAGCATTCACCAGATACAAATTCAGTGGAGACTGCCTCGCAATAGAGCAAGGCCACCACAGACAGACCCCTCTGCCAAGGGAAGACAGACTATGCACACAAAATGTGGTAGAAACAAAGCCACACTTTCTAACCACCATGTCCACTATGCCAAGACAGATGCACGAGTTACTTTGAAACTATATGACCAATGACAAAAAAATACCATATTGGGAGAAATACCAAGTAGACTGTGGACCATGTAAACACAACAGACCTGCTACATTTAAACAGACCTTAAATCTGAGTTTTCTGTATAGTCTTGAGGAAAATATCCTGCCATTTGTCCCAAAGAAACTGCTGCTATTCGTTTCATCTGCTATTTGTTATGTATATACCACTTCATTCCAATGTGACATGCTGTACCCCCTCCAACTGTCTATACCTGTAAAGTACATACTTTCCCCATTTTCAACTGTTTTTTATTGTATTTCTGACACCTGCTTTGGCAACGTAAACTTTTGTTCATGCCAATAAAGCTCCTTTGAATTGTAAATTGTCTTAGAGCAGGGTGCTGGCAGTCCCCAGGAGCATTCTCCACAGCTGGGTACCAACAATAGCTCCCAGGTTTACCCTCACCCACATCTGTCAGTGTTTCTAGCAACACCTTCAGACCAAAAACGTCTTGGCTCAGTTCCATTCTGCTTAGCAGCACTGAGGCATCCATATGGCAGAACCCATGGTGGCAGTTCAATGACTTCATCGAAAAAGTGATATTTTTCTCTGAACTCTTCTAAAAAAGCCCCCCATGTTATTTGCGAGAAATATCCTACATGGTATTCGGGGCAGTGCAAACAACCTGCTTGGTATGGTCAAAATCACTCAGACAAAGAGTTGTATATTTTGAAATTGATCGTCATATACAACTACGATACAAGGTCAGTCGTCAACATAACAATTTCATCATGGCTTGGTGTCTGCATTTTCACAAGTAGGAAGTTTTGTCTTCTTTTACTATCACCTTCCCACTATCCAAGTAGTAGATTTCGACATTTTAAGCATAAAAATATGCTTATAAAGCACCAAAACTCCAAAAGTAAAAATACTCATATACAGGAATGCAGTTTTATATTTTTATATGTATAAATCATATTTCACACTGTGAGCTTGTGTATTTGCTATTTTCAAATGGCCAAAATGTATATAATGCTGAAATGTATGTTTTGCAATAATAATGAAAGTATAAAAGTAACTAGTAACATTTAAAAATCACCTCAGGGTGGAAATGAGCCAGTTTAGGTGGTTTGTGCTTTTGTTTAGAATGCCTCTCATGCACATCTCACTGCATGAGCGAAGACCTCAGGGCAGAAAACACATCGACTCACTGGCCTTGGAACATCTAGGGATACCCCAGGAGGAAGTTGCTAATGTTCCTCTACAGAGGGAAGTCTGGAAGCAGTGTAATAAAGCAGTAAAATAGAAAAACAAAGAACCTCCTATGGATGGATTTATGTTAGCTCTCCTGAGTCATAAACAAAAAGGATGGATCGGTGGGAAAGTTGTCATGCAGATTAGTAATGAATTCCCCTGACTCCAAATCATTTAGAATGTTTTTAGGTAACGGTGAAGCAGGGGCGGATGTAACATTTCACAATTGGGGGGGTAGGCGGCTTCATGAAGTTGCACCCATACCATTTTAGTATAATATACCAATAGTATATTTCCATTTAGGAGCCTCATACCCACTACCTGATGGCCTGACTCTATTTATTGTCACATCACATGTGTATAGATGTAAAATAGCCTTGATATTGCACCAGTTAGCTCAATCCTTGTAACTGAATATGCAATGGTCAATGGAGACAATATTGCCCATATACTTTAATAGGCCTACATAATAAATATCATAATTTGATAATTTTATATTAGCATTATATTATACTGGTAATGTTTTGTCCGAACGTATTTTACAGGATCTTGGATCCTATGAAAGACTGGCTCAGAATTTGAATTTCAAAGTTTTTCAGTTGTTTTATCCTAGAAATATCTCATGTCGTTTGTCTTGTTAGGTACATGTTGTCAACCCCTGATGTGTACATTTCTTTAAATATTACAGTAGAGGTTTTATGGGGTATCACTGCGTCTCTTCAAAAGAAAGACAGCTTAGGTCATTATGTTAGGCACTCGGATGTCTCCTTAGAGGGGTCTGGAGCGCTCTTATGGACTACGGTTGAAAAGGGAGGGATGGACATGGGGAGCGGTGAATTTGTACTCCACGTCGTGGAAGCTTCTCAACAGAGCAGCAGTCAGCCTCTTCAGTGTAGGCGATCACAACAGTCCTTGGTGATGCACAAGGACTATTTAAAGTGGATGGGGAGCAAAGACACCTACAGGGGGAGTCCACATTGATTCATGGGAGCAAACAGACATGCACAGTAGAAACCAGGAGGTTTGACATGCACAAATCATGCTATGGCACAAGTGGCACAAGTTTCTGTTTTCAATGATGAAATGCTGTTGGTTTAATGGTGACACAGCTGTAGTTAGTTTAGTAGCAGTAGTAGTGTTTCAAATCATTTTAAATATAAGCACTTTAATTTGAAATATCTTGGGTTGTTTTGCATGGCACCGTGTTTGGGGGTCAGACTGGGCATTTAGGTGGGCATTGCCCCCCCCCCCCCCCCCCCCCCCCCCCCATGCCCATGCCTAGATCGCCCCCTGTTTTTTCCTATTTTAAATAAAGCATACCTAGTGTACATAGAGTAAGTTATATCTCGTATTCAAACAATGCAAGTCACAAAATGTTCAAACTAAGGAGAAATTTGATAACTGTTGTATCAACTCCAACACGGTTGTGTTGGAGTTGTAGTTATTAACAAACTATCACCAAATTGGTGGTGACAACTCACCTTCCTGTGGCTCAGCATCAATGGCGATGCATGCCTTCCTCTCTGGGACGACCTGTTGTAGAAAATGTAGTCAATGATTTGTAACTTGAGGAATCATAAATCCAATGTACACACACATACCGTAAAACAAGCAACACGGTTTTTTAACCATTTCACAATTACAGAAAAACTGTTTGGATGCAAGCATTTGCCAAAACAGAAATTCTACATTCTCAAAATGAGTCACATTGGTAAGGTAACTTGTATAAAGCAATTTAAAGGAAAGGAAAAGGCAATTTAAAGGAAAAAAGGTTTGCTGAATGTGATCTTCTAGTCTATATCCGTAACAAAGGTGCAGGCCTACTTACCAGAAGGTGGTGTTTCTCCTTCGGCCGTTCCCGTTTGCAGGCAGCCCCCTGGCCGCACTCTCCTTGGCAGGACCCTCCTGGTTGGCGGGCCTTACAGGTGCTCAGGACGGGCCTACGGCTGGTGGAAGGCTGGTTCCTCTGGAGGAGGAACACTCGCATACGCCTGCAAAAAGTGAGACATGAACGTACAAGGTGAATAGTCTCATGAATACAGTGCAAAACAATGTAGTGCCTTAAAGACGCAAGGCAGGTACATAATGAAACTAATGTTTCATCTAAAATCGTAAAGATAGATATGATACAACAACGTGTTAAAAACAGATATTTCAATTCACTAGATGTTTAAACATTTGGGGTCACTAAAACAAAAAAGTGACTGTGACTTATGATGTACAGTACATACCTGAGCTGACCAGATGAGGTTCCTGTCCTCTTCTTGGAGGTGGCATCCCTCTTCTTGGTGGCGGTGATGGTGGTAGAGGTGGTGGTGGTGGTAGTGGTGGTGGTGGTGGTGGTGACCTTCCTAGGGGGAGAAGAAACAGAGACAGAATCAGTTTCCGTGTCTGACTCATCGGTCAAACATGGAAACCAACTGACCTGTTGGGGAGGAGCTCCTGGCTTCTTCTCTGGCACCGAGCGGTCCTGCATGGAAGATTATTGTTAAGCTGTTAGTTCTTTTACACAGTAAAATCTATAGAGGCACCAGAAATCTTGACCGAAAATGTTTTAGGAAAAACATGACACACAGACATTTTAACAATGCATTTATGACCCCTATAATGGGATGATGGGCCCACATTGAGATCAGTTAATCTAATTAAAACATACTGTATCTATTTATCATGTAGAATTATGTATTTACTACTGTGTAGTAGTCAGACAATGGCCTCCATTTTCGTCACACGCTAAACGCCTTATCCCAAACCCCTTATCTCTCTTTTACTATTTTGATAAACTTTTTGGAATAGTTCAACATGCCAATCAATTGACACGTTGTGAGCTTGTAGATTGGCCACTTTAACTATTGAAAAAATGTTTTTTAATTCTGTGTTTCCAACATGGTGAAATGGTTAAAATGGAGTTTAAAGTTATATTGGGTTTCTATAGGGAGGACATCAAATATCTAAATACCGAATGGAAAAAGTAACTTATAAACTGTCTGTGGTGTTCACATGAGACTGAGTACACAAACAATGACCCAACGTTTTTTGAAAGAGTAATATCCCTGTAAAATGTTAAAATAAAGATTGTTTTCTTTGAAACCCCAGATACAGACTTGGATTTAAATTACCAGATAATTATACATATGTTACAACTTTACAGAATATACAACATATCTTGCCTGCTAGATATAGCCTACAAATTACAAAACGAGTTCAAGTGCATATTGACGCCACTGGGGGGCACTGTTGCAGTGGACTTAAACCCCTATCCATCCACATTAGTTATTTTGCACCATGTTATGATTGCTGAAGTCATATTTTTTAAGGTTTCCAAGAAATAAGAAATTAACAAGGGGTGGCTCAGGCCAGAATCGAACTGTGTACCTTCTGGTTTCCAATGTGACCACACTACCCCTGCAGCCACTGCTGTCATCTTGCCCAATAGTGCCTATACGCCATTATCTCAGTTGAGTAATGACTGTTAAGTGTTTGATTTAATTCACCTCAAACTAAAAATTTAAATTAAGACCTTTAACATGCATTATTTAAAGGAGAACTCCATTTTCAACATTTTAATATGTCATTAATGACATATTAAATATAACTTAGAGATGTTGTGTGGACATGATAAAAAGTTCCCCCAATTCTGTATTTCCTAAAAAGGGGATCTGAAAAAAACATTAACATGGTGAAATACATCTGATGACATCATGAAGATGTAATTCATCATGTTAAAGATTTTTCTTTCAGACCCCTTTTTCCTGAGAGGGTACAAATGGAATTCACATTTGTATCCTCTGAGGAAATTTTTGAAAATGGGTGGAATTCCCCATTAATTTAATGTCCCCTTCCCCTTGCTCTATATAGCAATGATTGCTATGAGAATATAGAGCTATTCAACATACAAAATATCACTTTAAAATGAGAACTTAGCCATAAAGACCTGTGATATACAGAAACAGCAGCATTCCCATAGCCTGTTTTTTTATTTGTATTAACCATGCAGTGCCATCTTGAATACAAAGGATTCATCAGAATATTGCAAGAATTCAAGTGTTCTTAAAAAGTCATTATTGCAAACAGTTCTTCTTCCCAGCACTCACATACCCTCTCTACTCAGTTTGGCTAAAATATGCAAATTCACTATATATAGTTTTACTACTGCATTCAATAAATCTCCATTTGTATAGAAAATGCAATAAAACTTAATGTCAGACTAGCATTTACATTACTGGCATGTCTTTGTATAATGAAAGTGATAGATGATCTATACCCCGTTTCAGATTCTATAAAACAATGTGTCCGTATTCAGCTTTGGCAATGCACATTTCACCATTAACATTCTTTTCAAAACCCTTCAGTTTTTCTTTTATTTATTTTTGCCCATTAAGACCTGAAGCCGACTCTAATGACTTCTATACCCCAATAGTTTTCTGAACAACATGACGCTGCTATATCCCAAAATGATCTATTTGGTCACCGACCCCCATTTCAATATTTTGTTACAGGGACTCCCTGAAGCAAATATTTGAGTAAAAACGGTTTGAGCAAAAATACATAGTCTGATCATTTTTGCGGCCCTTTTTGTTTTTTCGAGAACTATCAATTTAGAAAAGCATTTGTGCTTTCTCTACAGTGATGCATACTACCATACCCACCTCCAGTCACAACAGCTTCAATGGTACTTGAATTGCAAAAAGGTACGACAGGAAGCAAAAATCCCCAGAGTCTTGCTGAATTTAAAAATCCCAGTAGTGCACACATCCACTAGAAAATGAAAGAAAATAAATAAAGAAAAAACATCTTACCTGACAAAGACCTGAGAGTTGACACAGGTTGGTCTTTTAGTTTGCCTTGGTTAAATAACTACATATTTAATATACAGTATATACCTGTAGAGTAGCCGCCTGTGCCTCAACATTCTATGCATTCTTTGCTATTTTAAGACTTTAAAGTGGCTAAAATAGCCGATCTACATCAACATGCTGTGAGCTTGTAGATCAGCTATTTGACACATTTTACATGTTTTTCAAAATAATAATCCTAAAAAAGTTTTGCAGTCCTAATAAGACGTAAGGTGGCACAAAACATAGGGCCCAGAGTGTCTTAAGGCCTGCAGTAGTGCTCCTACCGACAGAACCTTTTCTCAGAACTCCTCAGATTTGCTGACTTTACCATAAACAGGTAAGAGCATGCAAGTATTAGCCTTTAGTTTAGAGGTTTTTCCCGTTTCTGTCTGCACCACTGGGGATCTATAAAATCAAGCAATAAAATCAAGTTCTATCAATCTAGTTTAATAAAACTTTCATAAGCGTTCCACTGAATTTTCATTCCAGCTATGCAAGCGAGACAGACTCTTTTTGATTTACAGTAGACGTATTTGTGCGTCTGCAAAGGCGAAAGGGAAGTGTGGAAGAGGCAGTACATCCGTTTTTTTCCGGCTGATTTTCAGTGCTTCCCATCATGTACAGCCTGTCACTTGAAAACTGTGCGAGTCAAAATCGAGTCAAAAGTCTGTCTTGAGACAATAGATTCGTACAAACCTGAAACGCAAACCATTTTTGTTTTTTTAGGGAGTGGATAATTTATGTCCTGATGTGGCCAGACGTTTGTAGAACCGGTATCAGAATTACCTCAAATAATTTCCTGCGATTATTGACAACATCATCGCCTCATGACGCCTAGACTACGTTCTAGGCATCCTCAGACTTTCCGGAAGATTAATCCATATCAGTGCACCTCAAATGACTCGAACTGGACCAAATAATGGGCCGCCCCATTTTTCTGAACAATCGATTTTGGAGACTGACATGAAGTGAAAAGTCTAACTCATACCTACTATGGAGCTGGTTGAGAACAAAAGCCATACAAGTTATAGTTCTGTTTGACCAGTTTTCAACCTCTCTTCATAGGCAGGTTTTCAGAACTAGGAAACTACACAGATCATTGTGTGATCTTATAACAGGGGTTTTCAACAGTGGTCCTTGAGAGAGTTCCAGGTGGTCCCCAGCTAAATGATGGAAAGTTGGTTAACCAGATGTAACTCTTTGAGAGAGTAATAAATATTTACGCTGTCAAGAGTGAAAATATTCATCATCTGAATTAGCCCAAGTCTACACAACTAGAGAAAGTAGATGAAATGGTCATTTTGATCTGTATGTCTGTCTGTTTTGTTTCCCAAATCCAGGATGTAATTATGGACAAAAGCGAAATAAATCTTTCGTTTTGGGTCAGTGGGGCTAAAATGTCATCAAATGGTGGTCCGCGGCTCAAATTCTGAATGAATAGTTGGCCCTCGTATCAAAAAGGTTGAAAACCACTGTCTTATAATAATGGCCATTAGGCGAGGAAGAGCCCATTCTATGGAGATGAGATGTCAAAATGGGTCAAAGTGTTGCTTTTAAGTCCACGGCAAGAAATTGCAGTGCAGCGCCAGCCCTAGCAGCCAGTAGGAGATGAAGTATCCCAGGATGCACTGCGTGGTCAGGGAGCATTGTCTCCACTGTGGTATGAGCTCGGTGATGGGGTTGGTGAAGGCTGTGTGCTTCCACCCGTTCCTGGGAGTCCGCCGGTGGAGCAGCGGCTCATTGAGCAGCAGCAGATGGGCACTGATCCAGAACGGGACCGGAGACGACGACGCCATGAATCTGGTTAGAACCTAGAGTTCAGAATAATAGAGTGATAAGTGATATTTATTGTCTGAAACAAAACGTGTGTGTGTGTGTGTGTGTGTGTGTGCGTGCGCGAGCGCACGTGCGTGCGTGTCTAAAAAGGGGTTCCATTATGATTTTGACATTTTTGAAGATTCCTGCTGTTTTTATTTTCCCCAGTGTGTTTTTACACACCCAAAAGTTGTCAGACCTACATTGAGAAATTTGTGATTTTCTGAATGGGTGTACCTGAATGGTCCCTCTTCGCTTTTAGATTTCTAAAGCCAATATTCATCCCTCCTCATTTATCCATTATATTTCTACTGTTTTTTTTTTCATGACAACATTGTGGGTCAAGGTATAACAATATGGATATGCTTAACCCTTTAAAGCCTGAACCATGAAGGACAAGTCAGAAAATTCCATTTTTTTTAAATTGAACTCTTTTTAGGTCATAAAAGAAAATTTAAAAAAAAGTTTTTTCAAAAAACATGTATATATATGTTATTTTTATTGTATCATAAATGATACGTTGGGTCTTAACAACTTAGTACTCAGTACTAGAGTACACTGTACTCACTGTACTCAGTGTAGTCTCCACAGAGTACACTGTACTCACTGTGTTCAGTGTAGTGTCCATAGAGTACACAGTAGTCACTGTACTCAGTGTAGAGTCCATAGAGTACACTGCACTCACAGTACTCACTGTACTCAGTGTAGTGTCCATAGAGTACACTATACTTACTGTACTCACTGTACTCTGTGTAATGTACATGGATTACACTGTACCCACTGTACTCAGTGTATTGTACATGGATTACACTGTACTCACTGTAGTCACTGTATTGTCTATAGAGTACTCTGTACTCACTGTACTCACTGTAGTATCCATAGAGTATACTGTACTCACTGTACGTAGTACTTATGTAGTACTCTATTCAGGTCAGTGAGGTCAGGCATTTGGGGTTTGGGGTTCAACATTTAGAATTTGAGTAAAGATGTTCTCTATTACACATGCATAACAACATTGAATGCCCAGCATGTTTGATTGATAGAAAAATAATTATAAGAATGAAAGTTGTGTAGAGCATAATAGATATTCCCATAGGCAGTGTGCAATGACTAAAGCCTGTAGTATCATATATGATACATCATTATATGGTACTAAAAACCTGTAGTATCATATATGATACATACTTTTCAGACGTGGTAAACAACAAACTAAAATTATATTTTTTGAGAATGACTAAGTTCAATCACATTATGCAACCCTTATTTCAAAATATCAGTAAAGATATACAAGGAAAACTCACCAAAATGTCCTCAAAACCAAAATGTTTGGACAGTGGCTTCTGCTGTTGCAAATTAGATGGAGGCAGCCATTTTGGGTCATACCATCTGAGGCTCTGTATCTACTTGCAGTGCAAATGGTATGGTCCAGGTGGGGCAGGGGACGTATCAGATGTGATACAACAGGTTTTTGAACCAAGTAGTGGTTACACTGAAACATGAGCCAGCTGAAGAATTGGTGTATCATATATGATACCAACGGCGTTATAGGGTTAATGGGTTAATCAAAAGCAACAGTAATCAATATAATGAAAGAAAAGTAAATAAGTTGGAATAATCGCAAAACCCTGTTTCTTACCTGCACATGCATACACAACACACCAAACCCCAGGAGTGCCGTGGAATGCACGACGTACACAAACACTCTCGGGTTAAAGAACCCCGGCGTGGGCTTGTCCAGGCGCTTTTTGGCGCCCGTTTCCCAGAGGCCCAGCCTCAGGCACATGTCCGGGTTGGCCTGGTAGTACCCGTAGGCCGCGGCGATGCCCAGGGTGGCCATGGGCAGAGCCAGCAGGAAGTTGGGGATCTGCCGCAGCTGGAAGTAGCGCAGGAAGCCCACGTCCCAGTAGACGTCCTGGATGTGCGAGTAGAGCAGCGGGAGGGGCCTCATGCACCACAGGGGCGGCGGCCCGTTCTGATCGGGGAGGCGGTAGCCCTTCCTCTCGGCCAGCGACAGGAGAGCGGGCGGCACGCTCTCCAGGGACAGCGACGGCATGCAGAACGTCTTGTAGCCGTAGTACTGGAAGGCGCAGAAGGGCAGGGCGATGACCGCCGTGCCCAGGAGGGAGGTGAACAGGAGGCGGGCCACGGTCCACACGTAGTAGAGGATCTTGCCGCCGTAGCCTTTCCCGGACGCGCGGCAGGCGCTGATCCGCGACATGGCGTGCAGCGAAGGCAGGTACAGCAGGAAGCCGATGTTCACCAGACCGTTGGATCGCGCCGCCGTGGCAATGCCGAGGGCTAGGCAGGCTCTGGAAGAAAGGTTGCAAAACGATTGGCAAAATGGTGAAAATATCCACATCAGCAAGCTCATAAATGTGACACACTGACGGTTTGTGAGCTTGTACAGTCCACTGGTACAGTGAAATGAGCAGAGCGGGCTAGTACAGTCCGGGGACCACTGACCCAGATAAGTTGGTTATTAAGATGTAAAACCAAATGGACCCTTGCAGGTCCATTTGGTTTCATGCTTACACTCTCAAGAGTTAAAATAGAGTATTAATGGTCATTTTGATCTGTAGGTTTGACTGTTTTGTTTCCCAAATCCAGCCTGGAATTGTGGACAAAAGCAAAAGAAATCTTTAGTTTTAGGTCTGTAGGGCTAAAATGTCATCAAATGGTGGTCTGTGGTTCAAATGCTGAATAAATAGTGGACCCTGGTATCAAAAGGTTGAAAACTAGATTAGATTTCATATTGTCATACACTGTAAGAAATGTGGGTGGATCCGGCCTTACCTGAAGGTGAAGCCTCTCTCCAGGAGGAACAGGCCGCCGAAGGTGAGTGCGGCGAACAGGCTCTCGGAGTAGCCAGCCATCATGAAGACGTTGGCGGGTGTGAGGCAGTAGAGCAGGGTGGAGAGCACTGCCAGCCGTCTGTCCTGTAGGACCGCCCTGCTCAGGGCGTACAGCGCTACCACGCTCAGCAGGAAGAGGGCGCTGTTACCTGAGGACGAATTGGGATTAAAATCTAATCAAGACAGGGTCTTCAGCAAGGGATCCCCTACTAGGGTAGTAGGCCAGGGGGCTCTCAGAGTTACAACAGCGCCAACAAACCACAAGATAACAGGAACTGCTGCACACACAAACGCAAAGACTTGTGGGTTGTAGGAAAGTTGTGGGCACCATAGGACCGTATGGTACCATAACCAGTCACTACTCTGTCAGTCTTCCTGCTAGCTGACTCTGTGTCCTGTTGTGCAGATGTCAGTGTTCAAATTTCCTCCACCTCCCCTGCCTCCTCCCTGTGGCACTAGTTCCGAGTTCATGAGTCTGTGATTAATCATGATTTAAGGGTTGTATCATGTAGTATCATATTGTGGTATCTAGTTCTGTTATGGTATCTGATTACTGTGTTCTATGGACTATAGTCTATATGTTCAGTCCATGTGGTTCACGTATTTTTGGTGCAAGTATTGTAATGTCTCATGTCAGTCTGCTCTGGATATGATGTGATTGTTTTCGGTTACTGTACCTTGGCTCTGCTCAGGGGGGTCGTTGATATCAGAGCTGTACCTTGGCGTGCAGGTAATCAGAGATATCAAATGCGATATCAGACCTATGACTCAGTGCATAGATCGTCTGATGTCGCATGAGTGGAGCCATGCCGCCATACAATCATGCAAAAGCTTTGCAATAAATGGTCTATGGTCAATCTAATTCTGAGCCGAAGTGTGTCAATGAACTGGCACCATGCTACTCTCTTTGAGAAACCCTGGAGTCCCCCCAAAACCCTAATATGTCACGTACCCAAGGCCACGGCCAGCAGCAGGCGGCCGCGCACCGTCAGCCAGGAGCTCAGGGGCCACAGCAGGGTGTCGGCCAGGCCCCGCAGGACCACAGGGAGCAGGGGGAAGAAGGCGAAGTTGTGCTCGTACAGGTAGCCCCTCTCGGCGATGAAGAGGAAGTGTTCGGCGTCCCAGTGGGCCAGGCCGCCCAGCAGCCAGTCCACCGCGGGGTCCAGGTAGCGTGGCTCCTCGATGCGCGGAGGGCTGAACGCGTCCGCCTCGTGGTCGGGGATAGCGGCATTGAAGACGGCCTGAAAATTAAATCACGCCCATGTGAACTTTGCGACAAAGTGAGAGGCGGCCTCTCCTATCATAGTATAGTATCACCATACATCACATTCCATGCTCTCAGCTGAGCCAATCAAACCATCATCACAAATTTCATTCCATTCATCGGCAACTTCACTTTCCTTCCTGCCACTTATTTTCCTCAATATGTGCTATGCTCTGCCAACCAAATCAAAGCTTGAATCGCAAGACCTCTCTTGAGCATGCACAAGCTATTTTTATACATTGCCAAGTGCGCGCGCGCGCGCGCACACACACACACACACACACACACACACACACACACACACACACACACACACACACACACACACGCACGCACACTATCAGTCATTGTGTTTTATTTTATTTTTTTTTTGTAATCGTTAAAATTTGTTCCAGATTCAGCAGTATAACATTATTTACACTGGTCTGTGTGCGTAGTACAGAGGACCAAGAAAGTACCAACAAAGTGTTTTTTCTTCCTGACACGGCACATAGTGTCTGCACATACACATTAGTATCAATTATGACATATAGACGTGCGATATTCACATGCATTTCAGCAGGATTTACAGCAAGGGATTGCTTGAAAATAATAAAGAGACAAAATAACTAAGCCAAATAAATGCAAACACCTGGCTGCTGCAGTAATGTACCGTATCATGACTTTTTCATCCACATTAGGCTCATTAGCCTGGGATCCTGGTGGTCGCCCCTTCCCCTCGCCCCCCTCCCCTTATGGCGCCCTAGGCAACTGCCTAGTGTGCCTAATGGCAAAA
Organism: Benthosema pterotum; assembly: GCA_039105355.1. Classification (NCBI taxonomy): domain Eukaryota; kingdom Metazoa; phylum Chordata; class Actinopteri; order Myctophiformes; family Myctophidae; genus Benthosema; species Benthosema pterotum. Next base: position 46,647,338 of record CM076967.1, read on the forward strand.
CTACCCCTGATGTACAAACACCCCATGGCTGATAGTGGGGAAAATATCAATACAATCTAAATCAGGGGTTTTCAACAGGTGGTCCGGGGACCACCAGTGGTCCCTGAGAGGGTTCCAGGTGGTCCCCAGCTAAGTTGGTTAACCAGATGTAACTCTTGAGAACGTAAAAATGAAACCAAATGGACCCTTGCGGGTCCATTTGGTTTCATTTTTACACTCTCAAGAGTTAAAATATTCATCATCTGAATCAGCCCAAGTCTACACAACTAGAAGATGGATAAAAGCAAAAGAAATCTTTAGTTTTGGGGTCTGTGGGGCTAAAATGTCCTCAAGTGGTGGTCCGTGGCTCAAATTCTGAAAAAAATGGTGGTCCCTGGCATCTAAAAGGTTGAAAACCCCTGATCTAAATAATCTAAAAAATGAGTGTATCTATCTGACCTGCAGCAGCAGGGACAGGCCCCTGGTGACAGTGGCAAACTGCACAACTCTTCTGACATCCATTGTCATTGAGGAGGCGACACCGGGCGGCAGGAGGAGCAGGAGAACATCAGGCGAACATCGGGAGAACAGCAGGAGAACATCGGGAGAAGAAAGCCGGTGCCATGGGAGGACATTGTCGTGGCGGGCTAACAATAAACCCTGAGCTATAGGAGGACATATGCTCCATGTTATTATTGTACCATCACCATTATATCATTGTTGTTGTTATTATTATTATCGAACACCAGAGGTCCAATTCCAAACCACTTTCAATCAAAGGACGTTTGAGTTAATCTAAATTAATTGTACAGAATTATACGAGAGTGTAAAAACATTACATCCGTTCTTATTTATGGAGAGTTTCTCTTATTGATTGTGTGATTGGTTTCGGTCAACACCTTCTCTGTTTCTGCTTTATTTTGCTGCAGCGGCACACACTCTTGATTTGATTGGCGGACGTTTTACTTCCGGTGTTATTTCGGGGGTAAGTTTCAAAATAAAGGTTTTTTTCAATGCGGGCACTTTACTCAAGCGTTTATCTCATAGATTTTTTTTTTCCATATTTCATTACTCTATGACATAGAGTAATGAAATATGGGGAAAAAAACAAAATAAAATAAATATATCTTCCTTTCACTTTGTTAGGGTCTCTATTATACTATTATTAGTCAACGGCCTTTAAAATCGCCCGTATTCTGCATGTCTCGTAGAAAATTCTGTTTTGTACATACAGCATGTTTGTTTTTTACGGATTAGGATCAAACAAAAATAAAACGGGGTAATAATAATCATCATCATCATCATCATCATCATAATCATAGCCACTTACCCTATGTAAGCAAGGCAGAAATGAGTGAGTGAGTGAGTGAGTGAGTGAGTGAGTGAGTGAGTGAGTGAGTGAGTGAGTGAGTGAGTGAGTGAGTGAGTGAGTGAGTGAGTGAGTAGGAGAGTGAGCTAGTGAGTGAGTGAGTGAGTGAGTGAGTAGGAGAGTGAGTGAGTGAGTGAGTGAGTAGGAGAGTGAGTGAGTGAGTGAGTGAGTAGGAGAGTGAGTGAGTGAGTGAGTGAGTGAGTGAGTGAGTGAGTGAGTGAGTGAGTGAGTGGTGAATCACCACCAATTACAGCTAATTGGCTATGGGTTAGTTTTTGCCACCCTCTCACCCTGGCCACAGCCTATTACTTTTGCTCTGCGCAAGTAATAACTAGAACTGCACTCTGTCGAGTACCAACCTACACACAAGGCCATGGCCTACCTGTTCGTGAGTAAGCGAGCAGAGGGGCAAGCACCCCGACACCTCCAGGAGATAATACTCATGACAATACTTATATTATATAGGTATCTCAATATGACGTCAGCAACCATCTCAGGCTGTATATAAAGCAGTTCACTGCTTTTAATTTGGAGTAACATTTCTATTGTGCCATAATAGAATAAAGGAGGTAAAGGTCTGTAATGAAAGCTGCCTGCAAAGAGAATCACTGAAAGGAGAATCCGAGGCTCGCTCTGTAGGTGATCGTCTGGCCTACGACGCAACAATGCCAGGCAATGGAGGAGGCACGAAGGTTCTTCCAGCAAGGAAGAAGGAAGAAGATCAGAAATCATTCGACGAGATTGATGTCATGAAATACAAAGCAAAGATGGAGGCCATCGCAAAGATCAGGTCCCAACTCAAGAAGATCCAGGAAGCCAGCGAGGAAGAACAAAGAGACATATTAATGAATATAGATGAGGAGCAATATCAAGCACAGGTCACAAAGGTCAAGTCCCAACTGTTGGACATTGAAGATGCAATTGACGACGAACAAAGACAACTAGTCAACGTGGAGGAGTGCAAATATCAAGCACAGGTGGAGGCCATTGCAAAAGCCAAGGCGCAACTGAAAAAGATCCAGGAGGCCAATGAGGAAGACCAAAGAAAATTGGTCGATTTGGAGCAGGCCAGATACAAAGATCCGGCGGATCAGGTGGACAAGGACATTCTGACTAGGGCCAAGTCGAAGATATTTTGTAATAGTGAACGTGTCCAGAAATTACACAGGGCACTCCTGCATACTCAGGTTCTGAAGGAGAGGGAAATACAGATTAAAACCAAGAAGAAAATACAGAAGAGACTTCAACTGCAGGGCAAGAAAGAGGCCGAGGCCGAACTCAAACTAGCCCAGCAGCTTCATCAACAGGAGCAGAATGAGGTGGAACAACAGCGTATTGACGAACGAAGATATTGTGACTACGTTTGCCAACAGCAAGTGGCCGAGAAACGAGCCATGGCCCAGAAGCAGAAACAAGACGATCGCGACTATCAGGAAAAATGTATAGAACGGGCCCTTGCAGAGGAGAACGAATTCCAGCAATATGCAGACCTTGTGATCAGCACAGCGATAGACGACAAGCAGAACCTCCGTCCACTGCTTGTAGCAGCTAAGGAAGGCATTGGAGAAGGCCATGGAGACATCTGGGGTGGATTTAGACCTAGCTACCAAACTATCACAGGTAATGAATTGGATCACGTTGGTCGTGTCAAAGCACACGACACAAAGGAGAATCTTTGTTTGATCCAGCCTTCGGTTACCCACCCGCAATGGAACAAGAGACTCAAACCGGGACAGAAACTGGTCCCGAAGAGTATCCCCAAGGTCAGTGAGCTGAAGAGTAAACTGAACCTGAACGGAGACCAGACACTGAAGTTCCCCAGAGGGTATACGGAGGTCACCACACAAATGGAGACGACCAACTGGCCATGGAAGAAGACTCTGAAACAAATACCAGTTAGAGGTTTTAAGTTAGATTAGGCCATTTTACGTTAATATGGGAGGACTCATTTTTTCAGAGTAGGCAATCATTTCTTTACCCCTTTTCCCTCTGAAGTTATACACACCACACACCCCAGACTTTTGTTTTGGTACTGCTGTTATTCCCCACTGGCAACTGCCAGCATCAACCTTTAGGAGCCACTAATACAGCAACAGAGATCCCGGTCTCCCCTCAAACTGTAAGAACGACCAGCCAAGCCAGAGAATCCATATAAGACAGAGAGGAAAGTAACCAGTCTAACACCCTCTATAGGCATTTTACATATATTTGCTATTTTTATTATTTTGCCACGTTCCGTTTCATGCAGTTTAGTAAGTCTCTAAGAGAACCACAACGCGTTAGAACACCTTAGACACTTTTTTTATTGTTGTTCTTACCCTCCAATACAGACCTAGGGCTTTTTAGTTTAAAATGGCCTGTTTTGTGAATATCACTGTCCAACCACAAGGTTATACATAGGATTATTACTTGCACAAGCGTTTGGTGATCAGTGGGTGGGTATGTATGTATATGTATGGGTAAGAATGAAGGTTAATTAAGTTACTTTTCAAGGTTTGTATAAATTAAAGGAAATGAAGGTATAAAGAATATCATTACTTGTGTGAGTGGAGTGCTAGTTAAAGGGGAATTCCACCCATTTTCAACATTTTCTCTGAGAGCGTACACTCTCAGAAAAAAGAAGTGTCTAAAGAAATCCATTAACAGGTTGAAAATACATCTTGATGATGTCATCAAGATGTTTCACCATGTTAGTGGTTTTCTTCAGACCTCCATTTCTTGGGAACACTGAATGGGGGAACTTTTTTATCATGTCCACCCAGTAGGGTATACTAATATACTATTAGAATGTTGAAAATGGGTGGACTTCCCCTTTAAGCGATGGGTGCGTGGTGGGTCTGCTGTCCGCGGCCGTTGTCTGGCTGGTTTAGGTGATGATGTAATGGTGACGAAAGTAAAGGACCTTTATAACTAAAGTCATAAGTATTAGCTTGCTCTGCTCACGCACAAGTAGGCCATGTCCCCCAAATGAATATGTATGCTTTGTATTGAGATCAGGTGATGGCAAAGGCTGTGGGCACATGAATAGATTCCATGACAGGAGCACAGGGGATTTCTAGGAGGAATTCTTCATCGTGGAAGGAGCTACTCCCATGAAGAACACAACAGTGGCCTCTTCAAATCCTGCATAGCCAGGGCGTAGTCCCCATAGACCTGCACAGTGACGTCACCGCCCTTGTTCCAGAAGTGGATTCCCCATTCATTTTTCTCATAGACTTTTCAAAAATAATTTATATAAAGACGATTACGCCGCGGACAAAGCCAACTTCGGTCGTGAGGAATCATGATGACACACACAATCTTTTTGGACAATCAAATAATTTCTAAGATGAAAAACGAAACAAAAAGTGTTGTATCCTGCCATTTTCTACATCTTGCTAATTAGATATTGCATGATAGTATTGTGTGTGTCATCATGATTTGTCACGACCCGAGTTGGTTTTGTCCGCGGCGCAATCGTGTTTTTATTAAGGATTTTCGAAAAGTCTATGAGGAAAATGAATGAGGATTCCATTTCTGGAACAGGGGCGGTGACGTCACTGCGCAGGTCTATAGTTGCGGTGTACGTGTCTAGTCTTCATACTCCTAGAATACCAGAGTTCAGATTCATGATAGTTTTTTGGTTTGCCTGTGACCCTACATTACATCGGCTTTGTATTCATGCTTACGCTGCATGTCGCTCTGCATTAGGGTCTTTTATACCTAAATTAATAATGAACAGTACTCAGTAAACTTGTGCACTGCGAACAGGTAGTCCATGGCCTACGTGAGCAGAGCAGGCTAATACTAATGACATTAGCTATAAAAGTCTTTTACTTACGTCAAATTAGGTCATCACCTAAACCGGCCAATCAGAGGACCCCGAGGGATCGATTGACTGCCGACCACCAAAAACCATACACCGATCGCCTTACTTGCACCTGCTCCGCTAATGCAAGTAATTGTCTCCACCGTAAGGTGGTGACTATGTTTCACCCCCTGCCCATCCGTACATCCATACGGACGCACGTCTGTATGTCTGTACGGAAGCAACTGTTACATCACCCGCAGGGTGACGTAACATTTTCCTGCTGGGGTAAAACATAGTCGCCACCATACTAGTGGTGACCACTCACCACTCTCACCGGTGACTGTTGCTCCACCCGGCTCCTGTGAGGGCAACAGTCATCCTCACAGGTCGAAGCGGGTGCTCACAGGGTGACATAACCTGGGCTGGTAGAGACCTGTGTCCCGAAGATCTAGTTAAACTTTGTAACACCCAACGTTTGCCACAAGGCACTTTTAACGATGGAGTTTGAATTTGTGATCCAGCATAGATTCTGTTCCTATCCCGCCTTAGATTATCTCTCAAAGCCTCATCTTACAATAAACACAGTGACTGTATGTATGTACACATGCTTGTGTATCCCACATAAGCACAAGAACAGTTCACACACCGACTTCAAATTCCACCCCACCACAGGGAGTGCAGTGCACAGCCATGACTCCATCGGATACATAGTTGTCCAGCACTGCTAGAAAAGGCTCTGGTCAAGCACTGCCATTGAACTAACGAGCCAATTGATTGCCATGGCAACCCCAGCCTACACTTGGCAAATCCCCCACACTTGCCATTTGACATTACTTAGTCCTCTTACAATCAGTTTATACTCAGACATTCTCCACAGGCACAAATGGCTTTACACACCGCCGTTGCCAATAATGGCTGCCAGGCACCATATATGCCAATATACTGAGAACACAGATGTCCATATATAGGCATAGACAAGGGGAAAGTAGAGTTATCCATGTTGAGACGGTTAAAACACCTTCTACACTACAGTGTGACAATGGATATAAGAGGTATTGGGGTATGCATTCCCTATTTTCATTATTCCCAAATTGCTTTAAACATTTGGAACACGGTTGAGGAGCTAGATCCAAGGTATAGGGTCCCTCTATCCATTCAGTGTTTTAATAAGCAGAAAATATTTTTCGGGTTGGGATGACAATTTCATCTTTTGACATAATGTAAAATGCATATATTTGCCTATTTTTAGAACTCGTACAAAATACAGGATAGACCAATGAAAATGGAAGAAACAACAAATGAAATTTGATTACCAAGAAACTGGAGAGACAGGAAGACCTCTACAGTAGCTTTGACTATATATATATATATATATATATATATATATATATATATATATATATATATATATATATATATATATATATATATATATATATATATAAACTAAAATATACTTGAACTTGAGAAAATGTGTGTTTATTACCTCGTGTCATGTTTTCCAGGCCTCTGCTTGCTTTTCAGTCGCTAGGAAATCCATCTGAATCACCAGCCACCACCTGTTTAAATGTTACCCCTTAGGACAGGGGTTTTCAACCCTTTTCACCTCAGGGACCACCATTTATTCAGGATTTGAGCCACGGACCACCATTTGAGGATATTTTAGCCCTACATACCCTACAATGAAATGAAACCAAATGGACCCTTGCGGGTCCATTTGGTTTCATTTTTACACTCTCAAGAGTTAAAATCTGGTTAACCAACATCTGGTTAACCAACTTAGCTGAGGACCACCTGGAACCCTCTCAAGGACCACTGGTGAGCCCCAGACCACTGGTTGAAAACCACTGCCTTAGGATCACAACAGATTTAATTCACAGTCAACAGTCGGGTCAAGCATTCTGGCCTCAAGTGTCTGCTCTCTCGGTATGCACTTGTTGCCCACTTGTGGAGTATTTGGTGAAGGATGACTCATCCACCATATCAGCTTCTACAGACACAGTGCTTGTGGGGGGTTTATTTGCAACAGTAAACTCATGTGTGCATTAGTCTGTAAATGAGGCCTTTATGCACCACAGCCCTACTAGAACATCCCTATCTGTAGATGTTGGAGTTTTCCTGTCAACATTAGACTGTTTTGGTCAGATGTATGGTACGTGTTATATAAATATAGTGGCCAAATACCATTTAACCAGCAACAGTTGAAGTGTAAAGGGTCCAACATGACTATCAACAGTTGAAAATTTAAGTCTGATAATGATGTGCCTTAAGTCTGATAATAATGTGCCATGACATGTTTACATTATTTGCCATTTCCCAATTTACGTTTTACAGTAGGTGCCAGCGATGAGGTTCCCTCATTTCCTGTACTACCTGTGGCCCTATGATGAATCGAATTATTCTCTTCTGGTGGTCCCTGGCACAAAATATTTTCAGATTGGGGGCCTGTGACCAGGTGCCTCTCAGGATCTCAGCCTCAGGGTCCAAAGTCTGAGTTTCCGAGGCTAGTGCCGAAGTGTCCTTGAGCAAGACACTGACAGCCTAACTGCTCCCAGTGAGCAGGTTGGTGTGTGGCTTCTTCCACCATTGGTGTATGATTGCATGTAGGTGAATGAATGCAATGCACTAACTATGTAACGTGATTTGGATTTAAAAAAAAAAAAAAAAAAAAGTACTTTTCAAATACAAATAAATTTGCCGGTTCCTGGCATGAACAGTTTGAGAACAATTCCATGATAGCTGCCCATTTGTAGGCTGCTTCAACAAGGATGAATAACACTGAAGATGAGGGTCCCAAAGATGAGATTGTATCATACTAGGGTCCATGGCCTAATGCTTGTTATACTGGACCTTGAAATGAACAAGGTTGAAAACCAATAACTTTGACAAATGACATGACTGAATACAGAACCTGACACACTCTTCCACGTCCGCCCACTAGGGGATGCTCTGCTGCATTTCCAACCCAACAAAACTATGCATTTAAGTCTCAAACCTTTCCATCTTGCATGTACTAGTATTTTACAATATACTGGACTACAGCCGGATCTAGAGGGGGGCAGGAGTGGGCAGAGCCCACCCAAAGGTGCATCCTGCCCACCCAAATGTGCATCCTGCCCACCCAATGAAAGGTAATATCAGTGGTTTTCAAGCAGTGGTCTTGGGACCATCAGTCGTCCTTGAGAGAGTTCCAGGTGGTTCCAAGCTAAATGATGGAAAGTTGGTTAACCAGATGTAACTCTTTGAGAGCGTAAAAATGAAACCAAATGGACCCTTGCGGGTCCATTTGGTTTCATTTTTACGCTCTCAAGAGTTAAAATATTCATCTGAGTTAGCCCAAGTCTACACAACTAGAGAATGTAGAAGATTAAAGGTCATTTTGATCTGTACGTCGACCGTTTTGTTTCCCAAGTCCAGCCTGGAATTGTGGACAAAAGCAAAAGAAATCTTTAGTTTTGGGGGTCTGTGGGGCTAAAATGTCAAATAAATAGTTTTGGGGGTCTGTGGGGCTAAAGTGTCAAATAAATAGTGGGCCCGTGTCAAAAAGGTTGAAAACCACTGCTTCATATGAAAAACTTTGAAGTTGCCCAACATACTATTCTTCCAGCCCACCCTAGTAGGTCTGGCTAAATCCAGCCCTGTACTGGGCAATATTGCTCTTTTAATTACTCGACAGCTCTAGTAACTTAGTGGATTTGCCTGTGAACACAGAACACATGGATCATTATGCTTCAGCTACAGTATTTGAAAATTGCAGATCTAAGGATGCAACACATTGCACCCTTAATTGTAGATCAGCAATTTTCTACCGTTTTTTGGACTCCAAAACAAATGGCCTCATTTGTTCATCGAGAGCGGTAACTCCTTAAAGAACCTTGGGGGTCCCCAGACCCTGCTTTGAGAACTTCAGTTCTATGGTACAAAGTAAATATTCAAATTCTGCTAGTGTAGGGACAATAACTGACATTAATATACGTTATATTAAGTCTATGGGCATGAGTACAATTGAGGTATTTTTGTACTTTTGATTGTAATTTTACTCCAGTTAATAGTTATGTTGTAGATTGATTATTACAAAACATTTTGATGCCAATGCTTGTTTACCTTTACTCAAGTAGATTTCAGAAGATACTCTTCCACAATGATCCCTTCTCAAAGCCCCACCCTTTGGGGTGCGGTTTGCTCACTGTCCAATGCCAATCCACAAACTTTAGCAACTGTTGCTATCCAGGTCAAGCTTTCCTGGTCAAGCTCAAGGCTAATCTAAGAAGGCTAGGAATGGAAGCAGGAAGTAGGCCACCTACGGTGGCGTCCACATTGATCCATGGAAGGAAACGGACCAAGAAGTTTGACACTGGCAAACTACTCAGGCAAACTGTACTGCGTTTCCTTCCATGGATCAATGTGGACGCCACCGTTGGAGACTCCGCCTACTTCCCTTCCTAGCCTTCTTAAATTAGCCTTGGTCAAGCTCTCCTGTTCCAACGATTCCCAGACATGCGTCACACCTAGCCAACCACACCAGCCCAGCAGGTCCAATATGCAATTTAGACACTTGCTGAAACCCCCAAACACACTTTGAGCAGCAGCAGGCTACGAAGCAGGCCTGTGATGTTTTTCCATATTAGAAAATTATGAATATTCATAGAAATCAGAATTACTCAACAAGGGAGCACTTTTCAGTTTTGTTTTTCGATGTGGGGAATAACCTTGCTAACAGTATATTTGCACACTTCTGGCTGATTTGGGGAGGGTTGCATTGATTCCCTTTCTTATTTTGTCCATTCCCCATTTTCTTTGTATTTTGCAGTCTGGCGTTGACATGCTAAAAAAAAAAAAAAAAAAAAAAAACAGCTTCTACCAAAAAACAACAACACATTTTTAGATCACATAATCAAAGTTGGTATAGTGACTGTAGAGTTCAATGTCAAGATTATCAAGACTTGAATGATGACAATTTGGCTTTTGGTGACAGGCCTCTGATTGCCAACGAGTTGCCTCATCACTGTGCCCATACTGGTTGACCTTTGGATCCGGTATGTTCCAGAAATCTTTTATTGGAACATTATATGGGGCCTTAAAATGTCTACTTTGTAATTCTAACTTTATATATGAATAGGTGAGCTGAAGGTTTGTGGAAACTAACAATGCATGCACACGAAGACATCCATTGTGTAATGCCCAGATAAAACCTTGAAGATTTTATAGTAGTATTCTTCCAACTGAATGAAATAAAGTACACCTTCATGCCCCAGAAACACGACCAGAGGAATGACGCCGTTAAACATCTTAGGAAGATTTAATGTACATTTAATTCTTACCACGTGGAACATATAGTATAAAGATTTTCATACTGAATAAATGATATTCATTGAGCCAAAAAAGGGGGAAAGGGAGGAATTTACATATGATGTCTTTAGCTACATAAGTCTTGAAATACAAATATGCAGAGAATCCATATTAACCGGAGAAAAATTGTCAAACGTAACTTCATCTAGGGTTTATTTTTCATTTTTGTACCAGGAGATTAACAGGGTTCGAGCCGTGTCTGCCGTACTAAGGAGCTGTGAGAAAAGAGAAAGAGAGAGAGATAGAGATGGACCGAAGGAAAGGGTCCACCTGCGCAGAATGTGGTTGTGGGGATTGTAGTGGGACCAGGAACCAGAGTTCAGGAACCAAAAAAGGCTTCGTTTATGCCCGCAATATATGTTTTGTCGCGTGACGGAGTACTGCGCGCCGGAAAACGGCCTGGCCTATCACACGCTCACATCCTGTCACGTCCACTCTGATAGGCCGGGCCGTTTTCCCCAGCGAGCGCTCCCCCCTCCTGCCACTTCTGTCCAACGAAGAATGGAAATCAGCCCCCCTTTTTTTAAACGTGGGTCCTCGATGGATGCGCATCCCCCCTGCCAGTAGCGTGTTTGTGTAGAGGAAACAGTGACACAGACAGAGAAGAGGACGGACACAGAGAGAGAAGTGTAATGTACAACATCATATATACACCACAGCAAAGCTGTAATCCCAAGTTTGAAAACCAGTCCTCGGGGGGGGGGGGGTGTAGAGGGTTGGGGTGGGACTTTTTCCCGTCAAGGGTATCTCATACAATCAAGGGGTAAAGAGGAGGAGGTAAGGATTGTTGTCTTCTGCGGCGGCGGCGGCAGCAGCAGCAGGCGCCGTAGGTTTTTTTGGAGGGGGACAAAGAAAGACCTTTTTTTGTTTAGCTTTTTTTTGTTTCGTTTTTCCTCTCTTGAACACCAAACTTAAAAAAAAAAAAAAAAAAGAAAAAAAAAAAAAAAAAAAAAAAAAAAGACCTTGAAACGTCTAGGGAAATCTGCGCCGTCGTTTACCCCTTCTCTGCGAGTTTGTGTATGTGTCTGTGTGTGTGTGAGAGAGAGAAAGAAAGAAAGAGAACTCGTGTTACAGAATGCTTTACACTCAAAAGAGCAGTACGGTACAGAAAATGTCCTACAATCTACTGCACACTGCACAGGCCTCCCCGGTGAAGGTTTGTCTGCTTGGAGCAGCAGGCTGTCTTAACGTAGAGGCTGACTGGTGGGGGATCCCGGCAACCCAGGGACCAGTTGGCCACTCATCAGTTCTGCTTTTTTTTCCCGCCTCAAACAGAAAACCAGTTTACAGACTCACTGTGCCCCTTCAAGGGGAGAGCTGGGGCACAACGTTAAGCCTCCCAAAACTCACTGTAAACGAGACAGCAACTTTGGTTAACAGTTTTCTCTTGTTTTTTTTTTTTGTTTTTCAGCTATTTATTTTATTCATTTATTCATCTTTTTTGTTTTTATTAAAAAGTACTTTTTAACCCCTTCCCCCTCCCTCATCCCTCCCGACCTCCTACTCCTCCTCCTCCTCCCCCCACACACAAACGAGAAGCGCGGCACGGGGGTCTCCTAAACCTTCGCCGTTTTGCGCTCCGACATTGTCTGGTCGGCATTTTCGCGATCCAAGTTGTTGTTGTTGGTGGTGTTGTTGTGGGAGTCTCTCTGGGTTGGTAATCCACAGCAGCTCTGTGTTCTGGGACCGCCTCGAACGAGGACAGGCCTGGGGAGGGCTCAGAGAATGGAATCTGAAGGGTTTTGCATAAATTAAAAAGAGTCACTTGAGCTTTCCCTGCCCCTTTTGTTTTTTTGTTTTCTTTACACATACAAGCCAGGTCACCGGGGGGAGGGAAGAGAGAGTAGAGACACGGGATTGGGTGGGTGTTTGGGGGGCAGGGATTTTTTTTAAAAACCCCTAAAGGTGGAGCCTCAGCTCCCTAACAGCTGTCATGACTGGCCGATCAGAAACAGTACATCACAGATGACGTGGGACACCAGTGAGTTCATTAGTGGGGACACGGAGAGGTCGAGGAGCCGGGACTCGTATAGCGTGAACTCGGAGTGGTTCTCCTCCACCTTGGCTAAGGCGTGCAGAGCCCGGGCGGCTCGCCGCATCATGTCCGGGCTGGTGGGCTCGAAGTGCATCCCCTGGAGGTGCAGCAGAGAGCTCTGGCTCTGCTGGAGCTGCGTGGCCGCCAGGCTGTCCTCCAGGAAGCCCAGCAGGTTGCCCACGCTGCCCTTCTGCACGGCGATGGCGCGCGCCGCCATGCCGTCGCCCTGTGCCAGGTTGGCCAGCAGCACCACCGCCATCTCCCGGCACACCGCCACCTTCCGGTCGCCGATCAGCCGCACCAGGATGCCGTACAGCTTCTCCAGCCGCGTGAAGGGCGGCGTGGCCAGGATGAGGTCCACGTTGTTGTCCTGGATGCTCAGCTTGCTGAGGGTCTCCAGGACCAGTCTCTGGGGCGACAGGGCGCTGTGCGGGCCCAGCGTGGGGAAGGGGTCCTGGGCCTCGGCCGAGGGGCACACGGCCCAGTGGAGGAGGCCGTCCAGCAGCGGCAGGCAGATGCTCTCCGAGTAGATGGAGAGGTCCAGCTGGCCGGAGATGTTGGCCAGGGTGACCAGCGTGTTCTCCCTCAGCAGCTCCAGGCAGTCCCACCACCACTCGTCCCGCTGGCTCACGCCCTCGTCCGACTCCTCGTCCTTCTCGTACGTGAGCGGCGCCTGTTTCCGCTCGGGGTGCCTACGGGAGTTAAAGTCATGGACATTTGTGACATTTCTGTAGGGGCCTTGTAAGGCTATTAATTAAAGGGGAATTCCACCCAACATTTTCAACATTCTAATATGTCATTAGTATACCCTAGAGGTGCTGGGTGGACATGATAAAAAAAAGTTCCCCCATTCTGTGTTCCCAGGAAATGGGTGCCTGAAGAAAACCACTAACATGGTGAAACATCTTGATGACATCATAAAGATGTATTTTCACCATGTTAATGGATTTCTTTAGACGCTTCTTTTTTCTGAGAGCGTACAAATGGAACCCCGTTAGGGTTCAAATGAGCCTGTTAGGGTTCATTTGGTTGCATTTGTACGCTCTCAGAAAAAAAAAAGTTGAAAATGGGTGGAATTCCCCTTTAAATCACTGAGCAGGGCAAATGAATGATTTTGACGATAATAATAAAAAAAAAAATAATAAGGTGCATTCAGATTACTGGTATGTATGCCTACCTGTGGTGGAGCAGGATGAGGCGGCTGAGCAGCAGCAGCAGCCCCGGGTGCTTGGACATCTCGTGGTCGTTGCCCGGGACGAAGGAGAGGCTGCGGACGATGTTGGACACGCAGATGCAGCGGCGGGCCAGCGAGTCCTGCCAGTGGGCCAGCGTGATGAGCGGACCCTCGTCCTTGCTGTGCGGCTCGTCCTCCAGGATGGTGCCGAGGCGGCGCGACGACGGCAGGGCCAGGTCGCCGCCGCACAGCGTGGCAATGGCGCTGCTGCTGTTGTTGTTGTTGTTGTTCTCCAGTTGGCTTTTGGAGGCCTCTTTCTCCGACTGCTTCGCATCGGCGTCCGGTTTCTTCTCGTCGCTGTTGTTGGCTAATGCGCTGGCCTTCTCCGGTGCCGGAGAGGCCTTCTCTGGCGCTGAGGCCTTGTCGGACGCAGAGGCCTTTTCGGAAGAAGTCGAGGCTTTCTCAGACGCCGAGGGCTTTTCAGACGTCGAGGGCTTATCGGATGTTGAAGTGCTGTCGGACGTCGAGGTCTTTTCGGACGTCGAGGTCTTCTCGGACGACGAGGGCGTTTCCGATATCGAGGGCGTCTCTGACGTCGAGGTGTTCTCGGGGGAAGCTGGCCGCTTTGGCCGCTCCTCCTCGTCCAGACGCCGCTCCTTAGTCTCCGCTGCCTGGTCGCTGGCGGTTTCCCCCGCCGCCTCCGCTAAAGCCGCTGCTGCTTCTCTTTCGGGTAATTTCCTCTTCAGCAATTTCATGGGGACCAGCACCCGTTCCCGGGACTCCAGGAAGTCCTCTCGAGGTTCGAAGTGGGTTTGGATGTGCTCCGTGGAGTCTCCCCCGCCGGCGCTCCAGTGCAGAAGCCCGCTGTCGAACTCTTGCACCTTGCCGTGGTTGCTGGCGCGGTTGGCCGCAAACGGATCCTTCTTTCGTACCACCTTGAGGGGAAGCTTGTCGAACTTGCTGGCCTGCTTGGGTCTCTCCTGCGTCGTTGGCGGCGGCGCGGACTGCGACTGTTCGGATGAAGGCGCTTTCCTCGCCTCGTCTTCCGCCTTTTCCTTCTCTGTCCGAGAGCCCGAGCACGGCTGCTGCTCCTCCTCGGCCTTCACGTGAGGCTGCCCTTCGGCGGGGGCGGCTGCTGCTGCTCCCTTTTCCTTGTCCTCCTCCTCGTCTTCGTCGTCGTAATCCTCGTCGTCCTGCTCCATGTCCTCCATGTGCAGGTCCTCTTCGTCCGCGCTGTCGAAGTCACGGTTCAGAGCGTCGGGGTCTAGCAGCGTCCTCTGGCCGGGGTCTCCTACCTCGTACTCCCGCAGGATGCCGAAGATCTCGATGAGGCAGCGACGGAAATACTCCACCACCAGCTCTAGGAAGCCAGGCAACTGTGGAGGTGAAGGAAATGACCGTTAGTATTGTTAATGTACACATGGCTCAAAGCTCTCATTCACTTGGTTTCCTTAGATGGACCCCTAATGCTGGCTAAGTCTATGATTTTTGATTTGATTTCATCCTTTAAAGAGTATGCTTTTTTTAACTGTTATTTCGCATTATTCATTTAAATGGTTATATTTGCTTGTTAAAATTGCTTCATTCAAAATACAAATAATCAAATCGGTTGGAGAGTCAAGTCAATTAGCCCTTCGCTAAACCCCACCCCAAAAGCTGTTTCTGTTGTGTGAAAAGAATAATAGCAATCAAAGCAGTGTGTCCCAACCGTACCACACAGGTTGTTGTCATAAGATCAGAGGGAGCACTCCATGATGCCTAAGCAGCTGGAGACCCTCAAGCCTAATTTACGCACCGTCCTGCAAAGGTTGTTGTGCATGCAGAAGATGGCAGGGAATAACAGACCTCTCTAGCTCACGATGGTCACATCCATGAAAACACTTTCAAACCTTTTCTTCAATATAGTAGAAATAGCAGATCTATAAGCTCGTAGATCGCTATTTGCACTATTAATGTTTTGTAGACAGTATAATGTCACATCTGCCCTATATGCACCTTTTATTTACCCTAGCCTTTTAGGCTTATTTGTTTAATGAAACATGGGTGTGATGGTGTAAGTGCCCACCGTGTTGAGGCTGAAGGTCTGGATGCTGTTGTCGTCATACAACAGGATGTTGATGGTGTCCAAAGCCCATGTGCTCTCAGCCAACAGACCCGACTTTAACGACATCATAACTCGCCATGCCTCTGGGGTTCCTGCAAGATGGAACAGAACAAGTTCAACATGCACACTGCTGGAAAAAGCACTCACGTACTGTACACACACTAAGAATGAAAGATATATTACGGAATGTAGAAACACAAGTAAAAGTCTGGAAAGTATCCAAAGTATATTAAAAAAAAGAAATTAAATGTACAACTACAATGTACTGTGGCAGATCAGTGAGTGAAACATTCAGTATATATGGCTGAAGCGCTGAACACATTGGGCTCCATTTTCGTTACCGCTAAACCCTTATCCCTTAGGATTATTAAAAAAAATAAATAATAATCAGTAGTTCAAATGGCCAGTGTACAAGCTCACAACGTGTTAATAGGTTGACATGTTGAAATATTCCAAAAGGTTTTTCAAAATAGTAAAAACGAAATAAGGGATTTGGGATAAGGGGTTTAGCATGTAACGAAAATGGAGCCCATTGTCTGCTATTGACTTTTTAATAGCCATCAGTTTCCTGTGATAAGTCACCATTGCGTCATCATATCAGCTTGCTCCGCGCACACGCACGCATGCGCGCGCGGGCCATGGCCTACTTGTGCACAACGCACAAGCACGCACTCTACCGAGTGCTGATCTAGTTTGGATCTGAAACAGCATCGCTATTCTGAGCCGGTTGCTAGCCATTGCCGTGCAGAGGATGGCCTTAAGAGTGATACGCAGCAAGGTTTTCTAAATGGCTTAGCAGTCTGCTGCCAGGCTTCAGGTTTTTCTGGGGGGAAAAAAAGAAAAGAATCTGAATTAATATTATTTGTTAGCCAACATACCTATCTCTTTGACGGTTAGTCGCCGCCGTGGTTTCAAGACGGGATGGGAGGCCTCCACGGATCCGGGAGGGAAAGGCATGTCCCGCCGTATGAGGGGCGACTGCACCGCGGGGGGCACTATGTGAGAGGCGGGCACCGGGGGTCCGGCCTTCTGCATCCTGAAGGGAGACTTGCTGGGCGACGTCCTGCTCTCCAGGGGCCGGGCCATGGAGGCCGGACTGGACACCTGAGTGGACACAGGACAGGGCGCACGCGTTAATGTGATCACCTGATCACCGCAAACCTTTTCATATCATTTCCTTTCATATCTGTGTAAAAGGAATGTTAAAGGGGAATTCCACCCATTTTCATTTTTTTTTCTGAGAGCGTACAAATGCAACCAAATGAACCCGTTAGGGTTCATTTGGTTCCATTTATACACTCTCAGAAAAAAAAAATGAAAATGAAAACCAAGTGAACCCTAACGGGTTCCATTTGTACGCTCTCAGAAAAAAGAAGCGTCTAAAGAAATGGAACCAAATGGTCCCAAATGGAACCAAATGGACCCTAGTGGGTCCATTTGGTTCCATTTGTACCCTCTCAGGAAAAAAGGGTCTGAAAGAAGAATCATTAACATGGTGAAATACATCTTGATGATGCCATCAGACGTATTTCACCATCTTAATGATTTTTTCAGACGCCCATTTTTAGGAAATACAGAATTGGGGGAACTTTTTTTTTATATATCATGTCCCCACACAACATCTCTAAGGTATATTAATGACATTAAAATGTTGAAAATGGGTGGGAAATTAGATTAGATTAAAAAAAAAAAGGCGACTGTCGAATTGGTCTTAAAAAAAACCCCACAAAGTCGATGACGACCCTGTCATCAGTAGAGTTCTCAAACTCTGCCCGAACCCAAACAGGCCCGACCCGACATTTAGGGCCGGGTCGGGCCTAAAATCTATGCTAATCAGTAGGGCCAGGTAGGGCCTCGGGGCCCATGAAAAAATAATATATATTGAATTATTTCATTATAGTAAGAATAATAGTCATTTTCTTTATTTAGCTATTATGAAGATGGTGCTGATTGCCATTTAATTTTTAATCTGTGGCGAATTCTCAAATTTTGCCCAAACCCGACAGTTTAGGGCCGGGTAGGGCCTAAAATCTATTCCATTTAGTCGGGCCGGGCCTGGGGCCTGAACTGTTAGGGCCCAGTTAAGGCTGGGCCTTAATTTTCAGGCCCGTTGAGCCCGTCTGTCTTACCTGTGGAATGTGGTTCTGCACGCCCTGCGGGGACGGGTAGCTGCCGGGCTGCACGCTGGCGCGCGACATGGGCGGCCCGGCGGCTCCGGGGCCGTAGGGCGGTCCCGGCCGGGGTCCCATCTGAGGACCGCCCCACTGGCCCTCGTGGTTCATGCGCTGCTCGGCGGGCATCATCTCCTCGGAGCGGTTCATGCCGGCGTAGCCGCCGGGGCCCGGGGGTCCCCCGGAGCCCCCCGGCGGGCCGCCCTGCCGGTTGGGGTAGTTCTGGAAGTTCATGTCCCGGGGTCCACCTTGCCACATGCCGGGGCCCTGGGGCCCGTCAGGGCCCTGCTGCATCATCTGAGGAGGCATGTTGGGCCCCTGGGAGAGCCGGGAGGAGGGAGGCAACGGTTAATGGAATCTAATTTTAACCCGTTTTGGTGTTCTAGGCATTATGTTTTAGCCACTGAAAAATAGCAGATCTACAAGCTCATAGCGTGCCACCGAGTGGCGCGCTATGAGCTTGTATCTCTGCTATTTTTGAAAAATCATGAAAACGTGGTGCAAATCTTTGAATATACTTATGTTATTTCCGAAGCAAACATTTTTAACTCAAATCTTTTGCTTCTGGGGGATCCCTAGAACGTGTGAGCATCACTGAGACAGGAACAGATTTTTTTCCCCCAGAAAAACTAGAATCTAATTGAATTAATTGATTTAATTCTCGTTAGTTTTTTCCCCCAGAAAAACTAGAATCCATTGTCAGAAACTAGAATCTAATGACAAAAAACTAAATTCTAGCATGGGAAACTACTAGAATCTAGCATCAGAAACTAGAGTCTAGCATCAGGAACTAGAATCTAGCCTCAAAAACTAGAATCCAGTGTCAGAAACTATAATCTAGTGTCAGAAACTAGAATCCAGTCAGGACAAAATCGGTTAATTTATTATGGAAATCTATCAGAACTCTCTCAAATTCACTTCCATTCGGACTAACAAACAGAACAATCATTGCTAATGGGGCCCTACCTGGGAGTTGGGTGGACCCTGGGCGCCCTGCATCCGTTCCCTGCCGAAGGGGAAGGGGAACTGGCCTCCAGGGCCGGGCGGGCGTCGGTCGGGGCCCGGGTAAGGCCCGCCGCTGCCGCTGTACTGGTTGTACGACTCCGGCTGTCCCGAGGACGGTGGCGCCGAGCCTCCCTGCTGCGGCGGCTGCTGCTGCTGCTGCTGTGGAGGCTGCTGACCGCCGGGGAAAGGCCCAGAGTAGTCGCCCTCGTGGCGCTTGGCTGGTGGGTAACCACCTTCCACAGGACGCTTGTAGCCCTGAACGGCGTTTGGAATAATGACAATAATGGATCCACGGTCAGGAAAAAAAATGGATCAACAATGCTTTTTGGTGTCACAAGTACTGTAATATACCCCTTTTTTATTTTCAACAAAAATTGAATTGATTTTTTTTCCAGAAATGTCAACAATGCAAAAAGAAATTCTAAAAGCCCATACAATAAAAATATTTAATGGAAATGCATTGTCTACTACACCGCGTTCCAACTTATTATGCAAATCATGTTTTTGTTTGATTTTCCAACATAATTGATGCAAATGATATCAGCATAATTTTCAAGTCATTAGCTGTCAATTTATATTTCAAATGTTATTGAACAAACCTCCTAATGAAAACAGAATTTAGAAAATAAATTAAAAACTTGGAAAAGTGCGTTTCGCACTGTTCCAGGTTATTATGCACATCATAGTTTCAAGACATTTTCTAGTTTGTAAAGAACTGAAAATAGTAATTTGTTGAATTCATAGCAATAAGGAGGTCATATGTACTGGGAAAAAAAGCTATTTCAATCCAAAACATGTTAACAGGTCCAGTTACATGTTAACATGGGACCCCTTGTTTGATAGCAGCTTGCGTCCATAAAACTTGTGAGTTTATGGAGAGTTTCTGCTTGAATGTCTTTGCAGGATGTCAGAACAGCCTCCCAGAGTTGCTGTTTGGATGTGAACTGCCTCCCACTCTCATACTGTACATTTTTCAGTACAGTCTTGTTCAGTGATGAGTGCCGTGCAACCCTGGATGGTCCAGATGGATGGAGTAGTGGATGGTTGGTGCATGGCCAGTTTGGCCACCATGTCCCAACAAGGCTGCAACGTCAGCAAGGAGGTGGCGGAGTCATATTTTGGGCCGGAGTCCTAGGGAAAGACCTGGTCGGCCCCTTTAGATCTTTCGCTCGAGGATGCTCCAGACATTCTCAATAGGATTGAGGTCAGGGGGGGGGGGCGGGATGGGGGCCACACCATGATTTTTTTTCCCCTTTTATGCCCATAGCAGCCAATGAAGCTGAGGTATTCCTTGCAGCATGAGATGGTGCATTGTTGTGCTTGAAGATGATTTTGTTTCAGAAAGCATGATTCTTCCCTTTTGTACCGTGGAAGAAAGTGGTCAGTCAGAAACTCAACATACTTTGCAGAAGTCATTTTCACACCTTCAGGGACCCTAAAGGGGCCAACCAGATCTTTCCCTAGGATTCCGACCCAAAACATGACTCCGCCACCTCCTTGCTGACGTCGCAGCCTTGTTGGACGGCACTCATCAGTGAACAAGACTGTTTGAAAATTAGTCTTTGTGTACAGTATGAGGTTGGGAGGCAGTTCACATCCAAACAGCAACTCTGGGAGGCTGTTCTGACATCCTGCAAAGACATTCAAGCAGAAACTCTCCATAAACTCATAAGTTTTATGGACGCAAGGTGCTATCAAACAAGTGGTCCCATGTTAACATGTAACTGGACCTGTTAACATGTTTTGGATTGAAATAGCATTTTTTCCCAGTACATATGACCTCCTTATTGCTATGAATTCAACAAATTACTATTTTCAGTTCTTTACAAACTAGAAAATGTCTTAAAACTATGATGTGCATAATAACCTGGAACAGTGCGAAAACAGTTTTTAATTTATTTTCTAAATTCTGTTTTCATTAGGAGGTTTGTTCAATAACATTTGAAATATAAATTGACAGCTAATGACTTGAAAATTATGCTGATATCATTTGCATCAATTATGTTGGAAAATCAAACAAAAACATGATTTGCATAATAAGTTGGAACGCGGTGTAAAGATAATAGTGCTTAATGGATTGAGCAATAGTTGCCGTTTTGAGGCTCCAACTAAACGGTTTTGGGGGGGAAACCCCCTCTGGACAACAGCATGGGTTGACCCAGATTAAAACCCCATAAGCAGCACATGGGTACTCAGCACCCAGTTAACCAGATAACATCAAAAGGCCATTTGAAAAGGAAACAACAATAGTGCCACACCAAAGGACGAAACCTATACTTGAAAACTGAATAGCTCCAGTGTGACATCATTTGTTCCCGGCGTTGGTGCGAGACGGGAGTGTGTGTGTGAGAGACAGATCGCTTACCTGTTGTTGCTGTGGGTACATTCCAGGCTGCTGATTGGGGTATGAGCCACTAGGGGGCGTGCCCTGGCCAGGGTACTGATTACCATAGGAATCATGCCTGCAAAACACACAGGATACCGTCAGCTTTCAAATGTTGTGCTGCTTACTCACCCCAAGTCAGAGTCATGGCTCACTATGAGCTGCTCACTGTGCTTGGGAATTACTGGAACCAACTTAATATTTTCACTAGGACTGTTGAAAACAACGAGTTAGTTAGTTAAATTAATTTTGCTGATTAATTTGATTAAAAATGTTAACGCAATTAACTCATGTGGACACGGACTCAACACTTTGAGCATTTCTTATTGAATAAAATAGGCGGAGTGCAGTTTTTACAGCTTTCTCTCCGGTAACCACAGCCATAGAGTACAGTTTGAGAGATCTACAAGCATTGGGGGCTTGTAGATCACCTATTTCGATATTTTTTAAAGAAATAAACATATCTTTTTTCACCAGATTCTTTTTCTTTTTGCAATGTTCAAATCACGTAAAGGAAATTAGCCATATTTTGGACATAGTTTGAATGGTGATTAATCATGATTAAATTAATTTTGAAAATTATTATTTTTTAATCATTCAACAGCCCTAATTTCCACCTATAATATCCATAATGAGGATGTCAGTTTGAACCCCCCGGCTACCAATTCAATAAGTATTCTGGTTTTGGTCAGGTTGATTAGACCTTTTTACTCAAAAGAGCTTAGGGTTACTGTGGCTAACCACTTTCAACGCGACTTCCCCATTCTGGGCATGTCAATATAGGCAAAAGGTTTGACAATAGGTCACAGATAAGTCAAATAGCATTTCTAATCCTTTAAGAACACAGAGATAATACGTCTGTTTGATAAGAAGGGCTATCCAGCAACTGAATAGCTGTTCAGTTATCAAACCTATGTAAATGTTCTGTGGGGGTGGTTGAGGCGTACTGACCGTGGCTGCTGTGGTGGGAAGCGGTTGGGTGAATACATCCCAGTGGTGTCAGCGTTGGCAGACATCATGGGGTTTGGCTGTGGAGCCCCTGAGCCCATACTGCCCTCTGGACCCATACCCTGCTCCGCTCTGAAAGAACACAATACATAATGTATACGTCAAGGGGTGGCCACACTTTTTTGACTTGTTAGCTACTTTCAAAATGACCGGCTCAACAAGATCTACACACCAAAAATGTGATTGTTCCATTACTGAAAATCCATTTCCAGCCCTTTTTCAGAAAGTTTGAGCTTTGAAATAGTTGGTGATGGTGTTACTTACTGTTATAGTGTTTAAGAATAATGCAATGTTGAATTTAGTCTCTTGCACCCAAAGCTAATAACTTTCATGTTTTTGTCCACAATTTGGAAAGAGAACTGGCAAAAC
The DNA here is from genome assembly GCA_039105355.1 of Benthosema pterotum. Classification (NCBI taxonomy): domain Eukaryota; kingdom Metazoa; phylum Chordata; class Actinopteri; order Myctophiformes; family Myctophidae; genus Benthosema; species Benthosema pterotum. The sequence goes on from CM076967.1 coordinate 46,670,074, forward strand.
ATTGGTCAAAATAACAATTATTCTACATTTTCTAATTGTGAAAATTACATAATTCAGATGTGTAAATATAATGTAACTCTTGAGTGTAAAATGAAACCAAATGGTTTCATTTGGTTTCATTTTAACGCTCTCAAGAGTTACAGATCTTTGCATTTTAGGGGACTGTCATGTGATCTGCCTGGATAGTCTGTGTGACCTACTGGTAGATCACAATCTACATTTTGGGCACCCCTGGTATACGTCATTTAGTGGTCAATAATAAAGCCATAGTTAGTACAGACAAGGATGCCATGAATGAGTAATAAAAGAGACTTGAACATAAATTACAAATAAGAAATGAGATGTTGTCCCTGAGCAGATTTATAATTTTATCATTGTGACCGACAAACCAGAGTTGGTGTCAAAGTGTCCTTGAGCAAGACTCCGAACCCTTTAGTTTGATTATTTTAACGCTTCAGCAAGATCAAAGTTTGTCCATGTTTTAGAACGGAAAAATACAATTGTAAAATACAGTATGTAGTACCGCCATGCACCGCTAGGGGTGCAAGTGCCACCCTTGGAGAAACACTGCATTGCCAATAACTGTTACAGAAGGGTGGGAAGTCAGAAAGGTCCAGTTGGTTTTTAACAAAAAACAAAAAAAAAAAAAAAAACAAGAATCAATGATTCAATAATCAATGGATCAATGATTTTGGGAACACAAGGAAAACCCTCAAGGACCACTGGGGACGCCACTTTGGGAATGCTCGATGTATAGAATATAGCACAGTGGTTTTCAACCAGTGGTCCGGGGACCACCAGTGGTCCTTGAGAGGGTTCCAGGTGGTCCCCAGCTAAGTTGTTTAACCAGATGTAACTCTTGAGAATGTAAAAATGAAACCAAATGAAATGGACCCTTACGGGTCCATTTGGTTTCATTTTTACACTCTCAAGAGTTAAAATATTCATCATGTGAATTATCCCAAGTCTACACAACTAGAGGATTAATGGTCACGGCCAGAAGCAGAAGCAAAAGTGGGTCTAAAATGTCGTCAAAAGGTGGTCCGTAACCCAAATGCTGAATAAATGGTGGTCCCTGAGACGGAAAAAGGTTGAAAACCCCTGATATAGCACATTCAGGATCTCATGGCCCAAATTCATTTCCACCAGGAAATAGCGAATGAATCAGTCAGTACTTGCAAATACAGTAAGCATGTTAACACATTACATGACGCACAGCAGTCTGCGTCCCAGGCACTGAAGAAAGACAGAAGCTGTTCCATTCTTATTTGCAAATGCTGACTGCGTCTGCTTCATTTACTAACAGGATGGAAAATTAACCCCAGCCACATGCCAAAATATATCTGTCAATTTCCAGTATTGCTGGTAAATGCCATCTACACTTCTTACTTTCAACATTTTAATATGTCATTAATATACCTTAGAGGTGTTGTGTGGACATGATAAAAAAAAGTTCCCCCAATTCTGCATTTCCTAAAAATGGAGGTCTGAAAAAATCATTAACATGGTAAAATAGATCTGACGACATCATCAAGATGTATTTCACCATGTTAACAGGATAATTTTGAAAATTGGTGGAATTCCCCAACAAGCTGAGAACTGAGTTATATTCCAAAGTGCTTATTTTGTTTGAAACAAAATGGCTGTTCTGAGTTCACTACTAAAGGGGGGAAAATATACTTGCGACCAGTTCAGTGTTTGAGAATTCAAATGTACACTGAAAGGAATCGTAACATGCATTAGGATTCTGAAGACTTCCTTTGTTATGGGATCCTTTTGCATCATAGCTTATTGAATTATATCCAATTCAGCCAATATACTGGTCGAATTCCCCCAGGGGCTGAAGTGACAGACATTCATAGCGGTTGTAGTTCCAAACGGAGCACATGATTCATGTCTGATTTGGTTGAATTAGTAGTTTATACAAGGGAAGTTCCCGCCTTTTACAACCACTACTGTAAATAACATTGCTTCTTTCCAAAATAATACACTAGAGTAGATTGTTCCTAAGGTGGCAGGTACGTTTGTGGTTAACAGCGCGGCATAATTATCGTGACAGGGGAAAATGAAAAAACAACAAAAAACAAAACAATGGGCTCACAATATGAGCTTTTAGATCAGCCATCTTTACAATCCAGTGTTTAGGAATCATGCGGCTAAAGAATACATGTCCATTATTTCACATCTGTTGCCAGTTCCAAACCTCCGTGTCCTACCTTCTACTTTAGTACAGTAGAACAACCCATATCACAGTGGGTCTCTAAAGGTGTATTCACTCTGTATACTCAAGAGTTACAGTATGAGGGGGATCATATAACGAAGCAATGTTTCCTCATTCCTAAACCATGTTCTTGCTGTTCCGTGTGCAGCCAAACCAGTTGAAGAAATTGCATATTGAAAAACAGTCTGCAGTCCGTGTGGGTGCAACGATGCCTCACCTCCTTTCGTAGCCGGGTCCATAGGGGTACTGCTGCCGGGGTCCCATGGGGCCCATGCTGCCCATGCCCCCTGGGGGCCCTCTGTTGAACGGCGGCTGGGGCTGTTGTTGTGGAGGTTGCTGCTGCTGTGGAGGCTGCTGCTGGTCCCCCACGCCGCTGTTGGGACCCTGGCTGGCAGGCAGGAACTGTTCCCCTACTGCTGGGGCACATTTTGATTGATTAGTTGATTAATGGATGCATTCCTCCTTATTAGTCAGAAAAGGCAGGTCGGAACACAGCAAGAAAATAAAGCCCAATGACATACTGTGGCCATGGAAGAATTATGCAGATTTAACTTTATCAATAGTAGTACTATATAATTTGTGAAGTGACAAAATAAGGGCCGAGTAAAGGGCATGTAAATCAATTATTTCCAAATAGAAGTATAATCCGGAATTGTCCTTTAACAATGCAAGAATCATTTTAATCATTTTCTTATGACATTATTATATTCTATAACGATGTCTGATGTCATTATATCCAATAACGAGGGGTACAGGTGAAAGATTGCATAGCTCTGTCCAAAACATGTGCTGAATGGCTCATTCTGATCACTCAGTAAAAATAATACCCTACACATCTGTCTTTCATAATGACCAAATACTCAGCAGCGTTCAGTCCCAAATGGGCTTCCATAAAAAGGCAAACGGGTAATTTAGGAAAATTGTATACAGGGATCAAACACAATAAAATCAAATAAACCAGTGCCAGGATAAAGAGACGAGAATGGCCCAAATGCACACCAGGATATGTCGACAACATTTAATCACTGCTTTGTTCATTCCTTTAAGAAATAAATGGTGTCTACTGGACAGGACAGTTTACCGCTTATTCTTGTTCATATACTGTACTATACTGTGTACCCTGGAGAAAGTAACTGCTGTTCACAGCGATTCATCTTTTTAAATTTGTTTTAATGCACTTGAACCCTATATACTCAGCTGGCCAGGGTCCTAGAGGATATACATTAGAATACTCTAGTATTTCCTGTTGTGAATTTATAAGTTTATATATAAATAAATTCACTGACTGTTCACACTAGGGTTTTCTCTCACATCAGAACCATTTTTATATTTTTAAATTTGGTTTCATATTTGCTTTCAGCCATCATGCAAATACGATTAAAATGGCGATCAAAGCTAATAAAACAACACCATTGACTTGTTTCTACTGTGGTGCATTTGTGTGACTTCGATGCATTTGTGTGACGCTGCAGCAGTATGATTGAAGTATGGGTGTTCATTTACGGAAATAGTTAAGATATAGAGAATTGGAGAGTTTGTCTGTTCCAAAAACACGCTGCCCACCTTTCCGCATGGCGCCGAAGGGGTCCTTGTTGGGTTCGTAGGGGCCCATGCGGCCCTGCATCTCTGGGGTGCTCATGCCAGACTGGTAGCCTGAGTTGGGGGTCATGTTCCTCCTGGGGAAGGCAGGGTCACTCCCATCAGAGAAGGGGTCCTGCAGGCTAACACTGCTCCTAGAGGAGAAGGAGTCGCAGGTGGGGGGGGTGATGAGGGAGAGAATGGAGTGGAGGGTGAATCAAATGAGAGAAAGACATTAGTCTTCTACTATTGCTTTTAGATGCAAGTGGTCCTATTGCTTTTAGATGCCTGTGGTCCTATTCGGTCATGTCCAGGGGTGTAGTGGAGGGGGGACACGGGGGGCGGCGTCCCCCCACTTCTGTCACATCTAAAATATTTTTGGGGCAAAGGTAGGCCTATGTTTTTTTGTCTTGTCATTTACTTTTATGGATACAATTAAGCATTGTAAACAATCTTTCTCAATATGCTATACTTGTTTTAATAGTCTGTGTGTTGCGCAGGCGCACGCAAATGCAATTGTGCATGCACGTGTCCTAAAGGGGAATTCCACTCATTTTCAATTTTACTATGTCATTAGTATATCTTATGATGAGATGTTGTGTGGCTGGACATGATAAAAAAAAAAGTTCCCCCATTCTGTGTTTCCTAGAAATGGAGGTCTGAAAAAAATCATTAACATGGTGAAATACATCTTGATGACATCATCAACATGCGTTTCACCATGTTAATGAGTTTCCTTTTTTTCTGAGAGGGAACATTTATACACTCTGGGTGGAATTCCCCTTTAAGAAGAGTCCCCCATTTCTAAAAGTCCCACTACAACACCGGCCAGACATTCTAGTGTCACAAAGAACAAATGATGAATTCTCAATGAAGTCTCAAAAGAAAGTTCCTATTGTTTTCACCTTTTCGGGGGAGGGGGTGGGGGGCTTGTTAATGGCAGTTCACAACAAGCACAATAACTACAATATGTGAGCATTCAGTTGTGAAAAATGCTTTCTATAAACTGGGGCACCAAACACTGCAGAAAGACACATGCAACCAATTGCATCCCAGATGTCCTCTGTCCTCGTGGATTTTGAACGGCTGTCAAACATTCATGAAATTGTTCGGAAAGCGACCCAAGCGGCAGTGTTTATGATCACCGTTATCGTTTTGGTGTAGACATCCACTTCAGATAGAACACGTATTAATTTCGAGTTATAGCTCTGGTTACTGCGCGTCTCTACGAACACGCGGTAACTTTATTCTTGTACTGGCGGGTCTGGCACCGTCTTGTGTGATCGTTCACGGGAGTATCGTCTTGGGCACTATAACCACTGTCCTCCCAATTTAGAATAAGGCTTTGATTATTCCAGTTGAAGCTAAAAACGCTTAAAGCGGAGTTGTCGGACGTTAGATCTGTCTGAGCCGCTCTCCAGTGGACCTACAATCAGTGTGGATGGTCATGTCCCCCCTGGAGGGTGGCATGCATGGAACGGGCCTCACCTGGCAGGTGGCATCGGAGGCATCTGGCTGTGAGGGGTGGAGGCCGGGGTGGGGGGCTTCAGGTCTCCCCCCTCGGCCATGGAGCTGCTGGTGGACTGGGGCGTCTGGGGGCCCTGCAAGGAGCCTGACCCCGCTGTGGAGCAGAGGGACGCTTCAGTTTGGCGAGAGAGAGAGAGAGAGCGAGAAGAGAGGACGGAGAGGGAAAGCATAAAGATAAAAGTGGCAGGGCTTTAATGACATTGCAGCACAGCAGGTTAAATATTAAGTAGAGGCAGGATTAGATATTGGAATTTATAATAAGACGTATGACCAATTATTTTGCTTCTTGCAATTATCTTGTCATTCTATGTCCTTCATTTTATTTTATTATCATTCTACCCTGAATGTCTCTTCCTTCTTACTTTAGCCCTACGCAATTGCTATGCAATCTATATGCCGTATCTCGAAAATAAATCAACTCTGGTTATACGACGACCCCATTTTTTAAGGATATTTTCATTGCAAAGAAAACAAAAAAAACAAAACATAGTCTTATATTCAGGCCAATAGGGTACTTTCACAATGTGCAAACACGCCCAAGGTGTCAGTGTTTGACTCCTTTGCTTTGGTATAAGCCAGGGGTTTTCAACCTTTTTCATCCCAGGGCCCACCATTTATTCAGCATTTGAGCCACGGACCACCATTTGATGACATTTTAGCCCCACGGACCCCCCAAAGCCCAAACTAAAGATTTCCTTTGCTTCTGTCCATAACCATTAATCTTCTAGTTGTGTAGATTAGGACTAATTCACATGGTGGACATTTTAACTCTTGAGAGTGTACATTCTCAAGAGTTACATCTGGTTAGCTGGGGACTTAGCTGGGGGACCACCTGGAACCCTCTCAAGGACCACTGGTGGTCCCCGGCCCACCTGTTGTTTTGAAAACCCCTGTTATAAGATGATGAGTCAAAGACATATTGAACTCATGGCAAAGTGCAAGGCTCCAACCTGGAGAGGGCGGCTGGATTTTGGGTGCCTGGTTCTTCTTGTTATCGGTGAAGATCTCGGGGGGCGGGTCCTCGCCACGCTCGATCTTGCACTCGAAGGCGTACAGGCACTGGATGTACTGCTTCTTCAGGGAGCTGGCGGCGCTGCTCGATGTGCCCACGTTCAGGGATGTCGCCAACTCACGCCACTTCTTGTTCTTGTTCACCTGGAGGAGGAAAACGGATGAGACAACTCAAAAAAAAAAAAAAAAAAAAAAAATGGGGCAGGGCATCTAGCCCTACACAGCCTTCACATGACGTGTTGTGAGTTTGTACCGTAATTTCCGGACTATAAGCCGCTACTTTTTTCACCTGCGGCTTATACAAAGGTGCGGCCAATCTATGGATTATTACAGGCGTTTTTTTAACCTGGGTTTTCAACAGGTGGTCCGGGGACCACCAGTGGTCCCTGAGAGGGTTCCAGGTGGGCCCTCCCGACTAAATGATGGAAAGTTGGTTAACCAGATGCAACTCTTTGAGAGCGTAAACATGAAACCAAATGGACTTATTTTTACACTCTCAAGAGTTCTGATATTCACCATCTAAATTAATTAATAAGACATAGTCATTTTGATCTCTATGTTTTGCCTGTTTTGTTTGTGAAAATCCATCCTGGAATTGTGGACAAAACCAAAGAAATCTTTAGTTTTGGGTTCTTTGGGGTAAAAATGTTGTCAAATAGTGGTCTGTAAAGGTCAAACGCTGAATAAATAGTGGGCCCTGGGATCAAAAAGGTTGAAAACCACTGCTCCAACATGAAGCTTGTTGTCTGGTGCGGCTTATAGTCAGGTGCGGCTTATAGTCCAGAAATTACGGTAGATCAGCTAGTTTAGGTCAATAGTGCCCCCAGAATAGGAATGCGGGACCCATTTGAGAGTTGAACCCCTTTCGGTGTTTTACACCTTTGGGACGGGACCCTTTTGGGGTTCTTGTTGGCATGTACAGGATATAGCAAAACATCAGTTTTGAAACCAACAGTACCTGGGTCATGCCTCCGATGTCTTTGACCGACATGTAGAGTCTGAAGAGGTCAAGGGGCTTGCGGCCCACAGCAGGCAGGTTGGTCATGCCCATGGCTTTCTCCTCGATGAAGCCCAGGTATCGGTCCACCCACATCTTCCTCTCGGGCTCAGGCCCCAACTCATACAGACGGACAATCTTCTCATTGGTCGTCGTGGACGAGTTGGACTTCTGGGGGAAAAAGGTAATGGATAGGATGCAACATGTTGGAAATTATTTAAATCATTTCAAGTGACAGAAGATGAGTGCATCTAGACCTAGATCTTCCTCGCGTTCTGGAACATACAGAGCGTAATTTGGTAGACCTCCGTTAAACAGAATAATTTTCCTTTAATATGTGTACAATGAAAGGGACAGGGGGAAATATTTGTCATTGCACATTCATTTATGAGTCAATTCCATATTTTTCAGTCTGATGCTGATCTCAATTCTCAAGAGTCACAAAGCAGCCATTATCTACGTTCTGACTGTGGGGTGGTTTTGCGGCTGTGCTAGAAGTGGTAAATAGGGTTTCACTGTCAACCACATTGATCGGTAGATACAAGGTCACGTTTTCTTAGGGCAACTTGAAAGGTTTCAGCGATCATTTGATGTCAGGTGTATTTTTAACAGCGGCCATATGAATATAACTTATGGATTACAACGTTCAAGAGCATGCAAGCAAATATTAAATCAGCAAATAGGACACTGTCAAAGTCCACCAAAATACATTTTTGAATCAACTGTACGTTTAGTTGCCTAAAATCTTATCTTAGGATATATAGCATGGTCGACTACAAAATTGATGAAACTAGCAGACAACTCAAACCTTTTTGGTCTCCGTTTTGGGTGTCCCAGGCCCGTCCACTTTGTTGTTCATCTTGTTGTTCATCTCTGGACTGGGGGCCATGCCTAAAATGAAAGATTGTTGTACCATTATTAATTCCATTGACTGTCATTTATTTTTCATACCGGCCACCTCTCTGAATGGATCAAACATCATTACAGCATGAATTTGTGGACAAACATCTTATCCAGCAATAAAAAATATTCCACCTTTTCGCTCTTGCAAACTAAAAATGGACCTTGTAATGAAAAGGGTTGAAAAACATTGATCCAACTTACCAGAGTTGTTGTTGGACATGTTTGGCCCCATGTTGAACGGAGGCCCACCCTGTGCATTCATCATGCCGGGCATGTTGTTCATGGGTGGGCCGTATGGTGTGCCAGAGCCCATCATGCCTGGAGACATGTTGGGGTAACCAGGCATCCTGTGTGGACAAAGGTAGGAGAGACAGATGAGGAGTCAAGCCTTACATGAAATACCACTTATTTCAAATTGAAATGTAGAGTGCTGGAAAAAGTCTGCCATTAGTTGCAAAACGTGACGTGAATAAGTCACGTCACAAATGACTGTGGAACGCAATGGGATGTCTTTGTTCCATTGCAGGGGTGCCCACACTTTTGACTTGAGAGCTACTTTCAAAATGACCGGCTCAACAAGATCTACACATCAACAATGTGATCCATTACTGAAATTCCATTTTAGAAAGTTTGAGCTTTGAAATAGTGGTGATGGTGTTACTTACTGTTATAGTGTTTAAGAATAATGCACTTATAATGAAAAATAGAGGGAGAGAATTGGAAGGTTTTCCTGTATATGCTATTACTGACGATTGAAAACACTATTTGAGGTTTGAGTTGACAGTTTGTGATGTTGAGTTTAATTTCTTGCAACCAAACCAACAGTTTGTCCACAATAACAGTTATTCTCAATTTTCTATTTGTATGGACTCTTGAAAATTATGTAATTCAGTTTAAATATAATTTAACTGAAAATGAAACCAAATGGACCCTTACGGGGTTGCATCGTTTTCTAGCGAGACAAAAATAGTATCCCATCACAGTACATGTTTGAGGCTTCTACCTAGGCTAAACCCCTTATCCCTTAACTTCTTTGCCTTTTTAAACAATATAAAAGAACATTTTAATAGTTTAAATGTCCAGTCGACAAGCTCACAATGTGTCAATAGACTGGCACATTGAACTATTCCAAAAGGTTTTTCCAAATAGTAAAAAAAATGATAAGGGGTTTAGGATAAGGGGTTTAGATGGTAACGAAAATGGAGCCCCACCTCTCCGGTTCTTTTATACCACATATTTTTGTTCCGTTTTCTTTGTGAATAGTAGCACTTAAATTCAGAGATCTCCGTTGTCAGGCTATGTCTATATACTCATCTATTGTTTGTTTAGTGCTCTCCTGCCTGTGGGGTCAACTCTAAGCCCAAGAGGAACCATCATGTTAAAGGTTTGTTGACATGAGGTGACGTAACCCTTAAGGAACATACCTGTTGTGCATGGAGTTGGATGCGGCGTGCTGCATGGCCGCGTCCTGGGCCTTCCTGTTCATGCCCGGAGGAGGGCACATCCCTGAGCCCACCTGAGGTGGCATGTTGCCCATGTTGGGGCCCATGTTAGGGCCCATGTTGGGCCCGTAGGGACGCGACCCCATCTGGCCCGGCGGCATCCGTCCGGGAGGCATGCCCGCGTACGGCGGCCCCCCGCCCTGGCCGCCCATGGGGTTCATCGGGCCCATGCCAGGCCCCGGGTAGTTGGCATTGGGCATGTTGCCATAGCCAGGCTGCCGCGGGACGGGGTAACCTGAGGAAGACAAGGATGGCAACAAAAAATACATAAATAACAGTTCCAAATGTTTGTGATGATTCTTGTCACAAACGCAAATCCAATCACATCTCGTCCATCATGACAGTGGGTGTGTCTATATCAGTGGTTGTCAAAGTGAGGTCCAGGGACCGGGAAGGGGTACTTGAGGTGGGTTCCAGGAGGAGGTCCCCAGCAACATTGTTGATAAAATATGAGCCTAAAGTACCCTTAACAGATCTTTTAACTGTGAGAGTTGAACAAGTGGTTCCATGTGTAACAACTCTCCGAGTTATGGGGAGGTCATTGGAATTAAAGCGCTTTGAGAAGCAGTGGGCCTATCCGCTGAGTTTTCCATTGTTAAGGAGCTGTGGGAGGCTGACTTTTTTCCCTCCAGTGGGAACTAGCGGTGCGAGCTGTGCACCCTGAGCACACAGAGCCTCCGTCACAGCGGCAGCTCTACTGACAGGAGGCTCTGCTACGTCAGCTGACTCTCTGCTTCAACCGCTATAAATAGACACACTGGAGTCAGAGGGAGGGACGGGGCCGATAGCATGGAATTCCTGCGAGGCGAAAGAAAAACGCATACCATGGGCTACAGGAAGTGAGCAGGGGGGCAACTTTGCACTAGTTCCAACAGACTGTTGATGTTTACATGCATGGGAAGTATTTATGAATTGAGAAACACACACACCCACACACAGACGCACACAGAAATAAAACAAGCAAATGTCAGGGTCTTTCAAAATTCCACTCCACACTGAGTCACTGAACCGGGCCTCAGTTGGCTCTGTACTTGGATCTCTTTGTGTCCATATACTCTACACAAAAACTGATGGTCAACAGCATGTATTGTAGGCCTGCCATTTTAGAAAAGGTGAATGCTGGGGTTGCTGTGGTGCTAATGAGGCAGACACAGGGCACCCCGAGCTGTGTTTTGTGCCCACTGACTCACCTTGGGGGACGTACTGCCCTCCCTGAGGCCCGTAGCCCCCCATGGAGTTGTTTTGCTGGAAGGGGCCCATCCCGGGGTGCATCTGTCCACCTGAGGACTGGCGTGGCGACAGAGCCGAGGCTGACTGAGGGGATCCGTACGGAGGCATCTGGGGGTTCCGCTGCATGAACCCTGAAGACGTACAACAGCATCACAATACGGTTCAGTCTGACCCATTAAACATGAGGCACATTCTACAAATACCATGAAAATCAGTAGTTCTTCTCACACTTTTCAAAAACACACATACAAGCAGAGCTTCACTTTGTAGTACCACAACTGGGCTTGTGTATCTGCTATTTTGTGAGTAGCTGACGCAAGAATCTAAAATGACTTAGTTTCCTGGTTTTAATTGTTAGATTGATAAAGCCTCAAAGATAGGTTTCAATCTTCATCTCTAACATTAAAAAAAAGTAATATTAGAGATGCTAGAGACGATGAATAAACCTTTTGCTTTTGTGAAAATGTCCTTTAATGGATGATGCTTCTGGTCCAATTGCAAGTTTGATCCCTCCAAATACATTTTACCACAATCTGTGTTTCCACTTTTACCCACATCATGGCGCCAGTGCCAAGGAAATCTGACCTATGCTTACAAAATGCTCACTTCCGCCTGCTCCCGGATGGTCGGTGATGAATAATTTCACTTTCTTAGTATGGTGATAAATGATTTCTCTTTCTTAGTATGATCAAAGTTAGGCTTTCATAGAAAGTCTCAAAGATTGTGGTTTGCCAATGAGGCATCACATCACAATCACAAAGCACACACACGGCCGTGTTTGCGTGAGATCACCGTGGAGGCCATCTAACATGCAAGTAATGATAAACAATAATATACAAGCAAAAATATTTAATAATAATAAATTTGGATTAAAAATATATCATACTTATGATGCCTTGGCACAAGCAGAGGGAGGTGCAATTAACAGGAACACACGGTCCTGGCTTGTATTGTGTTCATCTTAAAATAACCAATAACCAAAAAAGGCAGATCTACAAGCTCATGAAACGTCGCACCTCAACATGTCGTGAGCTTGCAAATGTAGATGTTCATTTTTTTTCCCCGTTGGGCCACATGCTGTCACAGAAGACAGGCTCTCTGGAATCCAAATGACTGAAATCAGCAGTGGAGACTGGGCACTTTAATCCATGCGATACAGACATCAAACTACATATTTTTTAAAAGCACAGTGTGCACAATGCACTTCTTTTTAGTTATTTCACATTCAACCCCTGGTCATTAGTGGAGGGCTTTAAACGTTATGCCAACCAACAGAAATACTCATCCCCAAGATGCTGGCTGACTGACTGACTGACTAAACGGTGAGCATACTGTACCTCGGTCCTGTGGCATGGGGGACTGGCTCATTGATGGGTGGAGGGACCCATCTGACTGCACGCTCGACGGCCTGGGGGGCATCTGCGTCCCTAAAAATCAGAGGAAATCACTTGAATGCATTAGTGGTGCGGCAGTGGTTCAGAGGTAGAGTAACCGGATGGTAACCACAAGGTTGCCGGTTCGATCCCGGGCTCCCGCAGAGTTAGTGTCGATGTGTCCCTGAGCAAGACACTTAACCCCGAATTGCTCCTGATGTGCTAGTAGGTGCCTTGCATGGTTTCCACTGCCATCAGTGTATGAATGTGTGTGTGAATGGGTGGATGTGATGCACAATCTATGTAAAGCGCCTTGGATAAAGGCGCTATATAAATGCACCATTTACCATTTACCATTTAGTGCTGCCGAGTACGGAACGGTGGCTCTCAAACAAACTGGGGGGGTCCTTGAGGGGGGGGTTCCATTAGCTAGCAAATATTGACATCATTTTTACATGAAAACGTTTGAGAACCAGTGGAATAGAGAGCCTATCGCATTACAGAAGTTATGAACCCGATATAGTGTGAGAAATATTTGTATCCCTGGAGAGATTGGTCTGGCAATCCTCAGTTTGAATTACATTGAGCTCACCCTAGAGTTGTGGGTGATCAATTAGAGCATAATATTCAAAGACTTTTTTTTAGTGTGTTGTTGGAATCTGTAACCAGACCAATATTTTACGCAGTTATATTAATTTGGCCATGCCAGGCTAAAATATTTCTTCCACTGACACACAGTTTTGTACTGTATGTTAACGTAAGTGGCTGATGCTGGTGATTTGTATAAGTTGAATTAGATTGTCCATGTGTGGTTTATCATCCTTTTTCAATTTCAAAGACTTCTTCAAGGCCACAGACGCCCAATTTTGATATTCATTTGTTCTTCTCCTCCCCCCATATCATTCTCTGGGAACTCAATCTACACCAAGGGTGCCCAAAAGGTAGATTGTGATCTATCAGTAGATCACACCGACCGTGCAGGTAGATCACATAGATCTACCAAATGGACCCTTACGGGTCCATTTGGTTTCGATTTACCACTCTCAAGAGTTACACTCTCAAGAGTACACGCAATTAGAAAATGGAGGATAATTGTTATTTTAACCAACGTCTTGCCAGTTACCTCCCAATTGTGGACAAAAAAAAAAAACAAAAGCATGAAAGTTCTTAGTTTAACTCAAGCCCCAAATACTGTCAAACATCAGTACTAACATTATACAAGAAATCTTCCAATTCTCTCCCTCTAATTTTCATTTTAAGCGCATTATTCTTAAACACTATGACAGTAAGTAACACCATCACCACTATTAAGCTCAAACTTTCTAGGGGGCTTTGAAATGGATTTTCAGCAATGGAACAATCACATTTTTTGATGTGTAGATCTTGTTGAGCCGCTCATTTTGAAAGTAGCTCTCAAGTCAAAAAAGTGTGGGCACCACTGATCCACACTGTAAAATGGATGCTCACAATTCTAAGTGGACAACCCTAGCATACATTAAGGGCCCATATGTACCAGATATTGAGAACAGTGGTGTATTACAAGAAGAACAAAACAACTTAAAAAGGGGAAAGAAAGAGAAAAGATATGATACCAGCGAATATGTATCAAAGAAACAGAAACTGTTGCATAATAAAGCAGCGATCACACCCAGTTCCTCTAATGCCTCATTCTCACTCTTAGCAGAAGCTGGTGGCCTGGTAGTGGAGACTATACTGTAAGTGGAGCATCAGTACTGAGCTCAGAGATGATAAGACTCAATACATTAGGAAAGTGTGCATCCACCCAGGAATTTACTGGCTTTGTAACCTCAGGAAGCTCAACTCACTACCAACATTAAGCTTGGCATTCTGAAGTACGGAAGCAGTATGAAATAAACTTTCATAAAATGCTTTTTAATAAAATGAAAGTCATTTCATAAAATGGGGAAATAGCAGCAAGGCTGTGGGCGGATCTAGTAACTGTAACTAAGATAAGACGCTGCTGTTGTTTTTTGGCAAGGATGGATTAAATCCTACATACCGGTTATTATACTCTCAAGTGAAAATAAAACAAATATGAAAAAAGCAAATATGCCATAATTATAGTATTGGCCCAAGGCTGTGGCAGACCGGCCCCCCACCTGGCATGTTCGCAGGCGATAAGGGCCCCGTGCGGGGAGTGCTGGAGCTGGCTGGAGACCCGGCCGGGGAGGGCGAGGGTCCCCCGCGGATGCCCGGTAGGTGGGGCGAGGTGTGGGGAGAGAACGGCGACTGGGCCGGGTTGCTCTGCTCGCCCTGGCTGCTCGAAACGCCCGAGGTGCTCACGCCGGGGCTCAGGGCGCCCTCTGTGCCTGTAGGCAGGTCGTCGATGGAGCCCGAGAGATCCTGAAAACCCAGAACGGGAGAAGAGAGAGGATCAGTCAGCGGTGGCTGAGTAACAGACAACAGACGTGGTTGGTGGAATGCTACATCAGTGGCATACAGTAAAACAAAGTGCATTTTTATGAGTACTGCATGGTTTAAAGCAGGGGTTTTCAACCTTTTTCATCCCAGGGCCCACCATTTATTCAGCATTTGAGCCACGGACCACCAATTGAGGATATTTTTAGACCCACAGACCCCAAAACTAAAGATTTCTTTTGCTTCTGTCCATGACCCTTAATCTTCTAGTTGTGTAGACTTGGACTAATTCGCATGATGAATATTTTAACTCTTGAGAGTGTAAAAATGAAACCAAATGGACCCGCAAGGGTCCATTTGGTTTCATTTTTACGTTCTAAAGAGTTACATCTGGTTAACCAACTGAGCTGGGGACCACCTGGAACCCTCTCAGGGACCACTGGTGGTCCCCGGACCACCTGTTGAAAACCCCTGGTTTAAAGCAAAAGTAAAATTTTCATGGCTAAAAACATTGCACAGCCTACTCCCAAATGGTGTAACTCATGTACAATACCTTTTCCAACATATTGTGTTCTACATTCAGGTTGAAGAAATCCAAACACACATTGGCGACCGCCACTTTTATGAAATCAATCCTATTGAAAATAACTAATAACTTGAAATTGTAGATCTAAATCTACAAGCTCAGTATACGTGCAGCTGTATGACAGCTTGTAGAATAGATCAGTATTTTTGGTCAACAGCATGATTCCAAAAGGACTCCAAAAGGAATCCAAATATTGGTTGTGATGACTCAACTGTAATCCATGAGTAGTAAAAACAGGTGTTGTTGGCTGTTGCCATTATAGACAGAATTATTGTGAAAACTTAATTAAAGGAAATTTAACTTTGTCATTTGTACTTTAATACTTAACAAAAAGTCTCCTATATTTACTATTGAGCCCAATAAAAAAAAACATCAATGCAGCATTTTTCCTGTTTGCAAGCAGTTTTAAACTCCGCCTAGATACACGCAATAGTCCAATTACGTGGTGCGTTTCTTTTTTCTGGATAGTGGAATTCCTTTGTTGTTCAGACTCAAACCCATGGCACTGAGGCTTTTGCCCTTATTTATCTTTGAAGGGAAAACACACACACGCACAGAGTACACATTAGCGATGGGCGTTGCCATGGTTACCAAGGTTTGTAGGATGGGTACTGAGTCAGCATGCAGCAGCCTGCCATGTGACTCCTACATACACAAACACACATGCAGAGATGTACCGATACCAGTTTTTCCTTCACGATACTGATACACATGGGTACAGCGTACCAATCCAATACCAGCGTCAAACAAATCTAGGACAGTGGTTCTCAAAGTGAGGACTGTAAATCTCAGTTATGGGGTTCCTTGAATTAATATGTTGAGAATCAAGCTAAAAATGAATACAAATTCCATGAATAATAGTTAAAAGTAAAAGTGTAGTCCTTGCAGACTGTATGCGTTATTCAAGAAATCACCCCCCCAAAAAATTGCCAACAATCAACAATTGCCAACAATCAAAATATGACGATATATATATATATATATATATATATATATATATATATATATATATATATATATATATATATATATATATATATCATGTGAACATTTCATGGTATGGGATTGGCAGAGCCACAGACTAAGATACTTGCTGATCACCCTTTTTAGACAGCATCAGCAGCTTTTTCTGATACTGGTATGGGGACAACTCGAGACAAACACACACACCCACACAAACACACACACACACACACACACACACACACACACACACGTTTGAACTCCACTTCAAAGGCTGCATCTCATTCTGCTCTGCCCTAGCTCCACTATCCTCACTCCTACAAGGGTTATGCAAACTGGTAAAGAACATCTACAATATACTGTATATTAATTAAATATATTAATGAAAGTAGATGTGTCCGCCCTTTGACCAGCTGTAACACGCAGTTACACACGTAATCCAAAGATTAAATGTGTGTCAAGATTTGAGACAAGGGATGTTACAGTTAATTGATCCAATTGAATAAAGTGATGATTATAGACACGGATAGGTTTTTTTTTTAGGAATACAGCAGATCCTCGAGTGATGACACATCCCAGCGAACCCTTGTAGAATCAGCTATTTTACAACAAAAAGGTCTAAATGATTGATTTAATAAAAAGGGCAGTTGCGTTTATTTCATGAATGTTGATTAATCAATGTAAGAAAGGCAAAAACATTTGCATCATCCAAATGCTAAGAAACGCATCAATACTCGCCCCCGTAAATTTAGATATGGGTTTGAACTGACCGGAAGGCTGGAGGGGCGGCCTTGACTGTCTTCTGAGCCCGCTTTGGGCTGGGCAGAGGATGGGGTGCTGGACTGGAACGAGTCCTGCGACACCTCCTGAAATAACACAACATATGCGTATTTGAAGTGCCTTTTTTGTACTTGGGAACAAACCAAAACATGGACACATTCATCACATCAAAAATTAAGTACAGAATGTTCTCAAATGTGGTCCAAAGTAAGGCAATATTTCATTTAGTCAACAATGCCCAAGCATACACCCTGGGTGAGGGGTCAGTTACATAGGCTGTTGGCCGGTCAGTGGATAGGTAAGTAGTTAGACATGTAATTCAAAATAAAATCAAAAGTATAATGAATTAAAAAATGTATATCAATGTGTAAAGAACATCATATCATTTGACTTTGTATCACATTGTTTTGCGATCAAATTTATTTGATCTTGAATCTTTACTTTTCCAATAAATATCGCTACCCTTAATAAATGTGTATTCTAAATGTTCATGTCAAGACGGAGGTGTGTGTTATAATGCTCATGCATCACTCCGTGCATATAGAACAGAACTCTGATCTCTGATACAGCCTTCAAAGCAAGCAAATGCGCGGCACCCCCATATCTTGCATGTCTGACCCTACAAACCTGAAGCTGCAAGTGCATTCTATATGAATGGGACAAGGGTCTACAAGTCCCAATCTCTTCTCCGTTCTGGCTCTGAAACTATGCAACGCACTTCCCACTGAAATCAGATTCACCTCCAATCTTCCACTGCAATCTGAAATTCCACCTCTTCAGACTCCATCTTAGTCTGTAGGCCCTGGCCTTGACCTTACAGGCTTATGCAAAGTCTCAACTTATACCCAACACTAACCTCAGCTAAATGCCTAAATTGTAAAATATTTTTCCCCTGAAAGAAACTATCCACATGTTTCACACACAATTCATTTATTTTCTAGGGCACAGCAAAATAGTTACTCTACTGTAACGATTTTATATCGTTAGGTTGTATCCCTGACCTACCTACGTACCTACTAGGTATGTAGGTAGTTCGCAACTAGGTGTTGGTAGGTATTAGGGTAGTTAGTTGGGTAGATAGTTGGGTACCTGCTGTGGTGGAGGAGGGAAGCGTTGGTAAGGTGACTGCTGTGATTGTTGCTGCTGCTGTGGTGTGTTCTGGGGGTATGAAGCAGGCTGGCCCTGTGAATGTTGGCTGTGTCCAGCTGGCTGCTGTGTAGGCTGAGCAGAGGTCTGCTGCTGCTGCTGCTGCTGTTGTTGCGAGGAGGGCTGCTGTGGCCCCTGGGCAGATCCTGGGTAGCCAGGCTGTGCCTGGGACCCGGCCGGAGGCTGGGAGCCCGGCTGCTGCTGCTGCTGGGGGGACTGGCTAGGAGGCCCCTGCTGCTGCTGCTGCTGCGGGTAAGCAGACTGGCCAGATTGAGGTGCTGAAGCCTGGGAGTAAGGTGGCTGTTGTGACTGGTTGGGCCCTTGGGACGGGCCTGGCAGTGGCCCCTGGGACTGTGGAGGCATGTGGGACTGCTGATAGGGCTGCCCACTCTGCCCGTGTGGAGCTGATGACGGGGGAGGGTGGGGCTGCCCTGGGTAAGGGGACTGCCCACCCTGTTGTCCTGGTGGGGGCTGGTTGTAGGGGGTTTGCTGCTGGCTTGGGTGAGGAGCTTGGCCAGGCTGGCTGTAGTACGGCCCCTGACTCTGAGGCCCATACCCTCCTGGTCCCTGCTGGCCATAGGCTCCCATCTGAACAAAATATAAGACACATTTATATCCCAAGATAATAGATTGATCAACAGAGGCAGATCAAATAGATATTAAAAGCAAAGGATAGTGGGTGACTTTATATTGCTTTGAAGGGTTCGATATTATTAATTACAAACCATCGGCGTCATCTACTAACAATAGCAGATCTCAGAGTTCACAACGCTTTGTGATCGGCCATTTATAGTGTGCAACACTGGCATAACAACTACACATTAAGTATAAACTATAAACGTGGCTTTACCAACCTGTGGCCCGTAAGGCATGCCTCCCATGCCCCCGCTAGTCCGTCCCTGCAAACCCACAGGGTACCTTTGAGGGCCTGGGGGGCCATAGCCCTGCCCGGGGTACCCAGGTCCCTGCTGAGGACCTGTGGGGGGTCCCTGCTGAGGCTGCTGAGAGTATGGACTCCCGCCTCCGTACGGCTGACCCCTCATCTTGGCCATTGGATCCATCGGACCAGGAGGCTAGAAGAAGGCAAGAACAAAAGACAGGAAAATCAAATCAATGAACCCAAGAGAAATGGACACGGACAAGTAACACGACTTTGATATTCAAAACCTCACAACTTGGCCCATATAATTTACTACTGCCTTCCTCAAATTCTCCAGAGCGGTGCATGTTAACTGAAGGAAAAGATCACGAGCAAAGTCCAAGGAATTACGTGTTTTATTTGTTTTATTTTTTCACATTTCCCACGGTCATTAACCTGATTTTTTTCTACCTTACTTTGCCATAGTTTAGGAAGTCAACAGAGCTATATATATCTACTTTCGAATGGAGGGCAGTCTGCCCAATCTTAAACACATCCCAGCTGTGCTTCTGTTTTGAGTCGGGTCCAAGCTTGCTTTCCCTTTTTTTTCCCAGAGAAGGCAGTTTTGGCTCTGAATGAATGACACTAGAAATGAAGGGAGTAACTCCATGCCACAGTCTGACAGAGAGCAAGAGGTAATAAAGCTCCAATCCAAGAACTCGGCATGCTAGCAATAGGCAAACTTCTAACAACTTAAACCCTTTAGACTTAGCAAACCGGACAGGAGTTTCATCTCTATACTTGGTATGCTCGTTTTTATGTGGTCAATTTATGGGAGAACTGTTTCACAGATAACATGAATGAAGAAACCTTGATCTTTTCATTTAAATTAGAACCACAATATTATTGACACCTACAACCAAAATAGCTCACCTATCAGAGGCCAGAAAGAGCATAACTATGGATATTTACAATTCCATACCAACAAATGGATCATGTCATTTAAAAAATATATATATATTTGCTGTACTATTCTGAAATATCCCAACAGACGATTCCTCGCCTTGTGTGCACCTGATCCGTGCCCTGAGAAATGAGACGTCTTAGCTCAGCCGTGGCCTTTTACAAACAGTGCGCAAAATGCCCAACGTGGCATTTCCCCAGATCTGAGATAATGAAATGAAATAAATAAGAACCAGCACATGGCTAATCTGCATAAGACAGAGAGGAAACTCCCTTGGCGAGTGAGAGACGTGGACTGTCTTCTGATTGGCTTGGGGGGAGGAAGGTTGGTGGGTTCTTCAGTCACATTGTGAAACTTGTGTGGCACTCAATACTGAAGACACAGCAACACACACGCACACACAACTCTCACACTCACTCAAACACATACACAGTAGGACAACCCTCCAATATTTTAGACATTATATAGCCTACCACCGTGTTACAAAGGTAATTATTGTAGTATAATGAATGAATGATATGAATGATTGCTATAAAAATCTGATCATATGTTATGTATTTTTTCCTTGTTTTATAAGCAACATAACTAATGTACAATCCTATCCTATACAGCAAAATTGAGCCAATAGCACTTCAACTGATGCTTGTCCTACAGTAATAGGCTAGTAAGGCTACCATACTCCAGTCCGAGCATGAAGCCCAATGCTCTAATGAACATCTTGACATATGAGTGGTAATATGAAATCACAATGTCATTTCATATTAGATTTCTGACAAATATGCAGATAGGTGCGCGCACGCACGCACACACACGTACGTAAGCAATTGGTCTGATTACAAAGACAGAAATAATTTGTCAAATAAAATGCATCTTTGATTAAAGCCCCCACATTAGATCCATCATACCCATTTAGTACCTTGTATATAATGTGTTTGGACAGGGTGTGGTGGGGTGTAGGGCTGATGGCACCAGTCTTTATAGTGGATGGAACAGTAAATGCATATTGTAGTTTACACTGGGTGATGGTGACTGTGTGTGCACTGTGCACTATGCTGCTGGCTGGCTGGCTGCTGGTGTGTTCTTATCAGGCAACTGTTGCGTTACATCACATGTAATTATAAATGGCCATGAGCACCCGGTTGGGGAGCCAATCAGATTTCAGCTCGCATGTCAACCCAAGACCAACTGTCTCCTGGCTTTGACAGAAGCATTTTACCTCCACAATTCAAATCCCAGAGCAAAGCAATCTGCACACTGCAGTTCAGTCACACTCACATCACCACGACACTGTTTACAGCCATGTGACAGACGAGCAGCCCGAGAAAGGCGACACATGCAGCGAATTAAACCACTCTCTCTCTTGATTCTATGGTCATGTAAACATGTTCTTTTTTCCAACTGTTTTGGATCAGGTAGAATACCAGACATTCAAGCGTTCCGAGATTTTAGGATCTCTCGACTAAAGACTTTTCTGTGCCAGGGGGTCAGATCATTTGCCATGCGATGCATTCCGACCAATACAATTAAAATGTCGAGATAAAAAGGGGCTATAAAGCAGTCCAAAGGCGAAATATGTATACTGCTTTAAATAGATACATTTTGTGTATACTATTTCCCTCGCGAACGATTACTGATTACGAACACATGCATAGAGCATTATGCGTTAAATGTTAAAGAGTGTTGCACACTGTAGGCAAAGCGGGTGGCGGAAAAAACCCAAGCCATTGCCCTACACACTGTATTCACCCCTTTCAAAGTCGGGCCTTCCTGGCTCCCCCTCAATGTCGCTTTAGTTCAATTTTTACTCATAATACACACTCCGAGCGGCACTCTCCCAAAACGCCGCATTTTCACGCAAGAAAACGACACAAAACAGCAGTTATTTAACGGTGTGTGTACGTGTGTATGCGTGTGTGTGCGCGAGCGAGTGTGTGGTGTGCTCGAACCGAAAAAACAAGAGAGGCAGCCATTTTAGAGTCTTTGCTGAACCAACCAATAGACAATGGCTGGCCTCCTAGCTGCTACGTTGTGTGAAGCAGCTATGGAGGTTATAGAAGAGAACACAGCATTATTAAGAGCTGTTTGTGTGGGAAGCCCCTGTGTGTTTTAAATAACGTTGTTTGTTTGTTGGGTTACCTGGTTTCTACCCAACGGCTGCCCGGCGGCACTTCCCGGGCTCATGGGCGGCGGGTGGTGGGTTCTTTGTTGCCAGGGGGGCCCCGGGTTGCCGCCGCCGCCACCTCCATACTGGCCCCCAGTGCCCCCCATGTCCGTTGGTCCCTTGCTAGCAGCTCCCTCCTGGTTACCATAGTCGCCGCTAGACGGGTAGTTGGGGTAGCCCCGCGTGGAGGAGCTCCCGGAGGTGAGGAGCTTGTTGAGCGTCGGGGTGGAAGTGGGCTGAGGGTTCCCCATGTTGTAGCGCTGGTTGTTGTAGGGTCCACCGGCGGCAGCCATACCGGGACCGCCTGCTCCTCCTCCTCCTCCTCCTGGAGGCTGCTGCTTGCCTTGCTGTACCCCACCGCCGGCCGCCGGCGGCGCCTGCTGCTGCTGCTGGCCGCCGCCGCCGCGCGGGGAGCTCATGCCGTACCCTCCTTGGCCGGGGTAGGGAGTTCTGTTGGGGAATGGACTGTAGTTGTTGAACTGGTGGTTGGAGAAGTCGTGCGAGTTGACGCCGGTCTGATTATACGGATCCATCATGTTGCTCGACGACGGCTGCTGCTGCTGCACGACTGGACCCGCAGCAGCTGCCATGCCAGGGCTTTGTTGTCCGCCATGTTGATGAAAAGGGGGCCGACCGTAGTGCTGGCTGTATCCGTACGAAGGTGGGGGAAAAGCGGACCCGTGGTGATGCACCATCCCCGGGTGGTTATTTCCCTCCGGTCCGATTGAATCATTCTGATTATTATTAGCCCTGGGCGGGTTCCCATTCCCGTTCTTCATCTCGGGTTCCCCTCCTCCCCCTGCATTTCCACCTTCGGCCCCGTCCTGCAGTTCGCCCCGGCCCGGCGATCCGCTTTCTAATCCCGGTTGCTTTTTATCCTGCTGCTTCTCTCCCGGTACCGACTCCTCCTTCGGGTCTCGGTCCGGCTTTTTGAGTTCGGAAGGCGGGCTAGTGTTGAGAGTGGCGGCGCTGGCGACCTGAGCGGCCATGATAACCCCCCTCCTCTCTCCCTCTCCTCTCGGCGAGTCACTCACAATCAAAAGCTAGGCATTTGGAATATAAATAATTGTTTATAACCATTTATCCCGGTGCCGATTCATTCCCGCGCCTTATACCGGATCGAATCCGGCCGCCATTCCCGTTCGCGATCCCGTAAAACGCTTTAGAGAGAGGGCTCGGTATCCATACAATGCGTAAAACCCGACACAAATTGTTGTGGGAGTTGTGTTACTGAGCCCGGGTAGAGGCAGGGAGAGAACCCAACCAACACGAGGCTAGGCGACATACAGCCATTTTACTGAGCCGCACGGGGGCGCGCAAGACACGGAGCGGACTACCACTGGAAGCGCGGAGTGGACTCCTTGCTCGCATCACAATGTACGATAGGACTTCTTCACACATGTCCCTTTTAAAAATATATATATACGAAATATATTTTCCTTCCTACCACACACTTCAAGGAGACTGTTCGTGCTGTTGCCATAACTCATTTATAAAGTCCTAAAAAATAATAGCATATTCTCATTTAGGGCCACACATTAATAACTTGTTAAAATGTGTTCAAG